>OZ035874.1:19041110-19641110 GCA_964034865.1 Eristalis intricaria
GCAAAAAATATTGCCGAAGTTGGACATTTCTATTATCCCTTATCTCTGATCCAGAAGACCTCAGTGAGGCCTGTCTACCCACTTACCTAATCTAACCTGTAAGCTCTGGTAATATTTTTCTTTGTATTCACAGGAAGGATATCAACTTGTCCTAAATGTAGCTTACATTTTGTTCTTATGTCTTTGAAGTCAATTATGATACTTATAAAACAGCTTTGATGTTTGGAAAACATTTGTCTTGATTTGTTACTCAGAATTAAATCACATTTATCGAACGAATAACTCAAAAAATAAGTCTTAAGGAGGACGTACAATAATCAGTCCTTCATTTGGTGCAACATTTCCCTTCCAACTATAAAGGTGATTCGTTACACTTTAACCAGGACGAAAGCATCACCCACATCCAAAACTCGCCATCAGCCCTGTCCCGGACTTATAGAAATGCATTATCCGAGGTTTTATTCTAGTCGCCTGGTTTATTTTAATTTACATAACTGATGCGAATAAAGACATTCATCTTCTACTCCGCAGAATGTATAACGAAATTCGTTTGTTTTTAGATGTAGATACAGTTGGTCGAATACAAAATACTGGAACGATTTCGGTTTCACATTTTCATCAGCTCCCCCTGTAGTAGTATCAAAGTAAATTATAGTTTATATATTCTTTGCTTTAAGCACACATTTGCAGATGTTAAGTCCATTTCCTGCCAAGGGAAGCTTGAAAGGGGCTACTGTTTACCCACTTAACAAGATTTTTATGCACATTTCAAACAGACTTGGTGGTAGTTTTATGACTTACGTCCTTTCACTGCTGCCCGTTAAATAATTCATCAATGCACTTCCACCTAAGGAACTATGCTCTGCTTCACATTTCTATTTCAATTAGGTAACACACATTGACTTGTACTTTCCATACGATCTCGTCATGGAATATTTACACTATATATGCAAACTTAATTAAAGCTGCATTACAAAATCACAAAATGTACCTCAACATCAGTGAATCCTTTGAATGTTGACCGTCGTACTGTGCAGTGCCTGTGAAAACTGTTTGCATAGCGATAGAGTAGCCCACTTCAGAAGACCGTTACCCGACCTGGCGCTGTTGTAATGTGAAAAATTGGACCAGCTCGTGTGGGTATGCACAGCATTACACTAACCGGATTGTGAATAACTTTCAATAAAGTGGCCCCATTCAGTGTGTTTCTGCAGCAAACGAACGCCGTTTTTCACGGGTTAATTAAGAGCCGTTTTGTAATAAACTAAACTGCGCTACCCACATTGATGTGATGCGGTGTGAGGGTTTTTCGATAAAAAACGATTCAACACTGCATAACGATATTCTGCTATGTGTTCACACAATTTTATTTATTTTAAGCGTCAGTTATCACGTAAAGATATTTAAGGCTTAAGCTGAATAAAATGATGACTGCCCTTAGCGTATCTGGAAATCCATATATTTAACTTTCTCCATCTCTGTCCCTTTTAACGGTGTGGAAGGTTTTTATAGCCAGTCAAGCTTCAATAATAAACTCTCACACATGGAATCTACCGAATGGATATTTCGCAGACTCCAACGGCATTGTTGAATTCACCGAGAATGACTACCTAACGATGAGATTATTAAGCAAACATTGCTTATCTGGTAGACAGCATTCATATAGATATTGGTGATAGTTCAACAAAAGTAAGTAAGTATTAGAAAAACATTTTGTAATCAAGTGCAATTTTTCGATTAACTATGGTGGTTGCGAAATATGATATTCATTTATTAAGTCATATAAATTATTATTAGGTCAATATCGCATTTGCGCGACTGTGGGTATGCTAGCATCCGATGAGTGGATAAATACACTTCTTCATGCAGACTTGCCGGAGGACTACAAATCAATTCTTACGGATATGAGGAGCTCGGGGATGAAGATCACAACAGACTGAGTCGATAGGAAATTGCTGTAGGAATTTAGCATATTCCGGTTGCATGTATTGCAGATATTGGCTGTTCAATAAAAGCTAACTCAGGGTTCAATAACATAAGCACATGGGTATGGGTATACATACATATGTATACGTGCCACAAAATATGTAAATGCTGGTCTGTTATGATCTCCAAAAACATACTTCTTAACTCAAAGGTCGTAAGAAGTAAAATTGTTTTGGCTGATGGCCGATGAATTTGTGGATTGTTTCGTGTCTCATGGTGATCTCTACATTCTGGCATCTTACCCGTTATAAAGTTTGATAAACGAGCACCTTTTAAGAAGAGCCCAGATTATTGCCATTGTTTATCACATTCACTCCACGAATAAAACGCTACTAAAAGAAAATGCAAAAACGAGGACCTACTTTATACAAAACTAGTAGAAAAGCCTGTCCTACGACAGGAGCAATGTCATAAGTACTTAAGTAATCAATTATTATTCAATTATATTACATAATATTAACTTTTACTGTGAGCTCTACGAACTTAAAAGAATGGAAGGGCACCGGCTTCTCAAAACGAAAAAGAAAGAGCATGCGAAGTGCGCGATCGAGGACATGGAGGGTTACGGCAGATTGACGTCCGAAAGTTCTACCAACCGGTAAAACAACTATCCAATGGATACAAAATTCGGACAGAAGCCTGTCGTGACGCAGAGGGACAACTCGTAGTAGATTCGCAGTCGATTCTGAGAATCTGGAAAGATCATTTCTGTAGACTGTTAAACGGCGAGGAAGATTCCAATACCGCTGTCAGGCAGAATGTTCCACTCAACGCAATTGACGATGATCGACGTGAATTCCGTCCCCCTAGACAAAGTCAAGATAGCGATATCGAGACTAAAGTCGAATAAAGCTGCTGGTGCAGACCGACTGTCTGCGGAACTGTTTAAGGCAGCTGGAGATGAGCTGGTAAGGTACATGCACCAACTCACCTGTAAGATATGGTCGGAGGAAAGCATGCCCGACGAGTGGAACCTCAGTATCGCTTGCCCGATCCACAGGAAAGAAGACCCCTTTGATCGCACCAACTATAGAGGCATAAGTCTCCTTGACATCGCCTATAAGATCCTCTCTGCCGTTTTGTGTCAGCGCCTGAAACCATTCGTCAACAACCTGATAGGTCCTTATCAGTGCGATTTCAGGCCGGGGAAGTCCACCATCGACCAAATCTTCACATTACGGCAGATCCTGGAAAAAACCCGAGAAATGCAGATCGACACCCACCACCTATTCGTCGATTTCAAGGCCGCATATAACAGCGTGCATAGGGACGAGCTATACGACGCCATGTCTAGTTTTGACATTAATGTCAAACTCATTAGGTTGTGCAGGATGACTATGGAGAACTCTCGCTGCTCCATCAAGGTCGGTAACGAACTCACCGAGACCTTCAATGTCAAAAAAGGTTTTAGACAAGGCGACGCGCTGTCATGTGATTTCTTTAACATCATCCTGGAAAAGATCGTGCAAGACTCACACGCCAACACTAGAAGCACGATCTTCCAGAAGTCCGTACAACTGCTAGCATACGCGGACGACATTGACGTGATTGGCAGAACACAACGAGCCGTCAATGAGGCGTTTGTTGGTATTGAAGCGGAGGCGGCCTAACTGGGTTTAGCGGTGATCGAGGGCAAAACGAAGTATATGCTGACATCGAGAAAGGACGCACAACATCGACGACTTGGCCAAAACGTCACCATAGGCAGCCATAACTTCGAGGTAGTGGAGGACTTCGTCTACCTCGGCTCGCAAGTGAACAGTACGAACAACACCAGTACCGAGATTAAACGCAGAATTACTCTTGCCAATCGTTGTTTCTTTGGGCTCAAGAGGCAATTGAGTAGTAGAGTCCTCTCTCGAAGGACCAAGCTAACATAATATACAACCTTGATCATTCCTGTCCTGCTCTATGGCGCGGAGGCATGGACAATCTCAAAAGCGGATGAAGAAGCACTTGGTCTTTTCGAGAGAAAAATTCTTTGTTCAATCTTTGGCCCTGTCTGCGTTGATGGTTATTGGAGAAGAACATTGAACCACGAACTGTACGGGCTGTACAGCGGCATGAGCCTAGTCAGGCGTCTACGGATTCAACGTCTAAGATGACTAGGCCATGTAGAGCGCATGGACAACACTGCTCCAGCCAGAAGAATCTTCGACTCCGAACCAGTGGGACAACGCAATAGAGGACGCCCACGGCCCACCACACCGATGGCGCACCCAGGTGTAGAAGGACCTCAACCAACTTGGTGTGCGCAGTTGGAGACAGCTGGCAAAAGATCGTGCCGGCTGGAGAGGCTTACTGGTTGAGGCCCAGGTCAACCCCGGACTGTAGCGCCACCAGAAGAAGAAGAAGAAGAAGAAGAAATATTTACTTTTATGAAGTATAATATTCATTATATTCATCGCAAATAGAATACATGCTACGGAAAACAGAATATGAATTGCTTATTCATACAAAGAATGTGGTATTGTACATGAAAAAAAAGTATATCCAGCTAAATTTGAACACAAAACGTGAAAAAGCCTGACCAGCGCACAAATCCACTGAGCCGACGGAACCGATATCTTTGAAGGATTTTTTTTTTTTCATTCACATTCAAAAACACATACATTGAGAAATTCACTACCATCCGTCGCATGCGAAGAAAATCCTATGTGCCATCGCAAGATCGACTTTTATGGTTGGGATCTTTTTCCTTAGGGGCGTTACCTAGTAATTATGACTTTGAAGTTTCGTGTCACGATATTATTAATCCGTCTGTAATCATTCGGCGAAGACTAAAGCTAAACTATATAGCTTTTGCTATATATGTAGATAACAAACATACAAAATCACCTCAGACAATCTATCCCTCAGTATGACCCCTGAAAGGCAACCAGTAAAAAAATGTAAGTAAAAAGTGCCTAGTCTCTGTGCATAAAAAATGAATTAATATATTTTCATCAAATGTCGAAAATAAAAAAAAAATACTGGAAGGAAAAATGAGGGAAGGATGAATTCCATTATCGAACATCAGTAATATTGAGAGCAAAATGCTCTCGCTCTCAGAGCGACACAATAAGTATGCAGCTATGTTGCTGAAATGATTTTCAAACGGGAGTACACTCTCGTTTAACTTATACTATAAATTGAACTCAGCCTAAGAAAAGAAACTCACGCTGAACTGAAGTTTAAACCAAAAGTGGAGCTTAAGCTTGCACTGTTAAACTGGGCAGGTGCATTTTTTTTAACCGCGTTTTTTTAACCGCGTATACTGATTTTTGAAGGCATATATCTGCGTATACGGATGCGGATCTAAATGTATTCTTAACGAAACTTATGGTTTTATGCTGCTATCAAAAATGTGATAAGAAGATATAAATGTTAATATTAACAATTATTTTGTAATTATAGTGCAAAAAGAACAAAAACAGTTGTTGTAGGGTTTATGTTAATGGCAGACAATTTGGTTCAGTTTCGGAGCACCAACAGAGCATTCAAGAGTGTTAGCAAGAAACTGTTTTCAATGGTATTGAAGATTTTTCAATTTCAATGCGAAATATAATGTTCGATGGCATAAAAAACAAGAACAATCACACAAAATATTGAATGCATAAATTTATCTTATTTTGTAATGTGCTTATTTAGTTTAAGCTAATATTTTACAATTATTTTATTTTTAAAGTATTAACATAATAATTTGTACAGTAGATGTATAAGATTTTAATTGCAGTTAATTATTAGGCGAGCGAATCATATGACTAACAACATTTCCCCTCCCATGGAGATAATAAAAAATGTAGGGGGCTTAAACGAATGTTTACCACTGCATTAAACAGATGTACATTATGAACACTAGCTGGTGGTGACGACAGAAATATATGCCCTGTTGTTTCTGTTCATCTTATATTGGCCCCTTTTATTGCGACAAGACATTTCTTCTTCAGGGAAGTTCCAGTGCAACCATTTTTTATTTTTTATTTACATTCATTTTCATTCGACGGACCTATCCGAATTTCATCTTTTTTGAAGAACAAATTTTTATCGCACCAGACGTTTCTGTTTCTTCTAGACGTTATACATTTTTAGGATAACCTTACTACTGCTGATCCATATATTTATTTAAAAAATAATATATGAGCATTTTTTAATTATAGCAGTGTAAATGATGTTGATTAAAACCTCTATTCAAGCTGCAAAATAGCAAAAAAATAGAATAAAAAATTAAAGATTAAAAGAAGGGGGCGATATTACCTGATTTCAAGTTTAATAATGGGTGGTGTGAATAAAAACCGAGTGTGAGCATTTAATCAGAATTGTGGAGTAAATGCTCCATCTGGTGTGAGTACAAATTTATTTCGTTAAGTTTAACGAATCCTCGCCGCTCAGATATATTGACAGCTGAATCTTTCCTCTGTTTTGGTGTGAATAAAGATGGAATATGATCAGATATCGCTTGTAGAAGTTGGGTGTGCATACGAAGTGACTTCAGGAGAGAAAAAAGTGAAAACAATTTAAAATAAAGGAAAATACTGCTTCGGAAGAGGAATACTTTGACGGATTAAACCTTAATCCTCAAAAATAAAAGGAAATCTGGAATGGATGACGACGATTTCATCAAGTAATTCCGTGCTTGATGGAAAAAAGCCAAACTCCAGACGAAAGCTTTCAAAGAAAAAAAAATCTATGGGCTTAACTTGAACATCTCGCAAATAAAGAAAAAAAAATGATAACACGAAGGCCCGCGTCGAATCAAAAGGCGATAAAGGCATGACACCACCACGAGCTTCTTCAGGAATATCGGAAAGGAAATGAGTACTTAACCATTCCACGTTATCAAACTCGACTCTATACACGTTCTTGTGTGGCCCCGAAAGGACATGAGTGATAATTCTTTGTTTTTCGCGTTTGTATGTTTGAAGACGTTATTGCAAATATTTTGCACCCACCTTTACCCGACTTTGCACTCGCCCTTAAACGCCAAGAACCCTAGTTTTCAAACTTCAACTGAACGGAGGGTACCTATTTTGAGGCAATTTTGTATTCACACCAAATTTAGTATTTCCTTTAACGAACATACTCGACTCATGTGTTCTTACTCGGAGTGTTTTCTCAGTTTTTATTCACACCACCCAATGTTAACTAAATTCGAAAGGCTTTGCTACGATTATCTAGTTCTTGCAGTTTCCTATTCCAACTTCCTTTATTCGTCTAGATAACGTTTTCACTAAGTCCCATCTGGACCTGCCAAATTTCCTCAATTTAATTAGAAAAATGACCCTATTGGACTGCCTGGGCAACAGCACAGTACTGCATTTGAGTGGTAAGTGATCCGACTTTAGAGCATTTATCACAGTAGGTTCGGTGAAAAAATCCTAAGTTGATGGATAGAGCTAGGTTAGCTTGGTTAGCTCCCAGTTCCTATGTCTGCAATTGAGATCACCACATATTAAAAAGATATCGTTCAGCTTAACAGTTCACGCAAATCACGATTTAAATCAAGTCGTTTTTGTAGTGTACTACTCAGTCCAGGAAAGCAAACACAGAATATTGTAATTGTACGACCGTTTCTGAATAAACTCATATGTTCGTAATTACTTTTGTTTTAACAGTTGGAAGGACAACGGCAACACCACCTACCCTTCTTTCATTACGATCTAAACGATACAGCTGATATTCTATATTAGAAAATTGTTTAACACTTTGATCAAGACATGTTTCAGTGACAAAACCTAAATCAATATTGTGGAAGTTTAGGAAAGCAAGAAATTCCGCTATCTTATTGCATATGCTTTTAGCATTCCAACATTCATATTATTTACCTTGCAAATGCAAATATTTAATAGCTAATTTGGCAATAGTATTTAAATTGCTCAAATTGCAGGGCGATTTTGATTTCTTCAATGGTGACTGACTCTCTGGAAGCTTTCGATCCTACGACGGGCATATTGTTGTTCTTGCTGGTCCATGCATTTGAAAGGAAGCTGAAGAGATTTGATCCTCGAGCGAGTGATGCGACGACACTCTTGCGCCGAGATGTAAGAGTCTTAATATCGTTGACGTTTGGTGTTGCTTACAGTTTTTTTTTGTGTCCTGAGTTAGGACAATTGAATGTTGTTTTTGTTATATAGTCGGGCTCTAACTGATTGGCGTCTTTCGCTTGCTTGATCGTTTGACTTGTGCGTTTTGTTACAGGTCGCACATTTAATGTTCGCGGATTTGCATTTACTTGTGTGAGGATTTTCATCGCAGATTCCGCAAAGTCTTGTTACATGGCAATTTTTTCTCCGTGACCAAACATTTTGCAATTGTGGCATTCAGTTATCTTGTTGCGTTGCCTTCGAGCGAAGTCCCACTTTACTTGTGTTCGAAATATAGACCAGACATTTTTTTAAAACATTTTACTTTGTAGAACCACATTCTAAGAATATTAAATAAAACACATCATTAATTACACATTATTAATTATTTTAATTATCTTATCATTTTGCACTTTTACCCTAGTGATGTAAGTTCATTTTTAAGAGTTTCAGTGACAAGAGCTTCGTACAAATCGACTTTAAGTGACCTTGCTGGAGGAATGTCAGGTGTGAAACATTGCCAGTGTTTGGATTTTAACACGGAATAAATAGCATTGTGGCTATCGATGGTTTCGCAAATGATTTTAATGACAATATACATTTTTTTATGCAATACCTTATCATCTACGTACTTTGTCAATACACAGATCGACGTAATTTTAGTTTTCCTCTTTGAGCTTGTTTTAGATTGAATCATGTCACAATCACTATCAGTGTCTGAATCAGAAACATTTTCGAGTTTCCGTTACCGGAAAATAAGTAAAAACATAAATATATACCCTTTTTGGTATGTACGAGGGTATTTACCCTTTAAAGGGTATATGATATAACTTCCTCATCAAGAGCAACACATATAGAATAGAATATCTGCCAGTTGGGCGAACAGGAATTGGATATAGATAGGCTTATAAATAGAAATATGTAATACTGGTTCATCGAAATTCTAAAGAAAGGACGGCGCACAGTTTTTTTTTTTTATTTAATTAGTGAAATAACTATATTTTATTTTTAACAATATTTTATTTTATTCATATATATTTTACTATTAAATATTAAGCTGATGTTAACTGGGAACTAACTTATTCTGTTATTTGTCTACTACTGTTTCATATTCACTGTAACTATTGAGCCACTACTTGGACTGTGGAATAAAGTCCTTTATTCTCTGGAACTACTCTAGTTAATGAACGCATTACAATGACAGTTTTGAAAGTGTAATTTTCATAGTAGATTTATTTCGTTTGTGTGTGTGAGAATTGGCGAATGCAGTTTCTTACTATCGACATTTTTGAGTGCTCGTGCAAGAAATCATCCTGCACAGCTTGGTGGGATTTTCTATGTTGATTTTTTTCGGACTACTTTATTGTGTGTGAATGTCTTATTTTTAAATAAATGAAATGATGTACCTGTTATTTGTATTATCAGAAAATAATAGCGGTCATCAGCGTTTAGAAATGCATGGGTAGCTGGATGAATATGAAGAATTAGAGTATAAAAATGCATTCCTTACGCTTGGCGCCCTATGCATTTCCACACCCTGCACATATGGTGGGACCGGCCCTGAATGGACGTCCTGGTATACATACTAGTCACCCTCTATAGTGATGGATAAACAAGCTTGTTGACAAAAAGTTGTTTGTTTACAAGTACGCCAGCATTGTTTCCATCATTGATTGAATAGGCCATATGGGATCTTGCTAACGCGAATTAAGAAATAGTCAAGTAACCCAGCCTTGTCTTGATCGTTGGAATTTCGTTGTCAATACGTTCAGTGTTGTTTTGATTATTTGAAGAACTGGAATTTTACCTATCTATCTTTCCTATCTATTTTACCTACCTATACAATTCGCGTCCATGTATTAGATATGTTTTAGTTTTGCTGCATGTTGTTTAGATTTTACAAAGTTGTATGCAAAATATAAACCTATGAAGAAACTAAGCAGCGAAAAGTAAAATTAGAAAGGCAATCTTCACATGCTCGAAAGGTGTTGAAGTCGTTAAACATCATAAACTTGATGCGTCAATAATGCACTTAGCATGCACACTATATGTTAGTCCGTCTGAGAACTGCGCAACATTGGAATGCAGAAAAAAATTAATAAATAAGAGGGGAAACCAGTCTCGAACTAAATACATTGGGCACCTATACATATCATATTGTGAGAGATGTTATTCAAAGGCAGCGGTAAATGTAAATATTGCGCCTGATGCCATTATCGCAGATACTCAAACCAAAGATGTTTTAAAGAAAGAACGTTCGTTTTGCTTCAAGAAGCTCGGAGTCAGTTTTGACTAATTAATATAGAGGAGAATGTAAAAATAATTACCCAGGTATTGGATTTTCACCCCGTTGAAAGAAAACAGAACAATCATTATTTCGACTTTATAAATTCACCTCTGTCATTCAACTCCTTATTTATCAGGCTGGCGACCCATGCAGGATCCGAGCGTGAGCAATAGCTGCTTTCCATTGCTGACTGTCCTGAGCATCCATTCTGAGCATACATTGTCTAGCTAGCATTTCCTTCTCGAACCAGGAAGCTCCGATTCGAACACCCTCTTTGCCGAAGCATTGTTGTCCATGCGCTCGATGTGGCCGAACCAGTGCTGTCCACGGATCTTTGCCTTCCGGACTTCATCCACATCCTGGTACAGCTCGTAGAGTTCGCAGTTTTGCCTTCCTCGCAGACGGGACCATATATCCGACGTAGAATTTTTATTTCAACGACACCAAGAATCAGCTCCGCAGTTTTGGTTATCGTCCAGCTCTCGGCTTCATATAGCAGGACTGGAAATATAAGAGTTTTATAGGGCATGATTTTGGTCCTTCGAGTCAGGATTCTGGAGCCCAGGTGTTTTGATAAACCGTAGTAACACCGGTTTCCAAAGGCGATTCTACGCCGGATCTCCACAGTGGAGTCGTTTGTCGAGTTCACGTTTGGTCGCGATATATATGATAATCTTACAATAGCTGAAACAGTATGCAACCATGTCCTATGCAACCGATTTGTTTTCGATTGAGTCATTGAGACGTTTCAGCTTTGCAGTTTCGTCTTGGAACCAATAGCTCCTGTTGAAATATTAAGACTTTTAAATATTTAAACATTTTTAAGCGTGTTTTTCGGGTGCATTTTCTGTTAGTGTTAAATGAGCTGATGATGTCCCCTACCTAAAAAAGGATAGTTTACTGAAACCGAAAACTATAAACCCATCTCACTCCTCCCAGTTTTGAGTAAAGTATTCGAAAAACTGATGAAAAATATAAAGTGAAATGCTTAGATGAAGCTACATTTTCAATCCGATTCGATTTAGATTTCAAGAAGGAAAGTCCACCGAAAATGCAATTTTGAAATTTTGCTGTGAGATAATGTCAAACCACGATGAGAGAAAATGTACGGCTTTTTTTTCTTGACATTACCAATGCGTTCGATATGGTAAACCACAAATTCTTGTTTAGAGATAGCATTATTTCGGAGTTGTGCATGCACAATTGGCTTAGGTCATACCTTGGCAACAAAATTCCTTAACCTGTGCGTACCTCAGGGTTCTGTATTAGCACCAATTTCATCCGTGGTATATATAAATTCCCTATTCTTTCTTATTTTCAAAGGTACACTAACAAATATTGCTTTTTGGTATAGCGTGACCAATCCATTGGACATTGTATCCAATATGGATCCCATGGACGTGGGATCTAAACTTTGTAAGTAATTTTTTTGGGAACACAACTTCATTGGAAGCTCTAAAACTATATTTTACACCTTGTCCTCGTAGCACAATTTTGATCTGAATATGCGTCATATGTATTCATATTTAACTCTTGCGTGCTAGACAAAAATTACTAGCTTAAATAATTGTACCTCACTTACTTGGCCCTTTGCAGGCACTCTAAGATATACATAAACCTTAACTACGTCTTTCCACCTATCCTATGTGGTTAGAATATTACTAATACGCATTTATGGGTACTTGAAACTAAGAAAAGTTTATCTCAGAGATACAGGTTAATTATTTGCTGCTGTACATCTTGCTTACGTTTCTCAACGTTCTGTAGTAATTTAAACTGTAGTGATGAATGTTTTGAAATAGAGACAAAAAATGTGTTTTACGAGTAGATACATTGAAAAAATATTTAAACTTTTCTTCCACTTGAGTTTCTTTTCTTGAATTGAGTTAAACGAGACTATACTCCGGTTTGAAATTCATTTCAGCAACACAGCTGTATAATTATTCTTCCTCCCTTTTGAGTGATAGAGCATTTTGTTCTCAATACAATTGATGTTCGATAACGGAATCGATCCCTTCCACGTTTTTCTTCCATTTGATGACAAATTGTTTGTGTCTTTTTATGCACAGCGACTAGGTAGTTACATACAACCATCCCTAAATTTTCGGTTAATTGTCCTAGCGCTTGGCTGTACATTATATTTGTCGTTTTACTTCATGGATGACAATCGGTCAAATTTTTATAGTCCTAAGAAGCAAGTTGTTTTTTTGACTTCAAATGTGCTTTTTTGGATAATTATACTGTGTATAACGGCTAAATAGAGAATATTACAAAAAAAAATTACAATTAATCCTTAAATAATCAGGGAAATGTTAATATACAGGGGGTGCTTTAGTTTTGTGGTGGTGAATTCTCTGTTTAATGATCCTCGTATGTTTAATGACTTTTTATAAATATTTTTTGTATCAAATCCTGCTATGTATGTGCCTTTGTTTTGTTTAATAAAGCCTCAAAAAAGAGTAAAAAAAAATGTTAGCTTCCTCGCTTCTGTCTGTCTCCTAATACAAGAAAAATATTTTGAAAGTACTCAGTTTGCCTATAGGCGGTGCTTTAGTTTTGTCCGATACTGTGTATTTAATACCATATATGTATACATATCTGAAGTCCGTAGAATCTTAATTCACATGACATACGATGAAGAGTAACTTGACTTCAATTAAATATGTTTAAACATACCCCAATGACTTTTGTGTCATTCAGGACATATATCAGTGCTGGTTGTAAATCCTCATCCATAACGTGTCCATAACCGACAACTATAAAAATTGTTTAATTAAAACCTTTTCTGAATGCAATTCTCGTAGTCATTGGCTCTATAACCTCTATTATATAAATCCTTCTGAAATTGTGGCTAGCTTTGGTATTCCAATGGCGTAAACATGAAAAAATGGAGCATGCCGACCAAAGTCGTGTCCTTGCAAACACATTTCGCACTACACAACCAAACATGTTATTTGCAAAAACAAAGCAAAAATATGAACGCAAATATGGTCCCTCTTTGCATGTGCATGTTCAATTTTCTACTGGCGTAAATGTAATAATATTCTCGCTTCAGAACCACGGCACAAGCGATTCATTCCAGTGGCAAAAAAATAAACTACCAGGATAAATGCTCCACATTCGTAAGTAAAATTCTATGCTCCTATCCAGTGGTAGCCTGTTTTCACAATTCTTTGCACAAGAAATAAAACCATGGACTTGTATACTCTTCTGTATCTTTATTTTTTTATACGCCGCCTCTGCTTCTTTTCATTTCTTGATTTTTATTCAGCCAAATTTACAGATGCACGAATAGTTCCGCAACAAGTTCAAAGTACCACTGAGGTTGTTTGCTTACAGCAAGCAAAAGACTTGTTTGCCAGCCTGCTTTTTTCAAGTGGTGGTGGTCGAAAGCACTGGAATTGAAGGAAAATACATCCTTTCACAAAAATTGGAAAGGGCAACATTTTCGATGTGCATCAATAAATTTGCTCCGCAAACTCTTTAACTGTGTTCAGCTGAAATGAAGGGGCGTGTATGTGTTCAAATGTATGTACATATATGCATATGCAATTGCTTATGCAAATACATCAGAGCATATGAAGTATCCATGGGAGGCCTTTAAAAATATTTGTACTCCAGTGCTTGTTTATGTGGGAACTGTTTAAACTCCTTGAAACTTTTTAAACTCCTCCTTCGGAAAAAGGAGGCAGGGAGAGGATGATATGAATGTGTACTCGAAAAAGGAATACCCTCAATAAATATCTCACCTGTATCATAACTCTCTGTGTATTCACACCAGCTGAACTATTAAATTGAATACTCTATGGGCGACATGGACATAAAACTCTACAGAAACATTAAAAGGTCCAGAGTTGATTTAACCACTCACATTGACGACGGCGTCAGTGGGAAAGTACATGTTTACATACTTATCTAGTTCTGCATCAATTGTCATTAACAAAATATTGATTTATCCTGCGAAAAAACCAATCGCCAATAGCGAATTTTTGTGCACAAAATCTTTGACTGCATTCATCAGCTGATGTTGATGGTCGTCCAATCCTTCCCTTGTTGTCATTAACCAATTACCGCAACGATTTTTTGTTATATAGCCTAGTTACCGAAGGCCATCTCCACATTATCTTATACTAAATTTTTAAATTATTTTACATATAATTTCCAAGCAAGATTCACATACTTTATTTAGTCACGACAAATAATGAAGTTATATTAAATTAAAATGAAAACAAACAAATTGCTCGGCATTCTGTATTCTCAATATACAGGATATTACAGATATTTACAACAGACCACACACTTTCCCACAGATCTCTGATCTCTTATTCCCACCACTAGATACTCGCTTACAAGCGTAAGAAAAAGTTTTAAGTCTGAAGATTGGGATAAGCTAAATAGCGGAGATAGGAAAAGGAAAGGAAGAAGATGCTTTGCTGTCGAAAAATCTGCAGATGTAGTTTGAACGTCAGAATACGCGCTAAAATTGTAAATACCCGAAAGTGGATTAATAAAGTGTCTAAAATTTAAAATCGGTGTTATATTTTTTTGTAGGTACAATAGCTTTAAATGAACAGTAAAATTAATTAAATTTGTTGGGCATTTTGAATTTTTAAGCCGTATACACCTATTATCGAATACTTTTCTTCATCAGTGTATGTACAAATATACAAATGAATCCATGTTTCCCTTGGTTACGCGATAACTTGAGAGCGACATTCACGATTTGAACAATTTTTTTTTCTTGAATTTTTTTTTAGTTTTATGGCACACCGGATTTGTTTATTTTCATGTGCAATCAATACTGGATAGAAATTCGAAAGGAATTGTTTCCTGGCTAATCACCCATTGCTCGCCACGACATCAAGGGTGTAAAAAATGTACTCATGGATTTTCTTGTAAGGCATCGGGTGTTCGGCGAGACGCACTGTTAGATGTATTCAGTCTAGTGAAAACGGGGATTATCCCATGCACATATTCTCAAATAAGGCATTATGCTTCAAAATAATGGACTCTCAAATGGTAGAATTTTCGTATGATGATACTGGTTGGTTCATAACTTATACAAAGATTAGCTCACTAGGGCTGGCTCGGAATCTGCGTTCATAGGCCCTGAACCGTTCTGTACTCTCAATTGGACAGAGCTACAACGCTGATTAACGAATGGAAAAGCTGTGATGAAATGATGATTATCCAACTTATCGCCGCTGGTCCACAGATGACAATGGAATATCAACAAAACTCATAGTAAATCAACAGGACATTGAAGGTGATTATCGTGGTGTTGTTCCGTTTTGCCATGAAAATCGAATTGCGATTTGAAGGAGTTTTTTTTCAAACAATTGCTCGACTATTGTATCTAATGACAAAAATCCGCATTTACAATATTGGGCATTCGTTGATCATTTTGGCATCAATGTTCAAAATCCATTGGATATCGCCTGTCCCCGTGTTAGAAAACCTTCAATATTTTTTATTTACATGCCAAGAACAAAAAACTGACAACCAATCAAAAAGTTTTTACGCTTATTTTGCAATCCGAACGAATAGATATTTTAGGAATTTTGCACGACCCTACTTACATACAGTGTATACGAATGAGATACTGTCCAGGTGTTTTCGTTAAATAGAAAATTTCATAATATATTAAGCAAATTTCACTTGTACCAAACGTTAAATAATTGTATGAATATTGTTTTACTCGACGTAAATAAAACAATTCTCGTATATTTCGCACAATTAAGACTTTTTATTACTTCTACCTCCGATAAAGTCCATTTAACAAAAGCCTGCTGCGGTCTTTACGGGACCAAAATGTGCGTCAATGATGCTCGCATATAGGATCACACACAAATCCGTTGGTTGATGAGTTTGCGTAAATGACGGTGATGCATGAAATGTTTCATTCACTTACTTCATTTATTAATAATGTTAACAGAAAACTTTTCGAAGTAAAACAGTAAAACAGAAACGCATAGTATAAACCACGAACAATAAATCTTAAAGTACATTTTCCAAAAAGAAATTGCCAATAAGCGTTTTGCGTTCGTGAACTTTTAACGCAGCATGTTACAGCTTTTTCCTGTAGACTTCTTAGGGCAAATATCTTAACATTGCCATGCATACATCCACAGTCAAGGGACGTGCCCAGTGTCCTCCTTCTCTAAGGTAATACAACTATTTGTTATATCGAGTGTCAGCTGTTTTTTCGTGCGTTATATAGAGACAGGCGTTATATCGATCATTCGTTTCATAGGCAATCGTTGTACACGACCACCACTATATATCCTATTTTTCATATTTGTTTTTTTAAATTTAAATTTTAAAAATGTAAAAATAAAACTTGTTATGTCTCAGAAAGGTTTACAGTAAAAATATACAAACAGCAAATACCATTCTATTCATATTTAAGGTCAAATAAGACAAGAAGGCCGTAGACGAGAAAAAAATTGTGAGTCGCAAAGCTCAACATAAATTTATAAACCTATACTCTAATTATATTCATTTCAAAAAAGTCAAAAATCGTCCCTAACATTTTTCGGATATCTTGCTTTTGGAAAAACATCATTTCCTTCCCAAAGTTAAAAATTACCTGAGGACCGTAGGAATGTTTCTTCTACGTTCCGATATGGAATTATTTTTATTAACAAGAAACCATGAACGTTTTACATTTGACTTGGAGTTATTTACTAAATGCTCCCCCTCTTCACTTGAACTATCATATTTTGACCCCACGAAACTGCCATGATTACTAACTACCACCGTACCCCGAATTCATAACCATGATAATTGTATGTTCATTGCAAATATGCAATTGCAAGTAATGAAAAACTATGGTTCATTTTCTTACTCAGTATCATTGCATTACTACTATGTTTGTCTTGCGAATGAAAAACAAGCGTAATTATGTTAATCCCCAGTCGGCCGTAATCTCATAATGTGGGATCCTTAAAAACCCTGTAAAATCGGTTACTGCAAAATAAGAAAAACAAAGAAATATAATAATAATATATATGTATATATATATGTTAATTATTGAAGCAACATTCTATTTCTTGATTTTCTTATTTAACGAGTTGATTTTCTTCATTAATTTCTCAGATAACAAACAATCGGGGTGAAGTACACATCAAATAAACTCTACAATCAAAAATCTATAATCACTCTATACAATCGGAAAACTAGGATTATGATGATCAGCCATCACAAATCACTTTAGCTATCACTCTTATCAGTTTCATCCCATTTCATATTCTGGTTACGCGTTACCAATTTTTTAAATATATGTATATAATATGTATATGAAAAGAAGATAAGAAATAAATATTGCTCATGCAGCAGATGCGCGGCTGCATTAAATCGAGGACAAATCTCTCACACTCAATAGAAATCAAATTTTTAAAACCACTTCATATTTCATGTATGTCCCATCTGCAGCTGTGGACACCCTCTAGGTCGAATTGTCACGCGATACCATAATTTGTTCGATTTAGACAGAGGTTTTGTATGGAAAATTGAGGAAAAAAGTTCTAATTAGAGAGGACTTCGACTTAGAGAGAGTACAAAGTATTTTGAATCAAGAGGAGAGGAGAGAGAGAACATTTCTTTATGTTGTAGATGCAGTATTTCAAGAAGACGGAAAGTTAAAGTATCAGTTTGGAGAAAAATTAAACAGTCAATAATTGATATCCCTATGAAGGGTTTTTTTTATTGGTTTTTAAAACTACGAAACTAGCACCAGATGCTAATAAAAGAAAAATACAACTTCTTCCCTGTTATACGTTGTATAGTATAGTATTCATGGGATATTTTTTTGTCTATTCCACTCCCTTTTTAGCAAGGATATCTTCAACTTCTGCAGGCGACAGCTTATGAAGATCAAAGTCTTCGTACAACGTATTCAATTGCTCAGGAGCAAGGCTCGATATATCGAGTTCAGAAAATGGTAAGCCTTGACCTTGTTCCTCGTCGACATGTAAAACAATTGGTTCCACTCCACTATTTACTAGCGATTCGTCCAAGTCATCAGCAGTAGTTGCGATCAATTTTTGACATATATCTGAACCTTTCAAGCAAATTTTGAATGGCACCCATGCTTGGTTTTCTAATGAAGTGGTTTCAATAGAAGCAGCGTAAGCTTGTTGTTGCAACACAGCAAAAATTGCCACCACGGCGAATGCGAGACTTAACTTCGAAGCCATTGAATCGAACTGATTGTATCCAAATATTGTTTGATCCATTTTTGGAAAACATAGCTACATTTATACCCCCAAAATGTACTACCGATGTTTAAGTAATATTTGATATCTGACGTAATTTCTATTTAATTAGTGATGTATGTATTTCCCCAGCCTGAATGTTTGCTTATGAATAGTGAACAAAATATGAGTAAACATTCAATAAACATGTTCGTGCGTTTGATTCTTCATGCTAGTGGAGGTTTGTTTTAACAAGTGAACATTTATTCTAAAAGGTCATAACGACTGTTTGCGATAAGATATTTTGGGCGTTTAGAAAACCTCCACTTTTGTAACCTGTGTAATTTACATATTCATTGCGCATGGCAGGAACATGTGTAAAATGTGGTTTGAATTAACATTGACGGTGGTGAAATAAAGTACGTATTGTAATGTTTGCATATGTTGGCCCAGACGACTTTTTGAAATCGTTTATTTGTGTCTAGTTTGATTAAGAATATCGAAGAGCCAGATCGCACAGATGACGACAATAGATTAATCAAGAAAAAGGTTGTCACAGAGAGCTTATAAGGTTATGGACCTTAATATCACACATTTTGGCCGATTAAAACAATCGTAATCAAACAAAATAATTATAAGTGCTCATAACTTCAAATACATAATTCTATTCGATCTTATGAGAAAACTCCTATAATACATGACATTAAGTACAGACTTCCATATCGACTGCATAATTATATTAATTTGATATTATTATTATGGATTTCTTAATAGTGGGTTCTAAAAGATCAAAATAAAAATAAGATGCAGCTTATCGTTGCTCTCGCAACAACACAGTAATTAATCAGACAACTGCGAAACCAACGAATTCAATGGAAAAATTTGGCCAAATTAAATTCACTATGATGTGATAAATATTTTCGCTCGAAATTGCTATGCAGACATGAGCTCTGAAATGCAAAACCACCATGATATTAATGTCCTTCACGCTGTTATCAATTGATTCCCACATGATGTAATTTGTATGTATATATAACGAGTTGACCGGGCCAGGCGTTGCTGTTTCTGTAGATTAAGTACGATGAATCAATGCTGTGTGCTGTTTTTATGCGTAACATTCCTAAGTACTTACTAATTCAGAAGTAGTTGTTGGTAAAGGATCTCGGATAAATTTTTTTACAAATTGCAGAATTGAAAGTACAATTGTTGCGTACACAAAAAGTCCTCATGTTCAGCACCAATAGTCAGCATAATCCGAATATAAATACTTATTTGTCAGTAATGACTCATTAATCGCAATAATTGTAGTTAACATTGTTATATTCTTCGTCTCTTTAAATCACTGTTATCGGTGGCCGGGCGATCAATTTTCAAATTTGACATTAAAATATATAAATCTTCGATTAACACTAATGCCTCATTATAAATCTCTATTGAAAAATCTAGATTTGGACATTGGCTTGTTTAACTTGGTGTAATAGATATTCAGTCACATAGCTTTTAAATTACATGTTGTCAATGTAATTACAAAACAGTTGGCGATTACTTTTAAGCGTGGATGTCATCGCTCTATCCACAAGTGTCAGGTCCTAATGATTGTCGTCTTGCAGTATTTGCAATTCGCTACATGGATCTTGATATTTATTGAAAATTCGACCATTCATTGTAGGTTCCTACAAATCCGAAAGAAGTTACTCTGGGAATATTCATCAACAACAAACTTAAAAAAAAGCATTCACGTTTTCTTGGATGTCCCAACCGTCCCAATGCCTTGCCTTTAACTAAGCCTGCCTTAAACTAGAAGGATGTGGTTTTCCTTGTTTACGTGACATCTATTTTTACCATATTTTTTCCATGTAAAATAGAGTGGAACAATTAGAATGTAATTGACATAAGACGTCCGATTTTTTTAACGCAATGTGAACAATAAAGATAGTGTAATTTTTGGTGGCTCAAGTATTCTTTGGAGAATAATTTCTTCGTTCAAATATACGCGTTGGCAGTTTTCAATATGTTCTGCAAGATGCTGTATAGAAGGATATCTTTCATGTATGGGAAAACTAAAAATATGCCGGATAGCTCCGTTGCTGCTGACCCATCGGCAATCGCAATGTATGTACTTAATGGATTTCACAGAACTGCAAAATTCGACATTAATATGAGCTTTAAATGTGTTGAAGGCTATGATGGATATAGTATCAGCCATTGACACTCAAAATGGCTTGTAGAATTTGGCATTCGCATTTTAAAAATGTGGACAGTATTATCAGAGTTTCTGCATCGATACAACGGCTAATTGTCGATATCCGTATTTGATAAAATTCGTATATCTATTTCTTTGGAACGTAACTGAGGGTTTTGTGATTTAATTCTTAGTCACACATCAAAATATTTGCTACAAAATGTTTTTCAACATGAACAATATGTATTTAAGAAAAATAATATAATTGCTTATATCAAAATATAAAAACAATATTTTCTCTTTAATCCACTTACTTACTGGACAAAAATGCTTAGAACTAGAAATACGAACTATACTACTATTTCTAACCTACTGGCCCTTGGCGGGCACCCTAAGCCAAACGTAATCTTATTCTATGCCTTTCGACTTAATCTAACCATGATTCAATTAAATATAATATCTCTTACAGGACAACTCAATAGAAAAATTCAGAACTAATAGTTGAACTTTTACATTTGCGGTGATCACTGTTGCTCGCCATTGAATTGTCTGAAATCAAAAAGAAAAATCAAAGATCATTAGTTGATTATATGATGCTCCAGTTGAACGAAGGAGTTTCACAAGTTTTGGTTTTTCTAAAAATGGCGGACGTAAAAAGTGTATTGTTTTAACCCAAATTTCCCTCGCATATTCCACTATAAAAAAAAAGCGAATCGACCTTCGTTCTCACGGAGGAAAATACTTTATAGAATAAGTAATAAGAATTTCTGATTGATCGGTAAAGAGGTTATCAATTATAGTGATCAAGATTTCGAATACATGGTTTCAAGAAAAACCTATTTAAGGTTTTGAGTACGTTAAGCATAAATAATAGTCCGAAAAAAAACTAGACCGATTTGCTTAGATTTTCAGAGAATACTTTTGAAATATTCTACTATTCTTCTTCTACTGAGCGTAACCCCTAAATGGGTCCGGAAATTCGGCTGAAATTCAGTCAACATCTTGTATAGATAGTAACGTATGTTTCGGTTACATAACCTAATGTTTTCGATAAAATCCAATCTCTGCATTTTTCGTTAAATGGGCTACAAAACATCAGCTTTCAAATGGCATTCCCAGAATGTCTTTTCTTATCATTTCATTCGGGAATAAGCACTATCATTCCAGGAGTGACACTTTTTTATCACGCATTTTCACACGTTATCAGTTTTTATGCCTGATTCTCCTTCATTCCCGCCGTCAGTTCCACCGTCTTTCTTCATTCCAAGCTACACATTGTAATTCTTCTATCATTCCACTATGTGATTAGAAGCTGATAGTGTGTAGCATAAATATGCATTTGCGCAGCGGTACATCGGTCCTTGGCGTACTGATCATAGCCAACCAACGTTTATCTAGGCGATGGTAACTAACATATTTTATACATCCGCTTTTTGTGCTGATGATGATAAATAGCACATCAACAAATCCCTCAAAATTATTCTTATTTTCCAAGTCATGCAAAATTTCGTTTCGCAAATTCTCTCATGTCAATCATTCTAAATTGTATGTAAATATACACATAGTCATAGTGTACAGCATATAAATTCAAAAATGTTTTCTGTTTTGTTTACCTTTGGTGATGGGTTGACTTTCAGAAAAAACTTTGTTCTCGCTGAATGTATTGCCCACGACTGCCAGTGAGAGCTTTTTGGCAACATTTCAAAATGATGTCCAAAAACAAATGTTGAAGTCAATAATAGAGTTGGGCCAAAATACACCCAAATTTCATCAAAATCGGCTAAATAGTTTCGGAGTTTAAGCAAACCCAACATCGTGAAAAGAGATTTTTATATATTAATATATATAAGCAGTGTATTAGGGAAGACACGCCAGTGAAAGGTAACTGCTACTCTAAAGTTTGGAGATTCAACCACAATATTGAATGAAGTTATAAATTTCGTAGTATGAACTTATTAGACTACACTTAACAATGTGAACCTGTATAGCTTGATTGGTAGAAAGACGACCGCATTCCCGTGAATCAACAGAAGAACAACGCTTACTATGTCAGTCGACATACTGGCAGCAATTCAATCATCCCCAGAAAAAATACTGTCTGTTTGTATTATAAATTTATGTATTTGTGTATAATGAAAAAATGAGTTTCGTTTTCGTTTCGGCGTATATCAAACAACAACTTCAGCGGAGACGACTTAGAACATGATTGGGAAGAAAATATTGCTTCAACTGTGTGAATGGAAAAACAGCATTTGAATTTTTTCCCAACACAAGTCTTATTCTTGTTATTTCTACAATAAACATAAAAAAACGATACCAATGTCTGGTTGGAAAAAAACAGATTACTCTCTCTGGAAGTAAGTGAATGAATAGGATGGGTGGAATCAAGTAATCCCAGATGTGGTTGGTAGGGCCAACCGGAAAAAATAATGTGGATTGGGAAATGATAAAGAAATCGTAGACCTCTATGTTAAGAACGAACAGATAAAATATATTTATGTCTTTTCATGGATAAACTCCGATGAATGATACAAGAAATATGACAACGACATCTGACAACTCTAGAATAGAAATAAGTTGGAAAATACAAATAATGGAAAATCGGCTCCTGAATACTCAAAGGGAATGGTCTCGGTAATAATTAATGTTTGCTGTACACCAGCGACATACGAACTGAAACTGCTAACAAGATAGCGGAAGGTTTGGAGATATTGACACAGAAATGAATGTCAATCAAGTTAGCTCTGGAACTACTATAAAACACTCTGTTAAGTTGGCCACCTGTCGAAGTTGACTAGTATATAGTAGCTCCAAGAACATCCCATTTAAATATTACTCCAAACACCTCTTTGTATTTGTTGACCACCTGTCCGTCATGGAACTGGGCTGCACTTTTTTATATTATTATTTCACCTTTGGTATTAAGTAGAAGTAGAAACAGTCACTTTTATAAGTTGGCATTTCTCTAAGCTGGCCGACTTACGCAGGTTGCACTGCATATGCATGTACTAATTCCATAGCTTAGAACATATTACAATATGCTCTTGTATAATCAATTGTTCCAATTTATTTGGATAAGGTTGTAACAAAGTCAGCAGCAAAATTTTTGTGTAATATAGTCATATTTCAATTAAAGGGCTAAAGCCAATGCTCCCTGAAAAATTAGCAATAGTAATACGCTATTCATTCATCTTCATGGTTATTCCTATTTTAATTCAAAGAACTCATCAGCATATACTCAGCAATACCAAATGGTCCCTTTACTGAAAATCGCCGAAGTTAACATAGCGAACTGTGTTATCGCGCGGATCAGACTCTCTGAAACCTATTTGAGGTAATTGTAAGACTGTGAGATGACATTAATCAGTCGCCAAATAAGTCGTGGAAGTGATGTGATGGGTACAGTAGTTACCTCCGCCTCCTGGTCACTATAACTTCGGTAGATGTCGTTGTGCAAAAGTTCCTTAAGTGAAGGGATAGCGCCGTAAGATATGAACTCAATTGGTTAATGAGGCAAACTCAAGGTTATTCTTGATCTCTGGATGAATGGAGGGACTAGACTAGGGCACAATATCGTTAAATTCTAAATTGGTATCAAGATCTCTAATATCGCTCATCACTCGATGAGATTCCATCAGATCCAACAGATTTACATTTCGCTGTGTGTGGATACCAAAGTACCTGAAATTCTAGAAAACTTTTAAGTGCCACTATCATTTATATCTAACAATCAAGGTATGCATCTCTTGCTACGTCTACCAGGCATGTCAAATTCATTTTAGTATGCGGGCTAAATCCTTCGATAATTATAGTCCAAATCCTAGATGCGGCCCATTCTGAAGTCAAATTCTGAGTGATAAATTGAAAATAAATGATTCACAAAGAAAACAAAAAATACATAGGAATGTATTATTAATAAAAAGGATATAAATAATTTTTCGCTGGATATAATGCACTGCTTGAGATTTTTCAGTTTATCAAAGTCCGGTGTTAAGTTTTGTCTTGATGTAATTTTTAATATCAAATAAAATCTAATTCGCTGCGCAGTTTTTTCACTTTCATTTGTGGAATAGCTGTTCACAAATGTATGTGCTACCAAACATGGATAGTATGCGTAGTACAAAATGTCGTAAACGGTATTACTAATTTTCTTATACTTCATTTGCAAATGTTCGTCAAAAAGTTCAACTGAAGTCTGAGAGCAAGTAATATTTCGATGAAATTCGGTACTTTGAAAATCCGAAAATCTCTTTTCGAATTCTTCTTCCAACATTTCCAGTTGTTTCTCATATTTGCCGATATTAAAAAAAAGAGCCTTAAAAGTTACTTAGTTTTTTTATTTGTATTTTCCACAGGGTTATCATTTGTTTCAATGCATTTATTGGTCATACAAGTATTGAGTTGACTGAGATGCCCAGTAATGTCAACTGAGAAAGCCAAATCTTGCATCCAATTAACATGTTTCAGTTCGGAGCACTCATAGCACTCTTTAATTTCTCAGAAAAAGTGCTCGCGGTAAAAAGTTTAGCAACTTTTTCTTAAGTACGTTGTCAAGTTTAATTACTTTTGAACATAAGGCTTGCCGTGAATAATGCAATGGAAGTGTTAAACAGATTTTGTATGTTAAGTCTTAAGATAAGCTTCTAAGCTGCCAATGACACCATGTATAGCTCCCATCATAGAAGGAGCCCCATCAGTTGACAAAGATTTATTGAAATATCATATTGTTAATAGTAATCATAAGTGCATCGAAAATATCTTCTCCAGCTGTTGTACTATGCATTGGAATTACTTCCAACAGCTCTTCAGCTATTTTCATGTTACCCGCACTCGAATAAAAACGGCTAAGGGTTATTTTGTTCACCACAAGTTAAACACAACTTTGGGATTTTTATCTTCAACTTCTGGATTTGCTTTCATTCAGTCAAATTAAATGGTTTCAACTTTCAATTTACAACTCATATAAATTGGCCGCCTCTGTTTCAATGGCAGCAAACGCTTCATTGAAGGCTGGCTGTGTTCGATAACTCACGTCAATGTCAGCCGCGTATGTAGCAGTACTGACTTTTGGAAGATCGTGCCTCTTGTGTTTGCGACTGAGTTCTTCACGGCCTTCTCATAATCTTGAAAAAGTCACATGACTGCGCGTCGCCTTGTCTAGAACCTTTTTTGCAAGGTCACGGTGAGTTTACTTCCGACCTTGATGGAGCAGCGAGAATTCTCCATCGTCATCCTGTACAACCTGACGAGTTTGGCAGGAATGTCAAAACTAGACATGGCGTTGTATAGCTCGACCCTATGCACGCTGTCATATGCGGCCTTGAAATCGACGAATAGGTGGCGGGTGTCGATCTGTATTTCTTGGGTTTTTTTCCAGGATCTGCCGTAATGTGAAGATTTGGTTGATGGTGGACTTCCCCGGCCTGAAACCGCACTGATAAGGACCTAACAGGTTGTTGACGAATGGTTTCAGGCGCTCACACAAAACGGCAGAGAGGATTTTATAGGCGATGTTAAGGAGACTTATTCCTCGGTAGTTGGCGCAGTTGAAGTTATCTCCTTTTTTGTGGATCGGGCAAACGATACTGAGGTTCCACTCGTCGGGCATGCTTTCCTCCGACCATATCTTACAGATGAGTTGGTGCATGTACCTTACCAGCTTATCTCCGGCTGTTCAGTTCAACTTCAGTCTCGACTCTCGTCTAAGTGTGAAGACGGAATTCACTCGATCAGCGTTCATTGTGTGGAGTGTAACATTCTGCCTGACAGCGGTATTGGTGTCTACCTCGCCGCTTTACAGTCTACAGATGCCATCCTTCTCGATTCTCAGTATCGACTTCGAATCTACTACGGTGAGGGACACCAGGCTTCTGTCGGAAGTTTGTACTTACTGGATAGTTGTTTTCCCCTTAATAGAACTTTTGGACATCATTTCTGCGATAACATTTCTCCATTTCCTCGATCGCGCGCTTCTCATGCTCTTTCCTTTTCTTCTTGAGAAGCCGGTGCTCTTTCCTTCTCTTAAGTTCGTAGAGCTCACGAAACGCACTAATCCTTCAGCCCAGCTTCGTCTTGTATGTTGCTGACTTCGCTGAATGTGCCTGCCCGCACTTTTGTCAAACCAGGAGTTTTTTCTGTATGGCGCCTTGAAACCCAGCACATCAGAGACAGCTTCTCTGATGGCGTTTTGACAACGGTTTCATTGTTCGTCGATTTTTTTGCTTGGCAGGGTTGGACTCTCTGAGAGCTTCAGGGAGACTCGGTCGGTAAAGTTTCTAGTATTCAATTGCGATTGTAATTTTCTGACGTCAGACTGTTTTGGTCTTGCTCGACTCCGGTGTCATCGAGAATACTGGAGAAGTGTCAAACGTCGATCGCAATGTGATCAATCTGTTTGACTGTTGATTGACCAGGAGAACCCCAGGTCCCTTTGTGGATGTTGCGGTGAGAGAATTTTCGGCCCGATACGAAGTCTAACCTGAGTTCGTTCTCGGACATATTGTCGTAAGAGGTAAATATGAGGCATCTTTGCTGTCGTCATTTTCGTCCTTCGTTGGGGTTGATGGTGCCGAATGTAGCCTTGATGGAGATTGTTATGAGGTGCTCGCTTATGTGTTTAATGATTGGTACTTCTTGCCTAGTTCTGCCTCGAAACAACAAATCCACTTCCAAATAATAGCTGCCTTCGCTCTCTGTAGCCATCACCGGTGCTATCTGCATTATAGGCTTCTAGGGCCTCCACAAGTTTATCGGCTGCACGTGGTCTGTTCAGAGCCCTCACATCCACCAATATCGGTGTCAATGGTCGTCAGCAATAGGGTCATTCGTATCCGAGGCTTGTCGTCGTTCGTGAACTAAGAATTTTTGACAGGATGGAGAAGTTACACCCACCCGCAACGGACCTGGAGGACCGGATTTAAACCCCTGGACAAAGGGCCAGCTGCATACATTAGTTCACCTCTAAGCGGTTGGTGTAAAGGATATCCAGAGGGCACCGCGAGGAGCCTGTACGTCAACTTGACCTGTGCATATACAGGGATTGTTGCTGGCATCTCGCCAAGCAATAAACAACTTTGCCCCGGATGCACCATGCCCATGATACAAATCACTTAATTACAAGCCTTCAGAACGGTTGTTCTAGATCCTTATCACTTCAACGAGATGCTTTCTCTGAAAAGCTGTAATGGGTTACCGAGTAAATGTTAACACAATATACTTCCGACAAGGAGAACATGCAAGAAGTATTCCCATAAGACCTGTCAATGTACTCTAATAGCTAGTGTTATTATAAAAAATTGTTCCTCAACAGAGAGGGACTAAGAATAGCAACTTTACCACGTTTAAATTAAGGTGCTGGACATTATGATGATTTCTTTGATGAAGCGCTTACGAGTAGTGTCAATAGTTACGAGTGAGGTACTACTACGACTTTCACAAATAAATGGTGAATTAAACTCAGGATGTCCAAGAAAGAAAATCTATTACCTATGTAATATGTGTATACTTACATCTTGGCATGCTCTTCGGAGATTTGAAAAAGCATTTGACGGGAGTGCGGGAAGTTACTTCTAGATTAATTGATTGACAATTCGATATTGTAAATGCCGCACACTATGGATCCAATATTCAAAATGCTGTGCGGATTAATATATGTAGGTTGTCAGCGGTATTACAAAGAACCTTGGTGGATATCAACCAACACAATAATAAACTTCTATCAAGGGTGAGAAGGGATAAATGATTGCCTCCGATGGTCTGACTAATTTATGCTATTCAATCAATTTATCTTTTAATTAGATCGATCTAATATACATAAGCGAATGATGACACATACAAATTACGGGAGGTGCAAAGCCAATAAAAGTATCCAAAAGCATATTGGATTTTTCTTTATTCTTAATATTTTATAATAAAGTATATGGAAAACACACTGATTATTTTTATATTGTATTCTGTATTATCATTTCAGGATTCAACTGCACGGAGTATTGCTCTCACTCAATTAAGGTGGAAACGTTATACCATGTAAGCCATTGATAGTAAAAAATTCAAGGACTGTAAAATCAGTTTGAATATTGCAATCTCTGTTGTCAGACAATTTGTTGTAAGGTCAGGATAACAGTTCAGTCTGCCAATGGATGCGTAGACGGATTCCAATCATCAGTTTTTCTTCTCTTCTACATGAGAATTTTCAAAGGCAGAAACATCTTGGAAAACAAAGTAAAAATACATCATTCGTGAAGTCACGTTTGACCTGGTTCTGCTGTGGCCAATTATAAAAATGAAGATCCAATGGAAATATGCGTCCATTCTTCAATGCAGACAGCAAAAACATTCGTGTTTGTTGATTAAGAAAAACAAAGTGAACTTAATGGTTAGCGAAGCGTCCATTCCATCAAAGCCCGGAAACAAGCAAACAAAAATTTTCCAGTGTTCAGGGGATATTTGAAAAACAAATTAAACACATAATTCAGGAAATGGAGTCAAATAGAAATTAAACAATTATTTCAGGAAAAGGAATAGAGTTTATTCATTTATGATTTACTGCAAAGGTAAGTATATCCATGTCTTCAATGTCCCCCATTTCATCAATTATTGCACGGGTCATATCTTGGATCGATTTATGGGACATTTCCTTGTGATTGAGTTGTTGCCATTTTTCCAAGTCGAAAAATTGCTGATCGTCATTCTGAAGTGTTAGTTTAATTGGAATCATTTCGCCGGAATAAACATCTTCGCTGACATCTTCGATAGACACAGCTATAATATTAAAACACGTATTTGATATGCTGCCGCATAACCTGATTGGAATTAATACTCTGTTAGTCAAAGAAATACTTGTCACATCTGAACCGACTATTTTGATCGCCTCGACATGACGCTGCAGAACTAGAAAAAGTGCTACCGCCAGTAAAGTCGAAGTCAGCTTAGACATTGTGATAAGTGAAATGATATAAATGCACTGACTTCGAGGCAAGATCGGAGGGTGCTATTTATTCCTACACACTTCTTTGTACTTAGTTGTTCACGTTTTATAACTCAACTACGCTTGTCACACACTGCACTTGTTCATGTGAAATTTGGAATTGAGCAACGATTGTGTAAAACAAATATGCTACGGAATACATGTGTTTGAACAAGAATGTAGTCTAGTGTCTGTACAGTTCTCAACTAATCTTCAGTGCAGTGTTGATAAATTATTTGGTCGCCCAGCTTTGCGAGGAATCGGAGTAAATTAACGAGGATATATTGCATAAGCTCATATAGGTCACAAACGTATAGGTACATATGTAAAAACGAATATGATTTGCCTCTCCATACTGAAGAATACTGAATTAAAGACTACAATGATATCAGTATGTAATAAGATGCCGGAATGTCAAGGCACTTTCGATGCAGTTCGCCTCAAGAAGGGTTTGTGAAACAAGACCATATTTACTATTATAAATACACTCAGAGTGATTATTCAGCTTGACGAGATTCTGGGGCTGAGTATAGTAGCAGTGCGGAAATATTGGTGCATCTGCACCGATCCATCTTCCGGCCTCACTTCCAGAAATCTAAGAGATAATCAAGCCCAATCCGAACGAACGTAAGCATCCGGATACCTAACATCCTCCGGATTAGACGGCCGTAGCTGTGCACTACGGAGCTCTGTACATGCCGACCTCTTTTTTCCGTTACTGGAATCAGAATTAATAATTCTACCCTAAGTCAAAAATAATAATTCTACCTAAGTCATGAAGACCAAGTTGTCTTGGAAGACCCTTGTGTTGTGATCCAATGCAAGCACACAGCCCATGTACATTTAATTTTGTTTTTGTGAACATTTCTGGAGACTCATTTTTTACAACCGATGCATTCTGTTGCAGATCAGCTATAGGGCTGTCTGTGCAAACCGGGAAGTGGGTGCTTAGAAGAGTCTCAACATAATCTTTTTTATCCGCTGTCCAATCACTATTGGCATTGTCTACAAGAGAAGGCATGGTGGACTCTTTAGCAAGAAGTTTACTTACGATACCCAACAGAAGTAAGGGAAATGGTAAAGGAATAACGGAAACCACGCAAGAAATGGCATTATGGCATAATCTGTTGAAGGCGAAAATCAAAGCATTCAAAAACATTAATTTAAATACCTATCTCCAAAACTTATCTGCAAAAAAAGAGACCAACTAAGAATGCGGTGAATGGATAAAAAAAACCCTGAATCACATAACGCGCCGACTTCACAAACGAGAAGAGTGGGGAAAAGAAGATAAAGATAAAGCTAATCTCTTCGCAGATACCTGGGAGGAAACGTTTAAGCCATTCGACGGTCAAACTCTTCCTGTCACATACAATGGATTTGACGTATACGACGAAAATTATGTACTGAGAAGTGCTACCTTGACAGAGGTCAAGGAAGGACTAAAAAAGCTCAAACCGAAAGCTCCTGGTCGCGATTTAATTACAGGAGAAATTCTTAAAGAGTTACCTAAGAAAGCCGTTCTTAAGTTACTCTACTTAACTAATGCCGCGCTTAGACTTGACCATGTCCCTAGTCAATGGAGAAGTGGCAGAAATTATAATGGTACCAAAACCCGGGAAACCACCAACGGATAAAAAGTCCTATAGACCTGTCTCACTACTCCCGATAATGTCTAAAGTATTTGAATAAATTCGGCTTAGACGTTTAAGTCTAATTGTGGAAGAAAAACAGCTCATACCAAATCACCAATTTGGTTTTAGAAGTAAACAATCAACTATTGACCAAGTACATCGTATAACTAATGTAATAGTATTTGAACAACACCTCGTTTGTTCAGCCACATTTCTCCATGTTTCCCAAGCATTTGACATAGTTGCTTGGCATGAAGGCGTGCAATATAAACTCTGCCGATCTCTACCGGGGAAACTTTATAGTATTCTAGCGAGCTATATCTCTTATAGGATATTCCAAATATATAAATGCCTGTGTACCGCAAGGGAGTGTTATTGGTCCTCTGCTATACCTACTGTATACTAGTGATTTACCACAAGAAAAACACACTGTTCTAGGCACATTTGCTGACGACACCGTCATTTTGGTAACAGCCAAAACCGTTGAAGAGTCTGCAGCAAAATTACACCGTTCACTAGATCTGATACATGAATGGATGAACTTTTAGCAAATTGTCCCTAATGAAAGTAAATCAGTCCATATTAATTCTACTTATAGGCACGTTAATAACTTGCCAGTGTTCCCAAATCGTGTTTGTATGTTAAGAAGAAACGTGCAGAACTTGACATGAAATACAAAGATATGTACTGGCTTATTGCTAAACATTCCAAGCTAGGTATTGAAAAAACTGTATACAAGCAAATCCTAAAACCTGTTTGGACGTATGGCGTAAAACTTTGAGGTTGTACCAAAGCAAGTGATATGAACATAATACAGACTTTTCAAAATTAGGTGCTTAGAACTAACGTTAATGCACCATGGTATATCAGAAACGACGATATCCACAGATATCTTAGAATATTTCCACTTCAAGATGAAGTTAAGAACTTTACTCATAAACACAAGCGACTCCTAGAAGAACATACAAATTCTGCAGCTTACCCGATCCTTGAGGAAACCAATGTCGCGCCGACTTCAAAGGATTAGACCCCCTGATCTCGTGCGATAGTCTACACCCGCGCATGGTTGCGATGTTAGCAGGAACTTTCACTGGAGAGTAACTTGCCGATCAGTACCTAAATCATGAAATACAAACTACTGGTTAAGTGAGTAAAAAGCCCACATTTCTATGTTCCGTTCGCCATAGAGTCTTGTTGAAGATTTCCACCTAAACTCGAAAAAAAAAATCTTTACCTTCAACTTCTACGGGCATCCAGTCTTCTTCTTCCCCAAAAACACCCTATCAATTCAAAGTTATTTAAACGACCCCGATAAGAAACAAAAGGAATGAAACTGGACTGCTTTATAGATAAGATCAGTGAACCAGAAATAGAGCAGGTCAGTAAGGCTTTGTCCAAGTTTTTCTACACGTGAAACATTCCTTTCAACGTTGTGGCATCCAAATTTCTTTTGGACTTTATAAAAATAGTTCATCCGTCGTTTGTATAAAGAATACAAGCAAAATTCATTGACAGCTACTAAAAAAAAACTCAGTGCTTTTAATCGATGACTGGAAAAATTCTTCGTAAAATACAAAGACTGTTGTTCGTATACTTCATGATTGTTCTTCTGAAACCAAGGTGTGTATTAATTGTACAAACGAAAGCTATTACATTCGTATATATTATAAATTCCTTCTGCTTGTAATAGATATTTCTTAATGCGTGGAATCTTAACGGAATTTGAGAATCAGGAGATAAGTTAGCTGAAATTGTTTGTGAAGCTGTCGATTCGGCTAAGAAATGACTACATTGTTGATGTATTAGCGTGGTTTCCGACAATGCAAGCAGTATGGTAAAAATGTCATACTGGCAATTTGTTAGCAAAAGATGTGCTCGACGTCCAACTCAATGACAAATTCACCACAATTTTAAGGCAATTTAAGCAACCAAATCTTGAACAGGCATTAATCGATAAAAATGAAATTGTGCAATGTGCAACAAGGTGGTGTTCATATAAATATTTGATTCTAGTGAAAAAGGTCACAGCGGGAGTAAATGAAATCAAAGCAGATATGATGAAATTGAAGAGTTAATCAAGAGCGTCAAAAAAATATTCACTTGTTCGATCCAATCTGCCAGTTAATAAATAATTACAAACATTCAACTGTCTGATGCTCTCAAGTTTTGGTTAGAATTATACATTTCAAAACAGTTTGCAAATCACTACAAACCCCGTCTTGATAATTCGCTTAATATTTATGCATTAGTGTCTACTACTTGCATCCTTTCTATAGTAATGCCAAATTAGATAACAATCATCTTCTTAAAATTAATAACTTTCTACTAAACATTTTTAATTCTGGTGGTTTTCGAAACTTTGTGTGTGAAAAATGTTATGAAACCAATTTTGCTTTGGAAGACAGCTGATTTCTATGTTCCGACTCTTGCAAAAGTAACACTTAAATTTGTTTAAATTTCCCGCTTCATCTTCAGAAATTGAGTGTACATTTTCAAAATGGTCATTAATTCACACCGCTTTGAGGAAATGGTTGTCTTTATGAATGGAAGATAAAAATGTATCTTTTGAGCATTTCTTAGGAGTCATGTAACTACATATATTCTATGAGTTCTTTATGTTCTACTTTTGTTAAAGGTTTTTAATGAATAAAAATATTTTTTACTTATGACTGTTATGTTGTATTTTCTTTATCATTTTAAATATTCAGTCACCAATATTTAAGGTCAATTAGTACATTAGTTATGTGAAAAATGAGACGAAACTAATTACTATTAGTAACGCGTAATTATATGGGTAATTTACTACGAGTAAATTATGTTGCCAACACTGATGAGCCGTGATAATAAGTCGTTCTTACATGCGGTTGATTAAGAACGATAAGGTGACATTATAAAATTTGAATACCACGACATCTTTCGTAGAGCAAACCTATTAAATTTTTGTATTCTCTCGACGCGAATAGCTCTATTGATGTATAAGGGATTCCATATAAGACAACAGTATTCTGATATAAAGCGAATTTAATAAATATACACAGACTTAAGACTGTACAAATCTTGAAAATCTTTTGAATTTCGAAACAAGAACCCCAGTATGGAGTTGGCCTTTGAAACAGTACAGTGCATTGAATGTCGAATATAACCCCTAGATCTTTATGCGAAGATTCTCTAGTGCAGATTGTATTATCAATCATATATTCATAGATTATAGGAGACACAATTTTAGAAAATGCCATAACTGTCATAAAAAAACGCATTTAATAATATTGAATAGTAGTCCAATCAAATCCCCCTAAATATGTACAGATGATATATTGTCTTGTTAGCATCCGCCAATGACCGCACTGTCTTAATTTATTTTAAATCGTCAGCGTATAAAAGGCAATTAGAATGGGAAACGTAGGAAGGCAAATAGTTTATAAAAAGAAGAAACAGAAAAGGACCAAGGTGACTTACTTGAAGTAACCTAGAGAAACCAGATAACCCTTGACAGATCATTTCTAATTTTCACAAACTGTCTACGTTTCGTAAGTTGGCTAGTTATCCATTTAAATATTTTAGACTGAAAGGCAAAAGTTTGTAAAAATAACCAAATCGACTCACAAAGCCATGTTGAAATTGTGATATATGGTTTGAACTTCAGCATATATTTTTTTTAACAAATCTCTTCTGGGATTCATATTCTTTCCTCATACCACACAATACGTGACACAGTGAATTGTTTTTAGCACATCTACTTAATGTCTTTTTTTAAGCCTTTTTTCTATTGATAAAGTAATATATAGGTACCGTTATTATTTTACGCAAGTGTGATATACATTCGAATAACATATTCTAGTTACGGACAAAACAATAGGACCACCGACTATCTTATTAGATTTCTGTTATAGATTCAATAAAGTGGGAAATCAAACTAAATTCACATTCATCACACTGGACAATGTCGAACTCAGGTGGTTTTCTGCGATTTGAAGACCGCGCGCGACATCTTTTGAAGAGATATTCTTCTTGAAGTCTTCTTGTTATTGTTGGAGAGTAACAACTGACTTGAACCTTTAATTTGGCCATTATCTTTTAGGGCTGGTTTTTGTGGTCGACCTTATGGCTGTAGGGGATTAAAAGCAAGTGTTTTTGATTCTAGAAATGTGACGTCATTTCCTACGTCAGGGTCAAATCTCTTTCGGTTACGGAGCAGTGCTCGCTACGGGCATTTTTTTCCTGTTTTTATGTATGATTCATTGCATCTTAGTATACAGATATCATTTATTTTTGCTCTTAAAATGAGAATGCTTCAAAAATAAAATAGAACATAACTCGCCACAATCAAAAAATCAAAAACAAGTACCTCGGTCCTATTATTTTGTACTCACCATTTTGCAGGTATGTCTCGTTTACTGAACAATTGTTCCCTACTGGTGTTATTGTTTTGTCGGTAACTGTATATGCATGTATGATGCATCAACTTTCCTTTAACCATTCAATGAATGGTACTCCATACATATGCAGTATTCTGCCGAATGTCAAAACTTTTCATTTGGTTAACTGGTAACAACTCTAAGAAAGACATACTTAGATGTATATGTACTTATGTATGTACAACTTCATGCAGTTTTCAACTACTTGTATACCGTCTCAGTATTCAGAATTCAGTCTTTGTTTTGTTACGTATGCTTGTTTTATTAAACATTATCTTTTATTTTGAATTTATTTTTTATTTTGACATTTTGACTAAAACTTATAAAAAGCAATCGATTTATGACACTAAGAAATAAAGTATTCGAATTTGTTTTAGGAAGAAATTAAAAAGAAAATACATGAGGCATCGAAAGTTATTGAAAATCAGTTGAATACTTATTTCATAAGAAAAATACTTACTAAGGAATTGCAAGTAATTTTCAAATCCACTGATGTACTGGGACTTGATTTTTTTGAGTACAAGTGCCAAGAAATTGCACTTAAGCCGTTGGGACGATGTATGTATCAAGTCCATACATTACGGAAATTGGCCCAGACACATTAATCAACAGGTATCGCCTGTTGAGATCAGTCACTAGCCTCGCATCTACGGAAATATCCGCAAATTGGCCAAGCCAAACAGGTAATCTTCTTGATGAGCCAACTTATATCCCGTTAAATCTAGAACCGAAGAAAGTCGCGAAGGTTTAAGTGAAGTTGCGCCGCCATCGGATACTTCTGTTCATAAATCTCCTGCTCAGCCACTATTTCCGGTCAAAGGATTTATTGCAACTGCTATAACTTAGCTTAATACAGAACAGCTTGATACAGAAGAAAGTGCAAGGAAGTCCATTACGGCCATAAATACGAGCTAGAAGGCCATTGGACACAAATGGGGTCTTCAACTTTATAGCTTTCATAAGACCTATTCTCTTATACGGCGTAGTAGTATGGTGGCCCATACTAAGGTCAGTACCCACCTCAACAAATTAAGGAAGCTACAGGAACAAACCTTTATGAGCATCAGCGGAGCCCTCAACTCTACTCCCACCGATGAGCTAGACACACTCTTAAATTTTACCCCGCTGGATCTTTTTAAGCAAGCAGCAAGCAGCAACCAACAGCGCAGTTCGTTTAAAGGCTTGATCTCAATGCGATTACACCATTGGAAGGGCCAAAATCCTACACGAATAAAACCTTACCTCAATTTAGACTACAGTCCACCACAACCCTTCCCAGAGATCAACTTCGAAACTCCGATTTCGGACGGAGACCTGTGGTTCGGCGGCATCATTACGTACTTTTCAGGCTAAAGAGCCTTAGGGGTCAGAGTCTGATTTAAAGCTGCGTTCCATCGTTGGCGGTCGTGGGCACGCTTCTTCCAGTCATCAAGACCATTCTGTCTTGCGTCTGTGATGACTTGGTTGGCGGCACTATTCCCTTTGGTAAAGCAATACATTTTTACGCAGATGAATCCAAGGCGGATATATGAGTAGGAACTGGCGGTTCGTCGGAGTGTCTTAATGTGAACAAATTTGTTCATCTACCAAATCACTGCAGCGTTTCCAAGCGGAGGTAATGACGATAAGCCAAGCCCTGTACGGATTAATGTGGAAGGTGAAATCCGCCCGCGATATCTGTATCTTTACGAATAGCAACAATCAATTCCCTAAACTCGAATATAGTAATCGACTTCCGCGTATGTCATAACGACATATCCGAACAATTCAACATTCGCCTGCGCTGGGTACCTGGTCGTAGGGGCATCACGGACAATTTTAAAGCCGATGAACTTGCTTAACTTGCCACAAGACCGCCATTTGGTAGATTCCTTCGTAACATAAGTACCCTTATAACTACCCTTAAGTTACACTTCAATAATCTCTACGCAGGAAAATGAATGCCGGATGGTTGACAGTCAAAACTTGTCGGGTCTAAAAATAAATCTGGCAACATCTCGATCCAAAAAGATCACGTAGCCTCATTTCCCTAAAGAGATATAAAATTATCTCAGCAGTGCGAATAATTATTGAAGACTGCCTACTTGGCATTCATGCGAAAAGACTAGTACTACGCCCCAACAACTTCTGTAGAAGCTGTTAAGATGAAGACGAGGAGGAAAGTATTTACAGTCTCCTACTTCTACGACAGTCTAAACGACTTCAGCAAAATACTAGTGTAGTTTGTTGAGAAAATTTACTGGATGTCATAAAGCACGGCAACCCTGTTGGATTTGAAAATAGCATAAATTAGTTTTATTAGTGTAAAGAGGCATGTACACATCCACATGTATGGTACCCCCTCTTCATAAGTCCAATAAGTTTTATTGGTACACCGTAGGTGCTTATTCACCACCCACTCCTGCCACTTCGCTACCTTTTCCTTGTGTACAACTGCTGCTGCTACTCATTTCGTCATTCAAATGAATTTCGATTCAAATATTCCCAAGAGCCCTCTCCATAGTCCTTCTCCATTTCTGCTATAGTCCTGTGAATAGCAACTTCAAACTCCATTATTACTCTTGGCAAACAACAGTATGAACGAGGGAAAGAAATCGAAAACGAAAAAAGTAAAAGAAAAACACCGAGAAATATCGAAAGAAAAAAATAAATACCCAAGTGCATTTCTGCAGCCCCCTCATCCACCAGAGCCACCAGCGTTAAAGTGGATCTTTTGGGATTTCGTAAGCAACTGGGGTACGAGCATTCATAAATCACTGCCAAATGAATAATGAAGCATTGAGTAAGTGCGAATAGCAGCAACATAGCTCCTTAGTGGCAAAGATGTGGAGAGCAGAGACGCTGGAGGAAAGTACTCCTGCCACTGCATCCCGTAATGACATGTTGAAAAGTTTTTCTTGTCTCACATTGTGTAGGTGTTGGCACCTTTGTTTTAGTCTTCGCTTTTTGTTTATAATTGATTCGCAATAAGGGCATTTACCGTACTACCAGGGCTTAAAGTGTCACATTTAAGCCTTTAAAGAGCTAAAGACGTTTATGCCTTTCGCGTCAATTTGAATGATTTATCGATGAAATCTTGTATATTGTAAATCGATTTTGCGGCGATTTAATATGACATAACCCTTAAATTTGTGTTTTATTGCGTAGGGAAATTGGGGAATTGGCTAAAAAATATCTACACCACGCGAAAGAACATCCTTGTTAGTATTGATTTTCATAGGCATCAATAGGGAACTGCTTGTTGAAGTTAAACGATTTACGAGTTTGTATCCGTATTTAGCAGTTAGACGGCTTGTAGGATATAGTGATTGATGTGTTTACTCAGGCAGACGTTTAATTGTTTTTCATATTTGGATAGTCAACAACGAAAAATGTTTTTTTCTGAAATTGAATGAATGCAAGAGATTGGTAATGTCGATTGTAGTATGTGTAATGACGGAACTTTTTATTATCTAATCGGAAAAGGTATGTAGGAGAGCTTTTATATGTGAATGTTATATTTAATTTAATCATTAGGGAAAATTAAAGAAACTGCTGCAAACATTGCGGACTGGTTAACGCTCATAAACTCGTAGACAATGTAAGGCTTGGAAAATTTTGAGTAACAGCTGGAGATCGGAATAGTCTTGCTGGAGTCGGAATAGGTTGCCTTTTGGAGCTCAGATATATTTTTTTGCATATAGATATACCTAATTAGGGAGTTGAAGATACCAGAGTTCAAAAGCAATTACAAAAACTGTTTGATTTCGGGGAATGAAAGAATAAATTCGTTACTAGTTTAAAAAAATTTAGCAATTAAATGTTTAACTAAATTCTAAAAAAAATGCAAGTGTAGTATGTGAAATGTGAAGAGTGGAAAATGGGTGAAATTTGTCGATTCATTTATATGGTTATGTTGTATTATTAACGTAAGGATTCCGTAATGATAAGTCTTATTTCCGAGAATAATGAACACCAGGCAACTGGAAACATGGCTTAAGTGCTCACACAACATAACACATGTGTGCACACAAGTGTCCCTTTCCGCCACACACCTCACACATTAGTTCTTCAATGGACTTTGACTTGGTCCACCAATTGGAAAATTGGTCCACATCGTCTGAAAAGATACACAGATACACACACATGCATTTACACTATACATATGCATGTACATGGAATACAGAACTTTGTTTTGTTTGGTTGAATCTGTGGCAGATAGATGGGAGAAGACAAGGAAGGCGGTTCTCTTGATTGAACAAAAAGGAAAACGGTTCAAATTTGTAGCTACATACATTTTTTTTATTTAATAGGGACATATTATATAGCTGACTTCTACATCCCTTGCCCCTAAGCATTTTCGACGACAGTTTTTTTTATAACGTTTTCACCGACACGAATCAGAGAATACGTATGAGCTCTTCCGAACAGCTGGCTGCTTTCCCCTTGAAGTTAACGAAGCCGATTATTTGACGGTCGCCATGGCTACCACGATATCGTACAAAATGATAATAATAATATACATACCAAAAATTTTGCATTTCAAAACACCGACGGCAAATCAAACTGACTTTACAGCTGATTCCCCCCTAGTCCATAGACAAATTTGAGTGCATTTTTGACAGATATTCATGAATTTTTGACGGTTATTCACGAAGTAACGTAAATTCCATCCTCTGATTAGTCAATTTGGTTTAAGAAAATGTTATAAAAAACAGTTGTAAAAAATGTTGAGGAGCAAGAGAGGTAGAAGTCTCGCACCTCTGAAATACATCAATTCTAATACATAGGATGTACCAGAAGGGATTACTCGCAGTAACCTAGTTTGGCGGCGATAAACCAAGAATTTAAATGAAATTTATTTTATACGGAAAAAGAAATGAATGACCAAGATTAATTTCATAGTCAGTGCCATAAATAACAAATCGACATACTTGCATACAATACTTACAAACATACACCAAGGTGGCTTTACTCACGGGTGTATTTTCAAGATATTTAATTCGCAAAAACACAAAACTCCCATACAATATGTTTCCCTTGAAACAATCTTTAAATATAGCCCAGCCAAACATACCGAAGAGCTATACCACGTTTCCACCGAACGATACCGCGGGGTTTCATCAATTATCTCCGAACCTTCCGGGTTCCGACATACATTTTCAGGGTATAAAAACATGCGGTTTCTAATAAAACTCATTGTAGCCCCTTTAAATTCATCCGTCCATGAGAGATTACCAAACCAAAGAAGCCTAAAGAGTGAACTTCAGTTATTTTGGTGATCAGAAAATGAGCATTTTATCTCTTTCTATCTGCTGGCGTTCTCACACAATTATTTCCTGTCAACAGACAGCTGTTCTGGCGGCCATTTAAAAACTGAGAGCGATTGACATTTTCTTTGGCGGGCACTTATAAATTGAGATCGAATAACTTGATAATTGAGCGCGAAGCCACTTCAACCTCGGTGAAACGGTAAAAGGTCATTAGATCATCGCGGTTGCGGTTCGGTGGAAACGTGGTATTACCGCAAAGAAATTCGTTGAACCTAATGTTAAGATACATTAGGTCGCACCATTGCATACTGAAAAGAACATAAGAAACATTATCTTATTTCGTTTGGCAACTACATATGAGAGAGCGCCTTCGATTAATAGAATATAATTCACATAATTTTGTTCGTTGTTTGGGATGCAATGTCTACGTCAAATTTTTCAATAGATAACGGGGGCAGTCAGTAGTAGAGCTATCTCTCGAAGGACCAAACAGACTTTATACAAGACCTTGATCATCCCAGTCCTGCTGTACGGCGCGGAGGCATGGACAATCTCAAAAGCGGATGAGGAAGTCCTTGGTGTCTTCGAGAGAAAAGCCCTGCGTGCCAGCTTTGGTCTTGTTTGCGTTGACGGTTTCTGGAAGAGAAGATTCAACCACGAACTGTACGGGCCCTGCGGATCCATACGCTCTACATGGCTAGGCCATGTATTGACAACTCAGCTCCGGTCCGAAAAGTCTTCGACTCCGAACCCGTGGGACAACGCAACAGAAGACGCCCGCGTTTAAGGTGGCGCACCCAGGTGGAGAAGGACCTCAACCAACTTGGCGTGCAACACTGGAGACAGCTAGCCAGAGACCGTGCTACTTGGAGACGCTTGTTGCTTGAGGCCCAGGTCCACCCCGGACTGTAGCGCCAAATAAAGAAGAAGAGAAGGGGGCAATCAGCTGTGAAGTCGGCTTTCTCTTCTACAGTACTTCAATTCTAGTGTCATTGAAATAGCCAAATTCAAAAAACATATCATAATCTTGAGTAAAATTATGAAATGGCATAATGAGGACATATATAGAATACATAAATACCATAAATAAAACCGTTGCATTTTCTGAAATTGCATTATCTGAAAGAAGTGTTTCTTCAGTGTTTTACAGAATTAATGACAACAACTGGTAAGATCTGCTCTAGTCTGATGTTTTTATTTTGCTTACTGACTACGTGATGCTTAGATATTTAGAATAGCTTTGTTCATAGTTGAAAGAGACAGCAATACTTAACAAACAATTATTGAAGTTGCTAAGTACTAAAAGTGCACATTACTTAAATCTTAAAACCCCCCTAGGCAACACTATCCAATTAACACTTAACATTTATCAAAGTTACCCAAGTTTGGGTTTTGATTGCAATTTGATTCAAACTATTCTTAAAATAAGCTTTCTCTTCACCATCAAACTGTACCATAGAAAAACAATTCGCATTTAACACTTAGATGCACTCAACAAGAAAAAAAAATGGGAACAATTTCATCCCCAACAAAACAAGAACTTCTCCGCTTGCCTTAGAAACTTATCCCAGAACCACATCCTTCCTCCAATGACTTAGATTCGCTACCAGCCACGAAGTGATTACACACACTATGTAATCTATTGGCAACTTGTCACCTCGTTTTCTGTTGACTCTTGCAATTCTTTTTTGTTCATTTTCGCTTTTGCAGACTTGCAAAAAGTCAAAAAGTACTTCTTTTAAAAGACGCGTACCATATCCAAGTTTAAGGATGCGAAGCGTTCCTGAATCTGTAGCGGTTCTTAAGGACAATGAGAAAGTTTAGCACTTTATTTTGGCGTCGAACTACTTTCTTGACTTCTCGTTGTTTTCGTTACAAAATTTATTCTTGTTGTTTCATAGTTGATTCTTCGGGTAAATACAATTACCCAAGTAATTGTCGCACATAAATTTCATCGATACTTTTTGCTGAATAACAAAAACAGCAACACAAAGTTGATGTTAGTGAAGAAAACAACACAAGTACCACGTTGTAGTGGTAGGGGATGTACAGATTACTTTGTTTTTCTTACGATGTTTTTTTTTTTATTCTGGGACATTCAGTACTCGCATGGCGCCATGAGTTGGGATACATGTGAACTTGAATGTGTATCATCGGCACAAGACCTGACTTTCATTTCACTAATTGTCCGGTTGTGCTTTGATTTATTTTTTGTATGGAAGAGGAAATGACTACTTAAGTCGGGAGATATGTGTATGAGTAGTTAACTTTGTAGAATTGAGGTGAAATAAATTGGACGAAGAAATAGTAGATTTAATCATTCAGAAGTATGCTTTAAGCGGTATTACCCATCTGTAGATTAGGTACCCTAGTCTTTTGAAAAGCGATAACAAATTATTCTAAATGGATTTCAGATAAATAATGTGTGGATGTCTTAACTGCTTGGAATTTCCTTTCCATCATTTTCGTCAAAAAGTTTATTTTTCGTTGATTTATAATGTATATATTGATATTTCTTGTTACAAATGTCCATGACACATAATATAATAATATGTGGCGCTACATTCCGTAAAGAGCCAGGAACTAGTTTCTTACAGCAAACACTCTATTCTTCTCTCTCTATTCTCTAACGAGTGGAAACGACCTAACGTTTTATGCCGACTATGAACGGCCAAGTTTGAGAAACTCATTCGGGACCGTTATTATCTTTTGAAAAGAAGTGAAGCAGTGATGTATAGTTTTTTTTTGTCATACCGGCAAACGAACCAGTACTGCGAGATTCAATTGTTGAATGTATACGTGGTTTTACGCACGGTTACGGTAGCGTTACTCTTTACCTTGCACGGAATTCAATTGATTACAAAAAAAATACCGGAAGATTGCTAACGGATACTTTTTGAAATACTCAGTATTAAAGATACGAAATTTTTAAGTAATCCAATTTAGATTTTTCGGTATTTTTCAAAGATATGTTCGCAACAAATATGAAAAAAATCTGGATTATGCAAACAGTATTTTCTTTGCGAAAAGTTATAGAAAACAACTACAAAATACTTATATTTAATGTCCAACGAAATACAAAAAAATCTAAACAAAATTCGTGTTTAGTTAGTTAGCGGATAGTTTTCTGTAACTCGAAAATAAGACCTATTACATGGAAACTGCTTCCATATTTGAATAATTGGCGCCAAACTGAGCGCATAACGTATAAAGAAAACCCCTTCGCATTAGTTTCGCTTCATGTAAGTATTAAAAACGATAGCGTCCGAAAGATATCGTTTTGCCTGATTCCCATAAGATTAAAACTGTCAGTTACTATCGTCTTCACGACTGATTTTTAACAATAGTTTCTGAATTTTGGCAATAGATTCGGTATAGTCTGTATGAAAAATAAAAGAAGACGGAACAATAGGGATGGATTTTAATGAAGTGAACAGACAGGACGAAAGTCGCTAAAAATTGCGTGATTAGGCCCCAGTGTAATTTACCGAAAAATATTATGTCTGCATCTGCATTTAATTTATAGCACTGACTTTGGTGCCTCTCTGATAAGCGACCAGCATTGATGGTTTTCATTTTACTTGGTATCGCTGCTCTATTGCAGCAGTATCTTGGTGAAACGATATAAGCGTGAAAACTTAGGCAATGAATAATTAGATATTGAACCAACTCAATAAAAATAAAAATAATATCAAAATAAAGTACAATGGCAACAAATAGACATAATTCACAGTTACAATCCAAAATCCGGGAAACTTTTTTTTTTTAATTTTCTTCTCCTACTTTTTTGGTTGTGCAGTAGCTCTTTAAGAATGTTATTTAGGATTACCATAGAAATTCCCGAAATTTGGGACTTCTTCTTCAGCACGTCTTCCCGTCTGATATTGATGGTTTATTGAAAACTAGGATCATCATAGTTATCCAAGGTTGCTGTCATCTGGAAGATACATATCGCAACCGTAATTTAACCAAACCGTTATATACTTAGCTCAGTATGCAAGCGGGTGCATTGTAATTAAGGCAACTAATAAGGACCCTCAATCCCATTAATAATGACACATTAAGTATTTACATATTTTTATGTATCTCAGATTGAAGCCGTATTATTAATTGCGGACAATGATTGATGACAAACGTCTTCTGCCGTGTCATCCACACAATCGAAGTGTTAGCAATATGTCAAACCTTCAAGCAGATTATTTATGCAGATTATGTACAAAAGTGGTTTGAGGTTTTGAGGCTCTAAGCCTTGTGGAACACCGTATGCTATAGATTTCTCGGTTCTCCATTCAGTGTACTAGCTTTAAACAAATGACTACCGTATGGATAGTTTCTGAAATTCTGTTGTGATTTAATGTCTCGAAAGCTTTGGAACACAAATTTTCTGGTGAAACAGACCATTTTTTTGGTCTTCTTTCAAATCATGGGCCATCGCGTGATGATTTATAAATTTGCTTTTCTAAAGCCTTAAACTTGCATAATTCCTGGCGCCACCAGTTGGATCAGAGAGAATATTAATTTAACATTTTTTTTTTAAATCAATGCAATGCACATAGGGGTATTTAACACGAAAACAGACAAAATTTTGTTTGATTATTAAAGCTACTATATATGATTATCAAAATAGCTACATACTTGAAAGTTAAAACGTGAAGTTCTATGTGCTTATTGTTTTTGTTTTGTTTTTAAAAATGTAGGTGTGTGCTTATTCCACAGATTTCCCACAATAGTTATTTAACTATTGTACTGCGGATGCTTATCTATACAGCAATGATATTTTCAGCAGAACGGTTATATGCAACCGTATCGCTAAAAATAAAACAAAAGTAGTTTATATAAGTTTCTATATTTATTAAAATTTATCTATACTTTGAATCGAAAAATATCTAAATATAACGCAAACATCCGCAAAGTTTCTTTTGTACAATTTACTAGGAGACTTATATTATCTCGCCATATAAGTAAAATTTCGTAAAAACTCCCTTTTTTACTTTTACTTTTAAAGTAAGAACAGAACAAACATTTATATAAACTAAAACCACACAATGTTACACACGAACTATGTATATTAAATTAAAGTATACAAACCGCATCTTGAATAATCTATTAATAAAAATCAATAAAAACTTATATCACAGTTGATAGCGCTGTATTCGCATTCTCCATTCAAGTCTTAGTGTTAAGTCAGTCAAGATTGCTTTCTATATTTTTGAAATGAAAAATGGCGCCTCGCCTTGGGCGTATATACTATACGTAAATGCCTTCGTTTTTCAAATACAGAGGATACATTTTTTCACTCATTTACTTTTATTATTATTAACAGATATTATGACAAGTGTAAACTGTATGTAAGGTGTTTATGTTGTGATTATTTGTAGAGCGTTAGCGAGTCTTCTGAGGCAATGCAAATGAAAAATCCGCCCATTACCCTTATGGCCAGCGAGGAGTAAAATATCAATGTGTCGCACTCTGAATGATAAAAAATTAATACTTAACCGAAAATATATGTCATGAGCAAAGGCTCATCCCATTGAATGGGATTCCAACAACGACTTCCCTCTATAAACTATATAAATACCAAATTCTTGATAGCAGTTATATAGATACCTTCTTACACCAAATCACCAACTTAAGTAGTTTTGCACATAAACCGTATCTTATGTATACTCTTTTTAGTCCACACGTGCTCCAATACTCCTTGGAATTATTATTTAAATTCCAACTCAAATGCTTCGAAGAAAACAATTCTACATGAATATCAACCTTCATGTAGACTGCACACATAATACCTTTGAAGAATGGTTTGCATTTGTGGAATGCAATTATTCGTTCAAGGAATCAGAGGCATAGAGGCACAACTTCAACGCCGGGATATATATGCATTTTTATGTGTTGCTGAGTAGTTCTAAGGATTAAATGCATTGAAAAGAACCCGAACTGCATTTGAACAATACATTCTTATGGCACAGATATTTTCTTCCCTTTAACAAAACCACAGATACTGCAACGAACCATTAACTAAACTCCTTCTGAATCCATCTGTATAGATGTGCACAGCCTTCACAAAAGCTTACTCAAAATGACTATGAACATAAATGATATCCTGTTTCCTGTTATCCTTCTCAATTGTCTGCTCTAGTACTCGTCGTTAAATTTTTTGAATAAAATAAAGAAGGAAAGCTTAAATTGAATTTCTCTTCTTTTCGTTTTAACAAAGGAGTTTGGCTGCAATAGAGACAGCAATACATTTAGCTCCTACTGATGTTGATTCTGTAGATACAAAGATACATATTGCTTATATACTTATGTATATAGTTAGGGAACTGAAAAAGAATCATCGTGTATTCCTTCCTTTTGTTGACTTTGCCAGAGGATTTGTGGAAGTGTAGTACATAATGTCAGGAGTCTTTTTTTTTTCTTGTAAAATCAGGAAATCTTCTTTTGCTAACCACCTTGTTGAATATACACACACTTGCAACAAGCGAAAGGAAACTGAAGGCTTTCAAGTAAGAATTTCGAATTCGGTTTCCTGAAATAAAGCAGGAAATTTAGCTTGGCACATTCTGATTGTTGAAGTCCCAAAAGCATGTTTTCATTGTTCACAATATCCTTGAAATTTGATTGAGCTTACGAAGAATAAAAATAGCTGAATCATAAACTTAAATATTATATGTACAACAAAATTATATTTATGAACATACGTACATGCAGTTTGCACACAATTTTAATATCCGAGTACAATCTAGTTTCCGTTTCCAATATATAAAATATCCTATCGACATATTCTACAGCCCAATACAGAAGCAGCGGTAGCTATGTCACATACACAGTCCTGTGAAATAAATATACTTGCAGTTTAAATGGCTGCATTCTATTCTAAACGAGATAGTCGTTTGCATTCAGCGAATGCCAAAATGAATACATATGCGGAAAGAGCAATGGATGTTCGTGGTTTTGTGCTCACATAATCAATTATGGGGTTGTTGCAATGCCCGCCGCAGGTGTATTAGAAAAACCCATGCTTTATAGAGAAACGATAAAACTGAAGCAAAATGCACATGTAGATTTCTAATATATATATTAAATGTATAACGTCAGTTTGTTCTTATGAAAATATAGCAACTATTTCACTTCTGTATTTTCCCAAAGATTGTGCTTTACGGTCTGTAGTCTAAATTTACCAATAACCATGCTTCTTGCTTCTGACATTTTTCGAAAAATAAAATGAATTTCTTCCAACCTCACGCAATGTGTGGGTAAATTCATTAAATTCCCTATTGAATTTAATGCAATATTGTAGATAAATCGCAGTCCGTCTGATAGACCGCGTTTGTTGCAAAATAAGCAAATAAATTCAAATAACCTAATAGCCCAAAAATAAGGCATATCCTCAACAAAACCTATTTTGACATATAATATAAAGAAAAAAAAACATTTTCACGTTTTGAATCGACTCAATTCAATTCGACTCGTTTCAATTCTATCAGTTGTAGTAGTATAATTTCCTGTTCATCTGCTTTTTTCTCCCTTTACTTTACTACTATTAGATGTATCAATTTTGTAAGAAGAGATTCCGATTAAGGAATTGAGTGCGTCTCAATTCACGTCTCCGACACGAGAACAATTCACTTCGAATTATTATAGGAATGCGACATTTTTAATTGCGGGGTTGGTACCTTCCAACGGATTTGACGCAGGGGTGATTATCTCACAATGACAAACGTAGGACGTGGCAACCTTACTTTTACTTAAATTGACTTAACGCCCTCTTGGGATTTACATTTTATTTTAATACTATTAAGTGATTTTATCTCAAAGGTATTTAATTGCCCGCGAAGTACCTTCCTATTAGTCTTCTGGGAATGGAAGCAGTTATGTAAAATAATTCAAAGAATTCCCGATTTAATTCACATATTTCATTTATTATTCACGCTCCTCATTAAGGGCGAATGGTATTAAAAAACCTTTCTTTATTTTTCTGACATTCCTTTACAAAGATATAAATGTTTATCGTTGTGTTGGCCGGAACATTTTAATTAATTTAATAAGTGAATTCAGAAAAAAAAAATGCTTAGCAAATACATTGCTTTTATTATGGATGCCTTTTGGGAATGAATTTGAACGCAAATTATAAATTCTCGCATTTTAGGAAGCAATTAATAAGTCACGGGAAATCTTGACGTATTATGAAGCATCCTGTTTCACCGAGATTGTAGCAATTATTCTCGAAATCGGAAAATTGTTTTGTGGGTCACCGTGGCGTAGTGTGGTGGTTCATATGTCGACTCTTACTAAGAGTGTGCCAGGTTGGATACCCGAATTTACCACCTTTTATATTTCACGGCTCCACCTCTTCCGAGTCAGTGAAAATGCTCAAAGAGTATTTCTTGTCTAGAAAAAGCTTCTCAACTACGCCGTTCGGAGTCGGCATTAAACTGTAGGTCCATTCTACGCGTGAGATAACAATAGCGAGTGGTTGGTGAGAAAGTAGGCCCTGGCCATCTACGGGCTGTAGCGCCACCCATATTATTATTATATTATGCATCGTTAATACGTTTTAACTAAAAAAATAGATTTAAAGTTGCTATAAACTTTAGAAAGTGTGTTGGTGCTCGCTTATCTTTAAGCTTAAAGTAAAAACGCCTAGATGGTTTCTTATTGCCAAGGAGGATCAGGGGTCGACTAAAAGGTAGTGCCACACGAGCGGTAAAGCAGGCTTACACAATTTAACACCAGACAATCAACACCAGAATAGATTTTATTTAAGGGTGCATTTATTACACTGAACGTTCCAATTAAATCATTACAATGAAGCTTAAACGTTCAAATGCTGGTTCAATAGTCTTTAAGTTCTGTTTATGTCGATAAGTAACATTGGAACAACAGCCTGCAGTTCTTCCGTTCGATACAGCAAGCAGCCGTTCGATGTTCAGTTGAAAAGCTGAGAAAACTTACTCAATATCTTCCCTGGCCATAGATTGACGACTTAGTTCTGTGCAAAATTTATACTGACATTCTAACATTGATCTTCGTGATCCTCTTCCAACGTCAAACAGAATCTTGAGCCTTTCTTTCTTCTGTTCTTACCCGCCTTTTAATTAAAATTTCAACCTCAATACATATGTCCTCTTGACCTTTTTCAAGGTTTCATCATGATGTTCATGAAGAAAACTCGCGAGTACGTAACTTTTTTCTAGAGTCAGCCCAAATTTTTGCAAATATAGCTTTTATATAATAACTTCTTCCAAAATATCGCACCAGAATGAAAGATAACAAAGTCGAAAGGTAAATAAGTCGATAAAAACAGTAAAGTCACATAGAACAGGTAAGAACATGGTTGCAGCACTTTTCTATGCCATTGTTTCCTTTTGATGATCACAAAGGAGTTGAAGAGTCGAATTCTTAACGGAATCTTCCTTCAATGGCTTAGCAGCCTCGTGTTGGGCGCTCCATCTAGTGTCCACAAATCTCTTAACTGACACACCTAAATTTTTCATGAGAACCTGGTAACGTTTTTCATAAAGCCTGGAAGTGGAAGAGGAGCAGATATAATGGGAATGTATTGCTTCCAAGCGTTCGGTTTGTAAATTCAAGCTACACGTTCGAGTTTGGTTTTAAAGATTGCATATGATTCAAAAGACCATCTGATGCCATTTGAAATGGTTCTTAGACCTGAATTGGGATGCAGCGAAACACATTTGACAATGAAGTCAAATTGTAAGCCCAGGTATTTTGAATATCGCCCTGTACCTGTACCTGAACTGGAGCTTTTACGTAAGTTGGAGATTATGCGTCCCATTGAAACAAGCCAATGGGCGGCTCCTATAGTTGTAGTTAAAAATTTAAATGGGACATTACGCATATGCGGCGATCCACATACCAATCCACATTTGTAGATTGATCGTCATCCAGTTCCATGAATTAAAGAACATTCGCAGAAACTACAAGGAGGACGTTTTTTACAACGATCTGATCTGTCTGTCTGACGCCTAGCTTCAAATCCCGCTGGACCGAGTTTGGTTTATTTGAGTACCAAAGACTTGCATTTGGTACTTCCAGTTCCACCGGCATCTTTCAGCGTTACATAGATCAGCTTACTGGCGATTTAAATTTTTGGGTTTCTTATTTTGATGATGTGATAATATAGGTTCGCACAAATGAAGAACATTTATGTAATCTTCAAATTTTTGGAGACATTAGAGAAGCAGGATCTATGCTGTCGACTAGAAAAATGCCAATTTGTCAAAGCTGAGGTGGAGTACCTTGGCCACATCATTGATAAGTCAGGCATTCGCCCATCCGAAACGCGTGTTAAGACTATTATGCAGATGTCGGAACCAAAGAACCTTAAAGACCTGGAAGTTTTTGTTTGTAGCTAGCTCAACAAAAAATGATCCAAAGACGAAGTTTTTAAATGGGGAAAGGAGTAACAAAACTCGTTTAAGCTTTTTAAGAAAAAAATCATCAATGTGTCATAATTGACTCATTTTCAAGAAAATCTACCAATCACTCTTGCCACCAATTCGCATGGAATTGGAGCTGTCATCTCACATGTTTATGCAGAGGGAACAGAGAGATCAAGTGTGGTTGCCTCCAAAACGCTCGATGCAGCTCAATATTTATCCGACCATTTAGCCCAAATAAAAAATTGCCGCACATGACAAATAGGCTGCAGGGCTGAGCAATTTTTCTAATGGGATGCAACTACACAATACGCTACCGCTTAACAAAGAACCACGGAAACGCCGATTGCTTATCGCGGTTGCCAATGGGTCCCGACAAGGAATTTGATGAGTCGGAGGAATCATGCCATCAAATATGAAATGGCAAATGGAAAATTTCCCTATTAATTCAGATATAATCGCTAAAATTTCGAAATAAGACTCCGACATAGCAAAAGATATTCATTACATACAACATGGTTGGCCAGTTCATTTGCCAATAAATGAAATTCATTTGCTTCCATATTTCCGTAGAAGGCTTTGTCTAAGTGTGGCGCTATTCTGCCCAAAGTACTCACACTGTTATATCACGGTCATGGGGAGTGACTTGGATGAAACAGCTAGCGCGGCGATACTGCTGGTGGCCAAAAATAGATGACATTATAGAGGGAACAGTCACAAAATGCAATTCTTGTCAATCCTAATGCCATCAGAAAACGTTTGGGAACGGATCCACATAGATTTTTGCGGGCCGTTTCAGAAATCAATGCGGGTAATCGTGGTGAACTCAAAATCAAAATTTCCTTTTGTGATTCGAATGTCTTCCACTACAGCTGAAGCAACAATACACGCTTTTCGATATATATTTGCTATAGAGGGTCTACCAAAAGTCATCGCATACAATTCACCAAGAGTTCCAAAAATCTTGCAGAGACCATTCAAATCTCCATATGACATCGGCAGCCTTTAATCCGGCGTCCAATGGGTTGGCCGAAAGAATGTTAAAAACTTTTAAAACATCTTTTCTTAAAATTTTGGCATTAATTCCGGAGAGCGACGAGGCACTCGTCTCTTTCTTATCCATTTTCCGCACCGCATGGGATGAAATGGGAACATAGCCAGCAGAAAAACTTCACGGTCGGCAACAGAGAACTCTTCTTTCTGCATTGTTCGCTGAACAGAAAGACGAAACACGACAGTATCGCACGAAGCTTGTCATGGATCAACAGATTTTCCTACGACAGTAAAGCCGAGGAAAGAAGTGGATAACTGGACGAATAGTAAAAACTCGGTAGGCAGATGTACAAAGTAGTGATTGAAAAAGGCGTTTGCAAACGTCACCAGAACCAGTTGAGAGCCAAGGCGAAAGTAGAACCCGATACAAATCTACAGCTCCCAAATGATAAACAAACCCCAGCAAATTGACAACTCAAGTGAAGACGAAATCCAAATCACCGACTTTAAGGGCCCAATGGTTGATTTAACAAAAGAACAGTTGTCACCGGTGAATGCACCTATATAGCTAGAAAATTCAGAAGCCATCGCATTGCAACCACCAAGTCAAGTGGGCCCCACGCAAACAACAAGGAGATCAGCTCGCCCCAGAATCAAGCCCGTTCGTTTTGTTCCAGCTTAAACGAAGGGGTAATTGATACACTCTGTATTTCATTAGTCAAATATTGCACGTCAAAGCTTTGTTAAGAATCTGTCATTTACAAAAACATCTTATTTGTGCATATGTGCACACGCCCCTATGGACGAGGCTGTAGACTCTGTGCAAGAGGACTATTATTTATGACCTCTTGGACGGTGCCTACGAAGCCTGTCCGAAGTACGATGTAAAATTTCGTGCTCGGAGACTTCAATGCCAAAATCGGTAACGAAAACATCTTTGGCAGAGTGATCGGAAAGCACAGCCTCCACGACACGACAACAGATAACGGCTTCCAACTCACAGCCTTTGCGGCAGAACGTTTATGATAATATTCATAAGCAGCACGAGGTTCATTCGCAAAAAGATTCACACAGCAACCTTTCGACCTCCCAACGGTCGAACCACCAACTAAATCGACCATGTGCATGCGTCAAATATCCTGGATGTGCGAACATTCAGCAGAGGCAAACGTGGACTCTGACCATTTCTTCTTGGCAGAAAAGTTCAGAACTCGACTGTCCAATATCAGAAAGCTGCACCAGCCAACAAGGAGAAGTTTTGACATTGCACGCCTGAGCACACCGGAGATTGCTAGAGCCTACGAAACTAAGTGAGAGACTCTCCGGTATGACTACGTGAAACACCAACGCCAACAAGATGTGGTTGCATTGCTGCTCGGCTATCAACGAGGTACCAGAACCCACCCTGGGCAACCTACCACCTCCAACGAGCAATCCGTAGTATGATGGCGAGTGTGATCAGAAGAAACGTGCAACTGACGAGGCATACCAAAGGGCGCTGCAACGAAAAACAAGAGCAGCGCAAGTACCGGGCTAGAAGACAGAAGGAAAAGAAACTTATACGAATGAAGAAAAGGTCTGTCGCAAGCCCGCACCCTTGTTACCGACCAGCAGGGCATAGTGGATGAGCTTAAGAACCACTTTCATTATATAATAATAATCTATATAATATATAAAATAATCCCAACTCAAGATGAAGTAGTCTTCCGACGTAGTTTTGAAGATATCGGCACAGCCATTAAGAGGCTGAAGAACAACAAAGCCGCCGGATCTGATGGCTTACCATCGGAGCTCTTCAAGGCCGTTGGCGATATTCTGGTGCCCGACGACTGGAATATCAGCTCCATATGCCCCACCCACAAAAAACGCGATCCTACCTCTTGCAACAACTACTGAGGTATATCCCTGCTCAACGTCGCATACAAGATCCTGTCCAGCGTACTGTGTGAACGTCTAAAGCCGTTTTCCACCTCCGGCTCGGCATATCAACAATAGACCAAATCCTCACACTAAGGCAATTCCTGGAGAAGACCAGCGAGTTTCAAATCGATACAGACCACCTCTTCATCGATCTTAAAGCCACATACGATAGCATTCATCGCAAGGTGCTATCTAATGCAATGGCCGAATTTGGAATCTCGGGAAGAGTGATCCGGTTGTGGAACACCACGCTTACAACTACGCGATGCACCGTGCAGTTTGGCTCAAGCTATTCTGAGCCAATTGAAAACTGCACCGGATTTCGGCAAGGAGATGCGCTCTCGTGTGATTTCTGCAATCTGGTACTGGAGAAGATAGTGCGGCGGGCAGCTGTAAACACCGGAAGGCACTATCTTCTCCAAGTCAGTCCAAATGTTTGGATAATCAGATGATATCGACAACGTCGCGCGCTCCCAACGTGCCGTAGTGGAAGCTTTCCCGTCGTGTGACGAACAGACGAAACGAGCTGGTCTTAAGGTCAATGCGGATAAAACTAAGTATATGCTGTCGACCAGAAAACGATCCGTCACACACCACCTAGAACAAAATATTACAATCGACAGCTACAAGAGTTTGTCTACCTCGGAGCAAACGTAAACTCCGCAAACGACATCACTGTGGAGATCCGACGTAGAACCGCCTTCGGCAACCGGTGTTACTGCGGTTTGTCAAAACAACTGGCGTCAAAACTCATGACTCGAAGGACCAAAATCTTGCTATACAAAACTCTTATTTTTTTATTTATTTTGCCAGCATGCTATATGCCTGCTATATAGCTGGACGATAAGCAAAACTGCGAAGCTTATTCTTGGTGCCGTCGAAAGAAAAATTCTGATGAAATCTGTGAAGAAGGCGAATGGAGGAGAAGACACACCTGAGAGAAAGGCAAAGATTCGTTGACTGCACTGGCTCGGCCACATCGAGTGCATGGACAACGATTCTCCGGCTGAGAGCTCTTTGAATCGGTGCCTCCTGTATGAAGAAGAGGAAGGCCGTACCTTCGCTATAAAGACCCAGTAATCGTGGATGCAAAACAGCTTGGTCTTGATGACTGGAATCAGCGGGCCCAGGACCGTCAGCAATGGAAGCAGCTATTGTTCAGGGCCTTGCATGGGTCGCAAGCCTGATAAGTAAGTAAGTAAGTATAAAAAATGGTAAAAGAAAAACGGTCTACTAACACAAAGTTTGGTTAATTTTTGTACGAATTCTGCGATGATTCTGAATTAACTAACTAGTAACGAAGTAACGATTATTCAGATAAAAAGTAATTCGTCGTTACTTTTACAGCCCTTCTCCATACAAATGCATGCCAGGTCTGGCCAGGCTCCATGTGTTCGTTGGAAGGTTTTGAATTGTTCTAATAATATGCGACGGATGGTTTAAAAAAAGAAAGGAAATGGGTTTAAAGAAAACTATTACTTATTTATATGTACAAATTTACAACACCTTATACATAAAAATCTGGCACTTATTAAGATTGCAAAAGCTTCCAGGATGACATCCTTTATAGCCATTGCTATTGGAGTATACACTGAACAAGCATTTGGAATTCTGAAAAAAAAGAATTGGTTTCAATCTGTATAGCTCTGTATAATCATATTATTTATTGTAAGCATGCCTCTAACGCAACTGTTAAAACTGCACAAAAAAAACGAGATGCTAAAATGATATTGCTTTCAGAATACTGATTACCCCGATAATACATATGTATATACAGAATTTTATTAAATACAACAATGCCTTATTTTCGTTCACATATTTATTCAACGAAAAAATCAACATAATTTGACATTAGATTGATTTCGCAAATATTTGCGCTACTGCGTTTTAGAATTGTTTGCTTAACCGTATATGCATTTCCGAATGATATGCTTTGCATAATTTGTGCAAGGTTTGCGTTTCCGAATAGGTCATTACTTAGAACCAACGATGATTACGTCATTCAAAATGTCACAATATCTCCTGACAACGAAGTTTTATTCAAAATATAAAACTCACATGTATAGTATTGAATGTCATATTTATAAGGACTACCTTCGTTTCAAAAAGGATAATCGTTGTTAATACCTGCATTTCTCGGTACATTTGGTAGGATTCTATTGGAATTGATAACAATCATAATGGCATGTATGTTGTAGTCGTACATACAAATCATACATCTTAAATTCCAGTCTATTACAGATCCAAAACCAGCAATATCCAAAGGTTGGCAAATCTTATTGCATTTGCCCTGACAAATTGTCCTCACTCACTTGAAAGCCTAACACTTTCACCACATAACATGGCAATGATCATTTTGTAAATCTCGTACAAGACTATTCTTCCATCGTACCCCTATAAACATTAATTTCCTCCCCCGGGCCAATCCCCTTGTCAATTACCCTTACAACCCTTACAACCCTCAATATACCATAACCTTTATTCATTTGAATTCTATTCATATCCTAGGCCTCGTGTCATATTTTGTGGGCTTTACCTAGGTATGTAAGTATATGTACCCATCCTATTAGAAACTGTTAACTATGCTTTCAAATGGAAACTCCTTTCATCATGTGAATTACACACACCCACTCAACCAGATTCTTGTAGGAAATTAAATCATTGAACCTTCTGCCATCAATTCATTAAAATCGATTGATTGAGTTTCTTACCCTGGAAACCCCATGCTATCCCATTGTGCCTGTATAACTGTCTTTTGTTGTCATCATCTTGAAGAACAATTCAAACAAATCCTGTACACTGAAAAAGGGTCGCTCGTCATACGACCGACAAATACGGGAAAACAAAATTATCTTCTTGCGGATTAGGCAAACAGGATGTTTCATTTTTTCTATGTTACCGTTTACAAAATCCAATAACGAAATTAGAATAGCCTATCCTCCTCCGGATAAGAATACACTCATACCAGCGTAATACGCACATCTTTCATTCAGCATCCTCCCTCTTTGAATGAATTTGCATGTTTCAATTAATTTGAGCTGTTCGTTTTTGTTATGCTATTTATGTTGAACCTTTCCATTCGATTCAGAGACTTATTTGAAACGTGGCAACTTGGCGCGGGGATTAATTTTTCGGTAAATTAAATATCCAAACAAACAACATGTCTGTCAACTGTCTATGCAGTAGAACTTAGGGAAGACGAACGGTCAATACTTCAAAAGCGCTTGACTTCTTAGAGGAGACATTCAAGGGATTGGAACAGAAACTAGTTATAGCCCGATGATCGATCTGAAGGAAACGTCTAAAGGCTATATGACACTGCCTTTTTTCGTATTTTTTATGAGTTATATGAGATTAAGAGCAGTGCAAAAAATTCACTATTGAAATTTTCATAGAGTGTGAGTGCGTACCACTAGCATCACAAATTGGAAGAAGTGAAACACCATTCATTGAAAATTGTAAATCATCTACATTATTCAACCGGGGACAGCTTGTGTGAGCTTGTGTGTGAACATTTTATCCCTTTTCATGCGTGCAAGTTAAAGTGAGCATTTACTACAATTATCTTCTCTCGTTTTATAGTCCAAATATTAATAGCCTTCGGTATTATATTTCGATCCTTCGTAGAGACGAAATATAAATATACAAATTTTAATGTTCATCCATGACCTACGTCATTCTATTTTAAGATATGTCTTTGGTCCCTTTCAAGTGGTCACCAACATTCCTAGTAGATAAGATAATGACGATCGATGACATGTGTTGCATCGACGCCTCATCCTTAGGTTAAGTGTTAAGAAATAATTTTGTACTTCAGGGAGTTCGAAAATAAAGTTGAACGAGAGCGGACGTGTTCCGTTACTCACAACCCAGCGAACTCAACTGTGTTTTAATTGGCGATCCTGCCAGGAGTAGTTGAAAAACTTACTCCATCGGACCAAACTAAACTTCCATTTCTGTAATTAACCAGAAAATATAAAGTATGGCTAGAATTGGAAGTCGTCGCGAGTGTTAATTGATATTAAAACGGAACGATACAAAATTCCGCTTGACTCCCGCGTATTTAATAAAGTATCCTTTAAGAGGAGAAAATTTAAACCAATTTAAATGAATTAACAAAATAATTCATAAAAAATAATAATCAAGTATCCTCAATATAAATAAAAAGGAGAATAGAGTTAACACAAAAAACACAAAATATAACATCGAAAATATTCCAAATCAGAGAAAAGTGAATCTAAAAGGGTCATCTTTATCACAAAACATGACGACAGACGTCAGAACCACCAGAGCAACAAGACTATCGGCAATTGAGTGCAAGCGGCAGTAGCATCAAGCAGCAGAAGAATCAACATTTTGTGAGTAACTTATCCATTAAGTATTCAAACAATTATATAATTAAGACAGTGAATAGTGATACAAAATAAATGAGCAAATTATTGTGAAAATTGTATAAATTCTACAAAAAATATTTAAAAACAAAACTTATATTAAACAAAGACTATTAAAAGTAAAATGTAAATTGTGTGTTCGTAGAAACAAAATCTGTAAAAAAAAGCATAATAATACAAATGTTTTAAAATTGTAAATTAACAATGGCTACGACCAGTGAAAATATAATATGAAGATAGGCTATGCTAGCTGGTGTTAAGTTGCCCATTGTTTCTTGGAAAATTATATAAGAGGAAATTGGAGATATTTCGCAGCTTTAACAATAATGCAAAACAGGATAACTGGCAAGGCAGATGATGTCCTAGCTAATCACGGTATCGTTTTGATGTACATATTAGACTTTGCTTATGCCGATAAGCATCTAATTCAAATTCATGCACAAGAGATGAGCATCCTTCGTCAAGGATATCTAACCCTAATAAATTTCTATAATGAGGTCAATAAAAAATTGACTTTAATAATTAATAAAACTATAGTCCTGCATTACATGACGGATTCGGTTTTAACAAAAGAAATAAGTACCATAAGCCGGAAGAATGCTTTGAACGTTTTTATAACAGGGCTAAACGCTAGTTTATCAGATACACTGATCCTACTTTCACCAGAAGATTTCCAGAATGCTTTGACTATAGCACAGATATTTGGGCTAAATAATATGGGAGCGAATTTTGCTCTACAATGTAATACAAATCAATTTATCACTTCCCACAATAGGATAGAAATTAAAATATTAGCAATCAGAATAATTTAAGATTCCCCTTAAAATATTGAAATGACTTTTACACACCGGAGTGCTTAAGACATGAACCAATGAAGCTCGGCAGTTCTGCTCCTAAGCCAATATCTTGGCATGAACAAAACTTAATTAATAATAATATTTAAAAAAAAACTATGAAAAGTTGAAGTTAGTAGCGTTATTGTAAAAATATTTTATAATATTTCAGGTTTGGAAAACATAAATAAAACTCAAATCATATGTACTGCTTTAAATCAAAATATATCTATTAATAAAGAGGATTTTAAAATATATCCGATACAGTGATTGTTATGATCCGATACAGAATTTAAGACAAACGACATACAGCAAAAGTATAATTTAGGTACAGACTGAGAGTCAATTCTTGGATTTGTACAAAAATGTAATGAAAAAATATATTTAATTAAGACAGAAAAACAATACATTATATTATTAAAAAAAAATACGGAATTGAAAAATGCATAAGGAACGTATATAAAACAAAGGCTAAAAGAATGTATAGGAACGCATGTTCAAATAAACTAAATATTCTGTATACTTAAATATGATATACTTTTTGAGAACTATCTAAATATTGTCCAAAAGATATTTTAGAATTATCCAATCTAATCCATCTAATCTAATGTATTTTCTACATTTAATTAAATGACATAAAAAATATATGCAAATTGTGCGATGTTGTTCAAAACATGAAAACGATTGAAACAGAAAAAAATTCCAATTGTACTAACAAATACTTAAAAATTAAAAATTGTAAGCAAAAATCTTATCTTAAAATATTTCGAAACTAATTGAAACAAGTAACTAAAGAAAAAAATAATATAACTGAAATGCAAATTTCCTCAAAATTCTAAGCAATTCAAAACAATAATTAAATACAGAGAACGTCAATGCCGGGACGTCATTTTTAAAGATAGGGGGGAGTTAAAGTGAGCATTTACTACAATTATCTTCTCTCGTTTTATAGTCCAAATATTAATAGCCTTCAATATTATATTTCGATCCTTCGTAGAGACGAAATATAAATATACAAATTTTAATGTTCATCCATGACCTACGTCATTCTATTTTAAGATATGTCTTTGGTCCCTTTCAAGTGGTCACCAACATTCCTAGTAGATAAGATAATGACGATCGATGAAATGTGTTGCATCGACGCCTCATCCTTAGGTTAAGTGTTAAGAAATAATTTTGTACTTCAGGGAGTTCGAAAATAAAGTTGAACGAGAGCGGACGTGTTCCGTTACTCACAACCCAGCGAACTCAACTGTGTTTTAATTTGCAGCCCACGGTACAGATGATGCACATATCCATACATCCTGCACACAGGTAGTGTTTGATCTTGCACAATGCAATTGCTGGCTCTATCAAAAAAGACTTGCGTTCTCTTCTACAAATATGCGATTTAATATATTAAGAAAATGTAGTCATATAGCCATAAGGCAAATTATTAGCCACTAGGTATCTGCCCAAAGATAGATCCGCGGGAAGTCAGATGTGTTGGTTGACACAATTCCACTGGCTGTTCTCCTCGAGAGCGGCCATTGCTGGAATACTTTTCTTGTGGTCTGTTAAGGGACCTAACATTCCACGTGCAGAACCGAAAATCGTTGTCCTTGTATCGTTTGCTGGGGTCGTCAACAAGCAGTTGATTGTCTCTGGTGGTGAGGGAGTTAACTTCACGCACAACCCACAACTGGGAGGCCAGGCTCTATTCTTTAACCCTTGGACGGAGGGTCCGCGTTTATCCGGTGTCGGTAACCTCACTGAGGCTGTGAGCGCCGCCGTTGTCCCTAAAACTATAGGGATCTTTCGCCGCCTTCTCAATTCCAAGACCCCGACCTGGCCGTGAAAGAACTTTCTAGACCTGTGGTCGGAAAATGCCAAAGTAGCTATAGAAGGACTGTGCAGCAAGTAGCTCCTTCTGACTGGAGTTTCGGATGCCGCCGTTGCCCACACAGTTTTCCAGCTTCTCCGCCGCCATCCATAAAGAGAGATGAGCCCTGACACACTCTCCCCCCTCTCTCGTCTGCAGCCGCCATCGACATCTCACGGGGGTTGGTTCCTCATCTTCATTCGAAGGTGCTCGGCTCCCAGATTTCACCACGTGGAGGTGAGAGTAGGAGTTCGCTGATAGAGGCTAAGTGCAGACGCTTGTGCCTGCATGAGACGCCATATCAACGCTTTGAAAAGCTGAAACGCTTAATTATAATAATTTAGTGAAAGCAAACGAAGACAATAATTAAAATTCATTCATTCACAAATTATTATTTCTAATCAAATAACTAAGAGAAAAGGTGAGAAGAACTCGTTTTTTTTTTTAATTCATTTTTATTCGCGAATTCATATATACTTAAATACTAGACAAAAATGCTTAAAACTAGTTAGACGAACAATAATGCTAAATGTAACTTACTGGCCCTCGGCGGGCACTCTAAGCTAAACTTATACTTATTCTATGTCTTTCGACCTAAACTAACAAACTATCTATTAACGCTAAACATTAGATATTGAATGACAATTTTAAATTAAGAAAATGTATCAAAAAACTTAATAACAGAACTGTTTTATTTAAAGCTTATATACTAACTTACACACTACCTTAAAAATAACTTACGCTACCTTATGCTAAGCTTACATATATATATATATACATATGTATATATCCTTATATACACATATATACATATACATATATTTAATATGTATATACAATGCATACACAAAAGTACAAACAAGTGTATATAAGTGTATACCACTCTTTTTTTTTTTTATTTTTTTATTCAACTTACAACTACCTAACAACTACCCTAATATGTGTAAGTCGGCCATAGGATGCAGCAAGATAGACCTGCATGAAACATAACATCTACACCACTGCAAGACAGAGACCGACAGAGACCCCATTCGGGGATACGCTATACCCTTTTTACCCCGGATCTAAAGGGTTCGACGCCGGAGTGCCCTCGCTCCTCAGCCACCAGAAATTTTGGTGCTGCCTAGCAACATCCCGAACATCCCGTCTTGAGACCGCCGTACTGAACCGGAGGAGACCCTCCTCAGCTCGTTGTGCGACGGAACGGTCGTGGTTGAGTCGCCCATCCACAGTTGATCTGGCGATGTGGTAGATGAGCGGTACCGCATTTATATCTTGTATCAATCCACTTTTGTCTAGGTGCAGGAAAGCTTCTGGGGGGACGAAGCCATTGTGACGTACCCTTTCGTGGTATTGTGAATTGGGGTAGTAAGCCCCCGAGATCAAGTTATTGACCGAGTTCATCGCTCTAACAGTGTGACTTCGAATCAACTTCAACAGGAAATTGTCCACTCTTATCAGGTTTGCCCTGTTGTATAAGACCTCATTGGAATAGTATTTTATGTACTGGGACTCTGGAGTTCGATAAAGACGAAGGCAAGCCCTAAGACAAGCCCTCTCGAACAACCGAATCTTTTCCATTAAGCTTGCACTCACGTTGAACCACACGGGACAGCCATAGGTAAGCATTGGCCGAATGAGGGGCCATGTAGCAGATAACCTTCACCCTCGCATCGAGTTGGCTGTTGTAAAACAGTCTCTTTGTAAGAGCAAAAGCGCCTCGGGCTCTGGCCAGAGCAGCATCTACATGTTTGTTAAAATATAGATACTGATCTAGCCAGATCCCCAGGTATCTGACTACGGTCCTTTGCGCCAGTGGTTCCCCGTGTCGTCCAACGATTGCGAACTGTCGCCAATTCTTTTTCGTGTCCGCCGAGGCCTTATACAACGGCGTCCTGAACAGAATGGTTTCCGACTTCTGGAAGTTGATACTCAACTTCCAGTCATCGCAACTTCTCATGAATGAATCGAAGTCACCCTGCGTGAGGGTAGTGATTTCCTCGATCTTTTTGCCTGATCTGTACACGATCAAGTCATCGGCATACGCAATTGCATGAGGAAGAGAACTTAAAAGATCGCTCAAGTAAATGTTGAACAGGATCGGCGAATTAACGGCACCCTGTTGGAGACCATTTTTAAGTTGAAATATACCTGTGGAGGTCACATTGCCATTTTTGACAACGAACCGTCTACCGGTAAGCATGTTACACAGTAGGTACAGCAGTGGTTTGCTTATGCCTAGCCGATTGAGCTTGTAGAAAAGACCTTCTAACCAAACGGCGTCAAAGGCCTTCTCCAGATCGATCAAGCAGGCACCCGTACATTGTTTCTGGCTCTTGTTCCATTGGATATCCGACACCAGTTTCGACGCGGCATAAGAGAAGAACTCGTTGTGCTGCTGTGCTTCTCTAGGAAAGTCTTAATAGTGCACTTACTAAATTCCGTGTTAAGGACAAATTTGTTTCATTTAAAGAATTTGTTATGTTAAATTACCATAGGTTGAGGTGGCTGACTGCCGCGCATAAGTCCAGCAGACACACTTAGGCCAAGCGACGACCCATTGTGTTACTCCATCAGGGGTAACGTAAACCGAAAATTGGACAAGTAAGTTGGTTAAGTAAAATTTTAAATATGTTGTAAAATAACCTAATTCTGTAAATGTGTTTATCAAGGTTCTACCACAGAGTATCATCCCAGTTTGATCGAACTCGTTCGAATTGTGCATATAGTAATACGTGATGTTCTTTTAAAATTTGTTATAGACAAATTGCTTGTTGCTTATTTCCTCTATACACACGTATACACCAGCATATGCAGCAAAATGGAATGCAAAGGCAATTTATTTCGATTGGTACACAGAGTTGTGAGGGATATCAGGAGATTGAAAAAAGGGTTCTAATTAAGAGTTCCACGTGGGTCCGGTTAAAAAAAAAAAAAAGAACAACGTTTTCCAAGAACATACTAAAAATAACTGATTTATTATATCGAAGTCAAATCACAGTTTAGCTCGCTTTTGCAGAGGGATACGTCCCAGACGTTGACGTTGCAGTTGATCGTAATTTTGATGATGAGGATGCCAAGGAGGCTCTGCCGAGCTATATTCCTGGAGCACACTAAGGCACGTGTTATGGTACAGGTGTTCGTCGTGGTTATTGACGTGTAATGGTGAGGGGGCGTCGGGTGTGCAGCCGGGTACCGTACTAAAGGTGATCACCTTTGTCCGCTGTTAAAGATGACTATTGTGATGACTATGATGATTGTGATGCAGAAGACGAGGGTTGCTGTGGCTGCATAGTTCAGTATTTTGGCCTCTGTGTTGAGAGTTGTAGAGCTTTTGGAGGTTTGGTACCTCTGTGGTTGAGTTTGGATGAAAGCAGCTACTTTGTGGTTAGAGCACGTGAACTGTATCCAAAAATTCGTCTGGAACGTCTTCGAACGTGATTCCATTTGCTTCGACCTTACATCTTTTGAAGTAATGGACCAAAACGTTGTCTTATACTGGGAATGATTTTAAGCTGCAGGATGAATTTTATAATCATTTTAGATAACTAAGATATAATATTAAATTTGGTTTGGGTTGAATAATAGTTTGGATTTTCCCAACATCGATTATAGGACAGTGTGCTTTTGTTCCTCATTAGTTTCCCAATTTATTCAGAAATGATGGCTTCTTCTTCTGTAGTTGGGTTCTTGCAGCATTAGGTTTCCTCTATTTTAGGGCAAAGTGCATTAAAATACTGTATGTGATTATTATACATTATCGCTTATATGCTGTTATGATAATATGCGTTGAGTATTTTTTGTGCCATTATTTTTTTTTAAATTGAGAACAAAAGTGCATTTTTATGTACTTCTTGACTTTCTTATCTACTTTCTTGATCTACTTTGATTCGTGTTAATTCTTCATGTCTGAAAGGTGGCTAGGCAAAAGATCTATGTTAAAGTTAATCAGGTTTGTTTCTATTAGTATACCTTTCTCTCTCATATTTCTGTTTCCAGTCTCGTTAAGAAGGCTATTATAGCGTTTTGTTCCATTTTTGTGGTCAGTGATGTTTTTTAACCTATTGATAATTTGAAGGTTAAGCGTGGGTTGTTTAGTTAAGGTGTGTAAACATGTTATTAATGTTACTGGCTGTGTCTTGAATTTGTTTTTTATATGTTGTCTGCGTCGTTTGTGTCCATATTCCCTGTAATATTTTTGATTGCCGACCCTAATTCGCTTATCAGATCACGTTTTTGTCATTTAAGGGAGGGTATCTAGTTTTCTATTAAGTTCATTGATCTTAAATTTTGCTATCTGTAGGGAAGATTTTATTGTGGCTCTTTGTTCGAATATATAAAGGCAATTGGTTATGTCTTCTATGTATTTTTAATAGTCGCCTAGGTCAACCAAATATATTTGTAACGCATTTACGAACGTGCCAAAACTTAGGCTTTGACAGCAGCTGCATTTGACATTAGAGTCTGTCACTGTAGACAATCACTCATGCTGGTAATCGTTATTGAAGGGTATAAAATAAGGTGTGCTACATTCTTGTGACTTGCGACTTTTCGTTAAAATTCATTTTTTCCTCTGTCATCGCTTCTTCGAGTTTCTCGGAATCCGCAAATACGCAACACAAGTGTCAGCAGTGATATTTTCAACTCGACATGGCGGAATTGAATGAAAATTAAACCATAATACCTAAACCATTTGTGCACTGGTGTCGATCAGAGTGGAGCAGAGCTCTGCGATAACACAGTTTGCAAAAGAACAGCAGCGACAATCGGAAAAGCTAAGAACTATGACTGGTACAAGCTTTGCTAAAAAGGTATTCGAATGCTTCACACTCGTAAATCGGACGGTCACCGAACAAGCACAAATACACCTAGAGAGCCCAGGAGAGAAACTTACTTATCTCCCAATAGATGCATTTTTCATATCCACCACCATTTGACAGCAGCACAACCCGCTGGCAAGACTATCATTAATTTGAGCTTATCGCAGAAGCCAATGACTGGACGTCTCTCTAATAGGCTCGGACAATAGTTGCCGGGAGAAAGCGAAGCGGTGCTTCGAAATTTGGATGCTGTGGATCGCAATAAAAAGATCACGTGTCGTTCAAGGCGGCAGCGGCCCAAAGAAGACCTAGGCGGATTTTCTAGTGTCATAAAGCGACTTACCAGAATTGTCTTTAGTGATTGCCCTTCAAGTGCTCAAGATCAGCGCTGATTCCATCTATTCAACCCCATATCTTGAACATTTATTCGCATTGTTCTAGTCGTTATATAGTCCTGATGATAGTTGGCAACTTGTCGTGCCGAATGCACGACGATACGTGATCTTCGGTTACTTTGGTGAGTCGATCTGTCTGGGGATTTGGTAGTGCACATTTTTTAAATTATCCACTGAAATTCTTGGTTTAGTGCCACTAAAGTAGCTAACTGAGGGGAATCACCACTGTTCTTAACAGAATTAGATGACTTTGGAAAAAGAAATTAACAAAATCGGTAAAGCCGTACTCAAGCTGATTCACAGAAATAGCGATTCTTATATGTACAAACAGATTATTGTCGAAACGCTGAAAAGAAGAAAGAGATTAAGCAAACAAAAGTTCCAAATTATTTGTACGAACAATTTTGGACCAACCTCTGTAATAGTATTGTGTTAATCAGAGGAAAAATAATACAATGCACAACTTTGAATGTTTATAATTCGTTGTACTGTACGGAGTGTTTGAATAACGTTTGCGAGAATTGCAATAAACTCTATAAAAACCAGCTAATAACAGCTGGCAAATAAGAAGCAACAAATACAAAATGCATTTACACATCATTGAAAGTCTACAAAAATATCAATGATGGCCATAGAATGTATCTAAAACAGTGAGTAAATGAATTTACAAAGGTTAATTATAACCAGTCGCTCTTTTGTAGATGATTTCCTATCTCCTAATCATAACCCCAATTGAGCCAGAGAAAATGCCTGACGGTAACACACGGTCTGGCAATAGCAGTGAAGTTTCAAAATATTATCGTTACTTTCGGCCACAGAAATTGTTTCGGATTTCAAAGGGAAGGCAGCCTGGTTTAAGCGTAATTTTGGTAACATTTGTACATATTTTTTGATTTTTTCTAGTACTTTCTTTTCTTGATGCCACCACCTCTGCACATAAGTAAGTGAATTTGTTTGCTTAATCAAATTAAATTAAAATTGTATTGCATTGATTTCATTTAATTACGACCCTGCCGATTAATACGTCTGAAAGCATCTCCCAATCTAAATCTCTGTCTCAAGAAAGGCGGAGGAGACATCGCCCTCAAGGTTCCTGGCCATGGATCAACAACGATCACATCTCTGACTGAGGACTGAGGGTTAAAGGGTACACCCTATATGCTAGTTACACAGGTAAAATGAGAACCTGCATTCTGGCCACAAGCTCACTAATCGCTTTTCTTTTACCGCAGCGAAGTACTGTAGACTTCACTTGTCTGGACGAAGGACCGGTTCCAGTGGACCCGATACGGGAGGTAGTGGGAGGTAGCCGCAGGAAAGGCCAACATCCCCATCGTGATTTGTGCGGGCACAGCTGCAAATGGGAAAGCAACGACACAAATACCAGAGCTGAGAACTTTTTTGACTACCTAGTACAATCTAGTCTCTGCGTGTACAATATCGGCTCAGAGCCCAACTGGAGCCAGGAAGTTCTGGACATCACCACGTTAACTAATAGTCCAGACATATCTGTCAAGAGATATGAGGCATCAAAGCATGTATTATACTCGAATCCAAACACTAAAGAGTGCAGTCCCTTAAGACTACTAATATCTATACACTGTTGGATCTGAAATGGGCAGTAAGCACTTTTGATCCATTCAAGTCCACAGGAACAGATGGCATTAGAGCTGGAGGACTGGAACAAGGCTTTAATGCAATAAAATATAAAATATATTCATAAACTCACATAAAATCGAGATTGTAGACAGTGCAATAGTGGTGGCCATGGCGTTGTGGATGTGTGCGTCCACGCCACATAATCTCCCTGTTTAGGTTTGGTACCCGGCCGGTACGACTAAAAATAATTTTCACGGTCCCATCTCTTTCGAGTCGCTAACAATTCTCAAAGAGTAAGAACTGTCTGGAAAAACCTTTTCAAACTTGGCCGCTCGGAGTAGGCATAAAAATCTAGGTCCCTTCCACTCGTGAGGGAATAATAGCACTCGCTGAGAAGCTAGGCCCTGGGCCGCTATGGGCTGTAGCGCCTCCGATATTATTATTAGACAGTCATAATTTTTATATTATTAGTCATAAGTAAACTTGACGTTAAAATCTGTATCAGAGAATGGACAATCAACGTCCTGACCTACAGAAAATTTAATCCCAATTAGGAAATTACTGTTGGAAAAGAAGAATTTTTAAAGGCACACTACAAAGGGTTGATCATTGTAGTTGATGGTCTCCTCAATGGGGTGTAAAGCCGATTACCTGTGGGGGGCGATTTCGCATATTAAGCCGTCAAAGTAGAATTCCCCAGTACTGTCAGACACGTAATGGAATCATTTCTCAACGCCATGGAAGACGAACTTGATGCGAACCCATCTAAACCGGATCTCGTACTCTTCACGAGAAGATATAAAATTCCCTCCAACGGATCAGAAAGGGGAAAAACTAATTTTTACTGATCACGTCAAATACCTAGGTGTTATCGTCCACAGCAAATTATTACTAGTAACGCAAGATACAGAAACACATCAGGAAGGCATCGATTACACTTTATACATGCACACAAATCGTCAGTCCCGAATATGGAATCATATCGAAGATAAAACATTGGTTGTACCCCGCAAGAGTACGGAAAATATTGATGTATGGCGTCCTGGTCTGGTGGACAGCATTACAAGTAAAATCAAATTTTATCAAAACAAACTCTATACATCGATTTGTAGTATCGAAGAAAATAATGCATTTTTTTTTTCTATGACAAATTTCACTGCATCATAGACAAATTAAACATATGGAAATAGAATACTTGTGTACAGGCTCACAGTAAAGTACTCAAGTTCAGCTCAACCTTAAAGTCAAATTTTCGGTTCAACGAAACGAAATAGATTTCCACAGTGAATTCTGAACTCCAGTCCTGTTGAACTTCGTTTGTTTAATGCCATTGAAAAATTGACAACTCTTCCAACTGATTCGTGTTCTTGCTGCAATTCTCATTGGATTATTGATGTATTAGCAGTGCTGTGAAATTTTAAAATGCTTTTGGTTCAGTCTTTTGGAACCTTTGTACCGCAAGTTACGTGTCGCAACATGTCACTTCAACCACTGAAGCAACATTGCATCTATGCACTTGTTTTTGTTTAGTCTCTCATTCCCCATATTTGTTTACGTTTAAATTGTGTAGCGTCCTTTTCATTTCTTTATCTCCACCTGTTTGTTTTTGTCAAGCCTATAGTTAACTGTTATATTTTGTTGTTTTGTCCACAGTGTATAGATGCTAAGTCAGTAATTAGTAAACCACCGACGAAGTCGGTTCCAATAGAATATATTGTAATAAATTTCTTTTCCTGTTATATATACAGTCTTTTATTTCATTTCGTGTATACGCTTCGCTCCCGAACGTAACTCGCACTCGTGGTATTATCGCGAAACGGAGACAGATAAGAAACATTTAAAAAAACCACTTCAGATCCATCCCTGTGTCTGACCAGGGAAAGGCAAAATAAAAAAATGGAAGTAAAAACCTACCTAGTGGCTATGCATAAAAAGGGACAAAAAAATTGTTCGTCAAATGTTGAAAATAAAAAACGGAAATAGAAGGAAAAATGAGGAAGGGATGGATCTTATCATCGAACGTCAAATGGTCTCGCTATCGAAACAGCGAAAGAAAATGCATCTGTGTTGCTGACCTCAGGCTTAAACGGGAGTAACTCTCGTTTAATACCACACTTCCACTGAAGGAAACCATGCGGTTTTATCAATTTTCTCTGAACCAACCAGGCTTCGCCGTGGCGTAGTGGGTAAGTGCGTCGACTCCTACGCAGAGGGTGCCATGTTCGATACCCGAATGTACCACCTATCATAATTCACGGTTCCACCTCTTTCGAGTCACTGACAATGCTCAAAGAGTATTCCTGTCTAGAAAAAAGCTTCTCAAATTCGCCGTTTAGAGTCGGCATTAAGCTGTAGGTCCCTTCCACTTGTGAAAGAACAATAGCACGCACAACACGAGTGGTTGCTGAGAAGCTAGGCCCAGGTCCACCTCGGACTGTCGCGCCACCCATATTATTATTATTATTAACCAGGCTTCGCCATACATTTTCAGGGTCTGCACGCCTTGCGGTTTGTGATAAACCTCGTTGCAGCCTCGTTGAGTTCATCGGTCCATGAGAGGTTGTCAAACAGAACAAGTCCACAGAGTTTTTTTCAGCTTATTCTTGTAATTATTTTCTCATTCTATCTCTCTACTTGCTACTTGCTTGTGTTCTCACACAATTATTTCCTGTCAACAGACAGCTGTTTTGGCGGCCATTTAAAAATAATTAAATGATAGCGAGTGACATTTGTTTTGGTGGCCAATTATAATTTAATTGAGGCAATTATACATTGAAATGCATAATCATTATTACAGCATGTTATAAAGCCATAACCTTCAATATGAAAAAAGGATTTGTCTGTATGATAAACCCAAGTTTTCGATAAAATGATGAAATAGGATTTGTATATAAAATTGTGCAAATGTGCAAGAAAAACATCGAAACTAGCACTCATACTTCTAATGTTTTGATAAGAGTATTTGACAAGTACGTTTGACTTAAAGAGAGGTTGAGATTTTATCGTCAGGATATTATTCAAGACTGTTAAGAGCTTCGATACAATTACTAATATTTCATTTTTCGTTGTACCCCCTCCGCATTAGCACTCTCCCATTTCTCACCCAAACGTACTTGCATAGCTTTTCCTTTTGCATTTTTTTGCCTCACTTAACAAATGTCTAGTCTTACTTGACTCTTATGACCTCCTAGAACAATGACCTACCCATCTAGATCGTGGGTATATCATCTGAAACTATAGTCTGTATGACAACACGTCTGAAAACGGAGTCAGGCTGTGTAGGCTGTAGCCAGCACGCGGTTTCCTAAGTGCACCGATACGATAGGGAAATAGAATAGGGCAAGACCACAACAGCTTGACTTGAATCGACCGCTGGCAAAATCTTAGAGTAACTCGTAATTTTCTCTAGTTTCTGATAGAAATATACATAAGACAGTAGAACATCTTTGCCTCTATCTTAGAGCACACCATCGATAAAGATATTATTAAGGACCAATAATAGCCAGTGGGATATTTAGGCCCTAACTTATTTAGATTTACTGGCTGTATTGATTAAAGGAGTAATATGTTTGCTATTCATAGCTAGTAATATCTTCTTACCGGCTTTAAATCAGTAGTCATCCTATTTATCTAATTGATTCATTCGCTTTGCTCAGTCCTCATCTTTGCTCTTACTCAGTGAGTTGCGTGAACGGGGGATCCACAATCTACTTAATTGTCTGCAAAATTTATATCTGTTTCACATCTGTTTCCAAACAAGTGGTGGAGAGCGGAGTGGATTTGAAACAACGCATCCTTGCAGCTGGTGCTTGGTCATATCACGTTAAGCTTAATTATGTAATTGCTATTGTGTTTCATGTACATTTTCTACACTCTTGTTTGACTCACTTCAGAAAAATTTTCATTCCTCCTCCATCCACCTATTATCATGATTATATTACTCAACGTCCTCAAGTCACTCACCAGCATCCTCCATTTAGTTACTAATTGCAGTTTGTTAGAGCACATCCTTGTGGTACATAGAATCTCACCTTAATTTGATTCCATGCAATTGTTTTTCCTATCGTTCTCAGGTACATTTCATTTTTACAATTTCCATTTTAATTCCAGATCGTGATGGAAAAATCACTGATTGCTCATCCATCTATGCAAAAACATGTTAAAATATATGAACCGATGTGGATGCGCTTAATGAGTTATTCCAATGAAGCATCGATGCACGCAACACACATGGTTATAAGTGCCACGAAATGTACAAGTAAATTGGTGTAATCAGGGATTAGTTTGCATGCCGACATGAATGAGAGGGCATGAAGTCCAGTGGGGGATGACCCAATTAAATGTGCGTTCATAAATTCATCAATTAGTCCTCTAATTGGTTACCTGCATGGTAATGAACGTTTTCCTTTGAATTAGCTGTGAAATGTCATTGCTTTAGGACTTATTCATTCTACCCAAGAGGCACATAGAATCTAAGACTCAAGGCAGTGCAATTTCAAATTAATAAAGTACATTAATGCACTATCACAAGTGCAACGTGGAAAAGCGAAATGAATGTTCTTAGCTGGAATTTAATACCCATGACATCCTTGCAAATCCCCAAGAAGATATTTGATACCCTTCGATGTGCAGCAAAGGAAACGGAAGGAAAGTTGGAATAGACATGTTTCCTGAAATACACATGATGATGCATTGAAATGATTCCGCTGCCAATCAATTGAAGTGAATTTGATGGATAATATCATCAAGCGAATATGTACACTTCACTGAGATAAATTCAATGAAGTAATCGGGAAAAGGAAAGTTTTTCGGTTTCCTCCTTTCTGTGAGGGCTTTGGTAGAGCTATGGGATAAGATAATTTTTAGGAATTATAAAAGAATCGTGATTTGTGGAAGATGTCTTTTATAAATAAATAAAGTAAGTCCTTTGTGTAGGCATTTTTTTGTACACTACTGTAAGTGTTCTCGTATAACACATACTTAAGATTGTCAGAAGTAAATATTAACCGAAAGTAAGAAACTATTGTCATATCGTATGATGCTCACACTATCTCATTTCTTTTACATAAGCGTACCGCTTCATATGAAAGTATAAATATAACCCGTCATGTAAATTTTCCTTCTTCTCAATAAACTGTCGTAAGTAGCATATCTCCTCTTAAGTAGTTTCATTTGACTCGCTCGCCTATCCTACATTTGTAATCTTCGTGGTAAAACTGTGGATCGCCAACAATTGCTTAACGGGTACGACCAGGAGAGCGTGATAAGGAACCGAGAAATCCCAACACATGTCATCAAGGTATTTCTCCCACCCAGCTTTGAATAAACCATTAACCCTTTCAGAATGTTGAGTCCATATGACATCATGGCTTTTGTGATTCTCATGCCTCGCACTCACGATTTGAATTGTGCACATTAATTGGAAGTGGAGTAGAATAAAAAAATATCCGCATTCGGTATTCGGTCGGCTTTATGCTTTCAATGGTGAAGACGAAATATAAAAAATAAAAATTCTTAATGAAAGAGTTGAGAAGCCGAAGAACAAGAGTTCTCCAACAGAGCTCTTCAAGGGCAATGGCGATGATCTTGTAGGGAGCATGCATCAGATCATCTACAGAATTTGGGAAAAAAAAGGGTCTAAGGGTCTGAGAGACTGAGGTGTGCGTAATCATCTTCGTTGTCGTCGTGGTGATCTAACTGATGAACAACCCTGGGATTTCGGTTTGTGCATTCTGCCGCTAAATGGCCCATCTATGCAAATATGTGGCACGCTCCTGATGGTCGTTTTGCTTTTCGGCATTCCGTTGCTATGTACGCAAGAGAATTACTATTGTAGCATCTTGTTGGCTTGAATTCCTGCTTCACCAAAGTATCTGCTCTCCGAGATGTTGATGGTAATACAGCTGGAACATTATTAATTACCTTTCATTTAGATAAATTCAATTTTACTAAACGCCTCCGCCAGCTGTTGTGATTTCGTAAAATAATGCATTCGCGCTAGTGAACGCAATCGACTATCCGGAATGCCCTCAATAAGACTCTCTAACAATTCTTCCTCAGCAATAGAAATTATATTTGCCATGATAGTTTTATCACGCAAATATTGTTGAAATGTCTCCGTTGTCTTCCAAATTCTTCCTTCGAATGCTCTCTTCTTTGTAAGTCTACTCTCGTGGCTGACAAACATTTCACCCATTTCCTTCAATAACTGACTCGTCGAGATTTGCGTTAGATCAGACCTTGAGTGAAACCACTTTAATGCGTTTCCCTTTAAGCTTCTCTTTCCCTATCGTCATCCAAATTGTATGCTTCGATTGAGTTTTTTAATTGTACTTCCCAATGAGAAAACGATTCGCCGTCAAAATTAGAAAGCAATTCTTTTAAATTCTGCTTTTCTCTTGATAAATCTTTCTACAGGCATTCATTTTCCTTCCTCAGCATATCATTGTCTTTCATTTGAATCGCCAATTATCTCATTAAAATATTTAGCTCTCTATTTACAAATCTATTTTCCTTATTATTGTCTCTCTTTCGTGCTGATTGTTGGTGCTCGCTATCATTAGAAGTGGAACTCTCTTCATTCTCCTTTTGATCACTGATTTGCATGTCCTCAGTATCTCCGTAAACTGGTTCACTTGTCATACTCTTCTTAGATTGTTCATTTGAAGGCTCCTTCAGTTGTCTCTCATTTCTTTTTGTCTTCTTACTCTCATCATTTTGCTGCATCTCTTCACCATCTTAAGGTCTTCAAAAAGGTTTTCGTCGGAATCGTCTTCTTCAGTTGCTGGCTGCTGAATGTGATCTATTCCTGGAAATGAAAACTCACCGCGTTCTTTCTCAGGAATAGCCAACAGTCTCAGCACCAACTCACTTTTGCTCCCTGCTGTACGTTGATTTTTTCAATTTTTCAATTTTCAATCGCACAGCTGTATATCCTTTGAAGCGTTCAATTTGAGTTGTATCCATTTTGTAAAAGTCTTTCTGCACTCGTTAGGAATATGCATTTTGTTTTTCTTGGAAATCTCTAGGAATTTGAATAGATATGTATATCTTTCTTTTCGCGATGGGCCTTTTGTTTTTATGCGAGCATTACTTAGTTTGTCAAGGTGGTCACCTATCCCACTTCTGAAATTGTAAGCAGTAAAATTCAAACTCATTTTTATGGTTTTTTTTAAATAAAAGGGATTTAGTTTTATATAGCGACCGTTTCCTTCGTGCTACTGACGTCGAATGAATATGAGCTCTAGTTAAAATTAATAATTCGCCGCATGCTTGGCGATGACAATTTTAAAGAGTTACTTTTAAAGAGATCACCGGCAGCTCTTACACAGTAAACTGATTCTTAGAATATTATTCATTCTTTTTGACTTATTTTTCTTTTGCCGTCTACACAGCTCACCGTCACGTAGAAGATCCTGATCCTACCCTATAAGATCATGTGTGAACGTCTGAACCCATTTTCACCTCACAAATTGGCGTACCAGTGCGGCTTCGGTGTACACTGCCACACTATTTTCATTTATATTAAAGACGTATACGACACTATGCAAGATCTATTTAATGCGATTGGATCCCTTCCTAGCATACACTTGTAGAGCTCAAGACGATGGATGCTGTCAAATGCGGCCTTGAAGTTGATTGTCGATGTTGGTCTTTTCTCAGTGTGAAAATTTGGTCAATTGACGATCGGCCGGAAGACACACTGGTACGTGCCGATTAGTGTGATGCAATAAGGTTTGAGACGTTCACACTAGTGCTATACCAAAATGTGTGCATTAGTTACTACATAACGAGTATTAAATGAAGTACCATATAACGTAACGTGACTCCTCAATGTATTCAAAAAAAAAGGTGCGAGTGTGTATGACCGGCAGAGATTGAGATGCGATAATTTTTTTGGGCCTTAAAATCTACTTACAAAAAAGGAGGTGGCAGTGTGCACCGCCACTGCGTCGATTGCGTATGTTTTTCTTATAAATTCGAGTACTACGTTTTTGAATCAACGCATCCTGCACTACCGTATGTTCATATTGACATAGCCGATGGTTGGTATGTTTGGCCGCTTATAAACAAGAAAAATGGATGAACGACCATCCACACGTGATTGATGATTTGGATCATGCACCCTACCAAAATATCAACAAGATGCTTGGTAAGTTTCGCTGGGAGGCCACCAAAGCCGTGTTTTTCTTTAGTATTTTTATAAACGAGCAGACCTTTTCAAAACTGTGAGCAGGGGACAACTTATTAGTATTAAGTTGTATTATTTACGCATCATACTCCAAACTTCTTGTCTTGTATGACTCTCTAGATTACTCGATTATCATTAGGAGTTTGGTGGAAATACCCCTTAAATACATCTATTATTACCTGCGCTTCGGTGACTGGACTACCTTCACTATTTCGAAAAGCATACGTACCGGCTTTAAAGCCAGCTGCCACCTGCTTGGCTTTTCCAAACAATCGGATGTTGTTTCTATCGCGAGGCGCCACAGTTCCCTTGATTTACTTGAGTACTTTTCCCTGGGTGATCTTGTTTTCCGCTGCAGCGTTAGCAAGTGTGCATGTTCTGTCATAATTTTCCGACGTACGCCTCTTTATAGGTGGTGGTTGTAACCTATTAGTTTCCGCTAACTCATTGATGACGTGGCGGTATTTGTTGCACAGATTGTTGACGTTTGTGGATGATGAGTCTTTCACTCAGGCACTGTCAGCAGGCTCTGGCTAATCCGGTCGTGCTAAGACTACTTTTAGCGCTTCGCAGCTTCTTTTCGTTGGATGGTCGGGCTCTGAATTTGCCTCTCAGAATGTTTGCACATTCAGTATGCTGGTTGCGTGTCTTGAATCTACTAGTGCGTTGTCAATTTTGTTGGCGGTTCGACTATACCAGGTTGCTGTGTGGATTCGAAGTTTTGTAAATCTAGTGCTACTTATCACCGTATTACGCGCTGTTGCAAAATCGATTAGCCGCTGTCTGTTATCGTATCGTGGAGACTGTGCCTACCGCCTAAGATGCTTTTTTTACCGGTCTTAGCATAGAAGTCTCCCAGTATTATTTACACATCATACTCCGAACAGGCCAATTAAGCGTGATAACTAAGTAAGTACTGATCAGATGAGAAGTCAAATGCAAAGGCAGCTCGTGGACATTGCTATCGAACCATTGCATCTACGAAAGGAAAAAGTTCAGAAATGGGTTAAGACAATGATTCTAGAAATTAAAAAAAATCGACTTTTTGAAGGAAATAGGTGTTTTAAGTTGTCAGCAGTTAAAAAAGAATAATCAAATGAATCAAACCTCAACTTTCGATGAAGCACACTGCTAATAATAATAAAGGCTATGGAACAAAGCATTTCGTGGAAAAACACAATCAACCTATAACCTGTGCTACATGAACAGATCCGGACGCTGCGCATTCATTGTGGAAACACCCCCATTTATTGGGATTGGTGTTGTTCTATATGATAATTTTGCAACTTCTCTACTAGTTGCATTTCTGGCAACATGGAATGCTGATTATTTACGTAACACGTATATCAGTCGTCGTAACCAATAAAACCGAATATTGGATATTTACCAATAGAGCAAACAAATTTACTAAGGGTAGCATAATAAAAATGAAATAAAGCCCCTTTTCCTTCCTTCAATGAACTGCTTAAATACGGATTACAGCTTTTTTATGGTGTCTACAAGTGTACGGCATTATGTCAGTAAATGATTTTGAGAGAGACGTCATCGTGTCATGTCACTCGTTACTTAACCATTATTCATAAATCTTCGTGCTACATTGGTGACAACCAGACGACAAGTCTATGTCATGACGCCTAGATTTTGTGAGTATTTTTCTTTGTAATTTCTTCATAAAAGTTGGGGCTTCGGAATTAATACCTGTGTTATAACCACAGAATGAGTTATGATTTATTTTATAGGGTAATAACATAGTTAATAACTTTATTACTAAAAGACCAAAATAAAGAGAGATATTCTGAAAAACATTGAATGACAAAACTGGAATGGTGTGGCTTAAAGTTGTAATAGCAGTATCACATCAATGTGATGCAATCATTCTGAAAAGATATTTGCATATTCTTCAGAATGTACTGTCGTACACCCTTGAACCCATTTTTTTAAAATATTTAATACAAGAGCCGACCGTATGATGTCCGAAGGCATCCAAGTAGGAATGCTTAATTACCAAAGATGTCTCGGATTTGATTGCCGTGACCAGAAAGAATGAGAAGTCGACGAACTTAGTCTCTCACCCCCCCCCTAATCCAGGGTGTTATTTCAACCGTGCCATTCGCACACAGGGTGTATTAGTGTTCTATGTTCTAACGGTATCTCTCCTTAGCCAGGCTACTTTCTGTAGAGTAAAATTGGCCTTACTGCGCTAATGCGAGGCTCTGGGGAAGCAGACCGTAATTTACCCAGCTACTCGTGGGAATAAAATAAAACCCAAAAACAAAAAATAAAAGGCGAGCTAAAAAAGCTGCAGGGAGTAACTTCAAATATATTGGCGAGCCGTGTTGACCATGGACTCGACAAAAATCAAAAGTGATAATCCAGAAGCGGCCAGCAGTGGTGCCGGAAGGATGTGGCAACCCAGTACCTGCCGGTAAGTTATGAAACCCCTGGACAAACCGATTGACATGGGCACTGCCGACGAGGCAAGCGGGAGCAAAGCTCTAGCTTCCTTACCTCTAGTCGAGGCAGCAAAGGAGACAAGGGAAGTCTCCCCTCAATCCTCTGAAGCCGAGGTAAATGGAATGGATCAGGAGGGGGCTCTGTGTGGAGGAAAAGGGCAGACGAGCATAAGGCTCAAGCCTTCCACCTCAGAAAAAAGGAGCAATAGCTTCATTTTTCCACCTATGGAGAATGCCTATGACACATAAAAAACGGGGGCTGTCGGTTGGTCGAAGGCGGGACCCTCAAAACAAACTGCTACCTCGACGGGCAGAAGCTATGTAACCATTGTAAGAACTGCGGGCGCTAGCAGAAAGTACAAGGGGTCGACGGTGGCCGAGAGGGTAGCAGTTCTTCCTTGTGATTATCCAAGATAGATGCTTTGTGCTGTAGACCGTAACAGCCTTGAGTATGCCCCGGTTATCGAAATGGCCCGAGGATGGGAGCATAAGCTCACATTTAAGGGCATACATTATAATGCGAAACCCTGCAAACTGCAGAGTGTCTATGAAAGGTAGCACCCAAATTAGGTAACTTGAAGGGAGACTACTAAATGTGGGACGTATATACCATGATCATATTCCATTACTGTTTACTCCTCAAAATGTGCCGAACATAAGCACAAGACCACACTTCCCCGCTCTCCTCGAGGCCCCAAAAGAGGATATAAACACGGAATTGTGTAAGTTGTTGTATGGTCGTGATGAGGGAACCGGACTGGGCCTTGGAAAAACCAACCGTCTTTCAAGGTTATTAAACTTGAAAACAATTTCCTCAGCTATAGGTTCGGCAAGGTGGCGGTGTCTGGACTCAAGAAGTCGGAGGAAGAGATGCGTCAGGTGAACAGACAAATGCCAACTTCGGAGAGCACAGAGCATGCAAAGGAGAAGATAGATCCTTTCCAGGCTGCAACAACCACTTCCTCTGATGAGTAGTTGAGGGAGAGGAAAATAAGAAATTTATGTCTCATGACTCCCTGTCTGCTGGAGAGCATGAAAGAGCGGTTATCCGGATGGAAGAGGAGAGTCTACTCCTTAGGAAAGGGAACGGTGCACCAGCCTCGGACGAGCAATAGTCCATGCTCCCCCCAACCATCTTTAAAGTGGACAAGGTGAACATTCATCATGCTACTGAGGCATCCGCTGTACATACATCGTACTTACATCCTGAAAGGGACAATCAAAGGACTTACATGTAAGTAATTTGGGACACCAGGATGACTAACCATTTTTTTAATAAAAACTTTAATTATATTCTTCTTGCAGAGTATGCTACAAGGGACCTTGTGCCCATTCAAATAAAAATTAATGTGGCAGACGGTGGGCAGAAAACCAAAGGATCATAGAAATTTCTGACGAGAAACTCTTGCGTAGAGACTGAAACTACTTGGAAAATTGTTCCTCTATGATCTTTACAGTGTTGATTGCTGGTTTCATAGCCAGTGAGACTTTCGAAGACTCAACGGTGAAAAATAATCTTACTTTGTTTCACTTTACTAATTATATTAGTGATATATTTAGAAAGAAATATTATGTTGAAGATATTTTTTTTTAGAAATATTCAGACAGAACCAGTTTTTAGGATTTCCCACGTTTAATTGTTTATTTAGCAGATTGTCACTTTCATTTTGCTCACTTTAACGAATTTGAACAACGTCTTTTCAATCAGAGATGAAATCACTCACGGTCGGACAAGTTGTCCAAAAAGTAGAGACTTTAACATTATCCAATCTGCGGGCCAAAACATGTAAGCTGCGTAATACAACTAAACGAACCGGAGACTGGGTGAGCTAGAAAAGGGCACTCACCTCTTATAAAATTCAAATAAGGCAAGATAGAAGTTTCTGCAAGACAATAATAAATACCCCTGCAGTAGCTTACTACACAATGCGCTTTCAAAATCAGAGGAGATAAAGATGTCTCTAAAGAAGCGTGATGGCAGCTACAAAGAAAATGAAGAGCGGAGGGCAAGACTTCTACTGGAAACTCATTTTCCGGGGAGTCATCAGGGGTTATGGACTGGAAAGTTGTGAGGGAGATATTCTCCAAAGGACGCCTTGAATGTCCAATTAGTCCAATTCGTTTCAGCCATTCAAATCGCCAGGGGTTGATGAAATTATACCACCCCAACTCCAAAAAGGTAGAAGCAAACTGCTTCCATACCTCACAATAATAGCTAGAAGTTTTTTAGCGATGGGATGTATACCAAACCAGTGGGGAAGAGCAAGGATAGTGTTTATTCCAAAGATGGAAAAGAAAGACCCAAGCCTATTTAAGTCTTGATGACCGATCAGCCTTACATCATTTCTTCTGTCATTGATGGAGATAGTTGTAAAGAACTACATAAGAGAGCAAGTATTAATTATATCCCCTCTGCATTACTGTCAACATGCATACAGAGCAGGCAGATCAACAGACACTGCGCTATACCAACTGACAGAAACTATCGAAAGCGCCTTTGAAGCGAAAAAAATAGTTGTGTGTTTTCTTGGATATTGAAGGAGTATTCGACAACACTTCGCATGATGGGATTATTAAGACTCTGGACAAGAAGGAAAAGAGAGGTTAATGAGATAATAAAAGTCAACAGAGCAAGAGGATGTCCCAAATGAGCTTTATCTCCACTAATGTGGAGTCTAGTTGTAGACGAACTCCTAGAGATACTAAAAAACTATGGGATCAGATGTGAGACATACGCGAATGATGACTATCATCATACCCAGTGACAAAATGGAGGCGACCCTATGCGACAACATCAAACGGACACTAACACTAACTAATGAACTAATGAATGGTGCTTGTCGGCTGGGTAAGACCTAAGTCCGGCCACCATAGTATCTTTCACTAAGAAACGAAAACTGTAACGACTAAAACCAATAAGTCTATCGGGTACAACAGTAGCTCCAGTAAACGAAGTTAAATATTTAGAAGCACCCTTGGACGGCAACCTCACGTGGGAAAGCACACAGAAGATGTAATCAGCAAAGCGCCGCGTGCTCTAATGATTTGTCGAAGCTTGGCGGGCGAATCCTAGGGATGCAACAAAAGTATCCTTAGATGGATGCATAAAGCTATTGTCCGAGCAACAACAACATACGGTGCAATAGCATGGTCCAAGAGAACCAACCTGATCAGCGCAAGAGAGACATTCAACAAATTTCAAAGGCATTTCCATAGGCATGCCTTTGTATTGCAGGGGCAATGAGAACTTGCCCAACTGTTGCCATGGAGGTGCTACTGGAGCCGACTGGAATGTGCAAATAAAACAATCATGACGATGGCAAAAGAAGGGGTAGGAAAAGACAGGTGCATTACATCGAGACAATTCGATGCACTAGTCAAAAGCTAACACTCTTGGCAATTCTGAAGAATGACGTGATTCTGAAATTAAATTTCCAAAAGGAGTTCACCACTCAGCTCAGCACCAAAAAGGACTGAAATCGAGTCCATAGACTGTGCAGCAATACGGTAAAATGGTATTAAGCTGGATCAAGAACTGATGAAGGAACAGGGGCAGGAGTATTTGGACTCCGGAAAAAGTACTACGAACCCATTGGCACAGATTCGTTCAAAAATATTTTGCTAAGAACTATACAAATTGCTACATAGCAATAATGACTAGACTTTTTTATCATCATCATCAAATCCAAGCCCGTCGAGGCACTTGACTCCTTGTCAACAAATCCAAGCTCGTGTAGGAATGTCTACAGGAGCTTATGAAGCTGAGCATGAGTAATGGACTAAAACTCTGCTGGATACCTGGCCTTACAGGGATAGATAGAAGGCAATGAAATGGCTGAATACATCGCTAGGAAAGTAGCATCGGAAACTTTTATAGATCCCGAACCATTCTGCGCTGTTGGAGATCACGTCTTCAGGGAAGAATTCAACTAGAAAGAAGAAACACGGCAGATATATGGAACAACGCTCATGGCATGAAGCAGGCTGACATACTGTTGGGTCAACATAACAGGAAGGAAGAGGTTTGAGGGCAAAATAACCTACATATATATAAAAGGCTTCGTAACAGAGCACTGTAGGCTTGGAAGCACCTAAGGAAACTAGGTGTATCAGAAGAAGGTTTCTGCAGATTCTGCTCAGGATCTACTGAAATACTGGGATCTTGTGAGGCACTAGCCCACAAAAGACAAAGACATCTGGGCAAGCACCTAATATCAGAGAAAAAATTGAAGTCACTATAACCAGCTCTTGGGGAGATAACTCTCTTCCACCTTCGCGCAATAGGAGCATATAACCCTCAATTCAACTCTGAAAAGCTCTGCATGCGAAGGGAACTTTTTCAAGAGCAAAGGTTTGAATAGGGGGCACAATAGATCTAAAGATAACGGTGCAGTTTACCCTCAATAATAATGATAATACCATTTACAATAATTAATAGTAATAATATGGGTGGCGCGACAGTCCGAGGTGGACCTTGGCCTAGCTTCTCAGCAACCACTTGTGTTGTGCGTGCTACTGTTCTTTCACAACTAGAAGGGACCTACAGTTTAATGCCGACTCCGAACGGCGAATTTGAGCTTTTTCTAGACAGGAATACTCTTTGAGCATTGTCAATGACTCGAAAGAGGTAGAGCCGTGAATTATGATAGGTGGTAAATTCGGGTATCGTATCTGGCACCCTCTGTGTAGGAGTCGACGCACTTACCCACTACGCCACGGCGACCCCAAAAAAATTTACAAATATTTATTTATTCTTTAATAATGTGACCACATTACCACATAGACAGCCCATGATTTTGACGCGTAATTTGCATTCACTTTCTGCATCTGATGTGTATGTATTTTAGGTACTTATTGCAACCGACCGCTATTGTACATGTTGTTGTTTTCATTTCCAGTGACATAAACAAGTTGTTTATTACGCTAAAAGAGAAGCAATAAGAAGAAGCAAATCTTGTTTACTTAAATGGTTCTCTTCATTTTTTGATTCATCTCAGTGATTGAAATAAAAGGAAGTATTTCTCTCGTGGTAGCAATGAAAATGTATTACATTTTACTAACGTTTCTATATCGTTCGATTTCTGGCGCGCAAAATACTTAAAATATGGTGGAATAGAAATGGCGTGAGTAAGCAAGCACTAATTAATATGGAGCGAGATATTATCGGACGCCTTTTAGCGATTTCCCTTGAAAAAAATGTTAATTTAGAACTTTGCGTTGCGCTCTCTGTCAACCCATAGGAGAGATGCATAAGCCTGAAATCGGTTCTTGCTAGAACCTTGTATTGAACTGTCAAAGCCTGTATTGGCAGATGTAGAGATCATTCATGGTTCTTTCTTTTTACATCTTCTGGGACCACCCGTGCTGCAATCTTGCAAAAAAATATAAGCAATTTTATTAAAAATTTATACTACAAATTCTTCTGAGATACATTTGGTTTTTGATAAATATATTATATATCTCCTTCAATACAGGACTCTGAGCGAACGCTACAGTAGACACGAACAGTATGTTTATTATTCCATTGTTGTACCATAACATGGCACGCCAAAAAATTTGATTCATAGTTTGAAAAATACTAAATTTAAAGAAGCAATTGTGCAGTTCGTTTCAGTTTACTGGGGAAACAGTTTGATGGCATGTATAGTATACATGGAAATAAAAACGTATATAAGACAGTTAACAATGTTTTTCATACCATTCAGAAAGAAATTATGTCATTATGGTTATTATGTTATTATGTTTCCACAAGGAAGCAGATAAGCAGATTATCTTTCATATTAGTAATTGTTGTGAAAATTCAAATATCATAGTGTAGGTAGAAAATTATCGCCAAATAAATAAAACTCCACTGTCCTTCCTGAAACAAATGGCTAACGGACTGTACTGCAAATGAAGCAGGTCTACATTGTGTCGTACAGGAATGGTACCGCGTGATTTTTTTATTCTTCTGCAATAGTAAAGGCTTCAGATACAGATATTTTAATAATATTGTTTGGTAACATGTATAAATTTCCCAGTAAAGGAGTTTGCATGGTAAATGCTTCTTCAAAAATTAAACGCCATTGGGCCAAATTTTTGTCGCGCGTTGCCTGCTTTTCACTCTTATACTAGTTGTGATTATACATCAAGCTTCTTTCGTAAGGGCAAAGCAAAACGATTTCTACTTCTTCAGAAAAATATACAATTTCACTATGCCTTTGCTTCACTGAATGATGTGCGGGATATTGATAACGATGCAAAAATTATGGGTTACAAGAGTATTCCCCACAGTTGTATGGATCTAAAATCTGCAATAGTGTTAATGTTGCAAGATATATTATAATTCAAAAACTTTATTCAAAATTATCAATTTCAAATTATTCCAAAGCAACATTAGAGGATTTAATTGCAGTCTCATGCCTCACTGTTGGAATGCTTTAAAACAAGAAATGTTGTGTACTTTTTATGAACACGTAATGTGACAAAATACTAAAAATGCCACCTGTAGTACAATAACGCGCCAGAATGTGGATGGGTTATATGAACGGATGGATGTGTTAAATGAACGGCTTGAACCGCAATGGTTTTAAAGAAACCTGACACCATTAGATGTAGATGATATTCTGCAAATGTACACATGTGCTACCGAAATTAAACTTTTGACGTTTCAGATTCTGAATCAGACTAGGGAAAAAAATGTGTAAATTTTGTTAAACTACTTTGTTAAAAATTAAGTTAGATTTAAGTATTTGCTTGTTTAAACTTGAAACTAACTTAAACTTAACTGATTTCTGCCAGTTGAAATAAACTATTCGTTGAAATAATTTTGTAATATCATTCATGTTTTGAAAATAAGTATTATTTAAATGTAACCCCCGGGGGAATTTACTAAAAATGAGAAGAGAAATACACACATAATTGCCATTTGTGGTATGAATTATGAGGCAAATACCTATGACTTGAGCTAATTTTGTAAATGGCAAGGTCTCAACTTTAAATTGATTCCCATACCAAAATTCTCCTTTATGCCTATAGTCAATCAAAAAATTTGCGTAGTTAAAAGTTGGGTTGTCAGGGGTACATGGTCGGATTGGAACTCCAACCCAAGGTCTTCAGGAATTATTCTATGTGGTCTTTTGAATAGTTACTCATTCATTCTTTTTCCTTATCCCTTGAGATAGACATATACTCCACCCTTGACAGTACAGCTTTTCTTGACAGGATCGAGATTCTTTCACATTGGTAGCACTTGTTTTAGAACTATATGTCACCTTACCAGAATTACTGCATCATCCCGGGGTTGACCTGGGCCTCAACCAACAAGCGTCTCTAACTAGCGCAATATCTAGGTAGGTGCAACCAGTGTCGCGCCCCAAGTTGGTTGAGGAACTCCTCCACCTCAGTGCGCCATCTTCAATGCGAGCGTCCTCTGTTGCGTTGTCCCATAGGTTCGGAGACGAAGACTATTTGGTAAAGCTCATGTCACTGTACAGCCCGTACAGTTAGTGGCTAAACCTTCGACTTAAAATACCGTGAACGCAAACTGGACCAAATACTGTTCGCGGGACATTTGATTCGAAAAGACCAAGGACTCGCCTTTGAGATTATCAATTACTCCGCGCTAAACAGCGGGAGTGACTGGGATGAGATATCAAACACTAATCATAAAGGGTGTAGCATAATACGCGCAAAATGTAATTTTGATGGAAAATAAAGATTTTTAATAGAGGTTATGTTTGGAATAGTCCCACGGGCAAGTAACCTCCACGGAATTACTGACACATACACATTTTTGTCCATACTGCATAAATGTGGTTGCATTTACAATGGTGACTGTGGATGCATTATGGATTATTATGACTGGCTGGATGCATTATCGAACCATTCATTATATTATAGTGACCGTAATCATAACCGTAAAAGCCATTTACGCGTGGGGCTATTGAAAAATTAACCCCAATCTGTGTACTCTTAAAAATGTTTAGGTTTCTAATAAACAATTTAAATGTTCTATTAAAATTTGGTTTTTCTTGAATTATGGGACACCCTTTTTAAAGCCAGCCTGGTCCTTCAGGATAAGGTTCTATTATTCAATTGCACTTTGAGCCCAAAAAAAAAAAAAACAGCAGTTGGCAAGAGTTATTCTGCGTTTGATTTCGGTACTGATGTTGTTCCTACTGTTTACTTGGGAGCCGAGGTACATAGGCGAAGTTCTTATATAACTACCTCGAACTTATAGCTCCCTACGGTCGAGTCGTCAATGTTATGCTTCCTTTCTCGATGACAGCATATACTTGGTTTAGCCACTAAAGCCATTTCGCCGCCTCCGTTTCAATACCAGCAAATGCTTCATTGAGGGGTCGCTGTGTTTGACCAATCACGACAATGTCGCGGTCGACATATGCCAGCAGTTGTACGGACTTTAAGAAGATCGTGGCTTTTGTGTGGCGAGTGAGTTTTGCACGACCTCAAGAATAAAGAATAAATAAGTCATATCATAGCGCGTCGCTTTGTCTAAATCCTTCTTTGACATTGGAGGTCTCGATGAGTTCCTTTCTGACCTTGATGTAGTAGCAAGTGTCTCCATTGTTGTGCAGGATGCACAACCAGACGAAGTTGGTAGGATTCTTAAAAATTGACATGGCGTTGTATTATTTTATCGGTAGCAATGATTTCGATGCTTTCAGTGGGGGTTCCTGATTTCTTAGGGAAGACTCGCCCTTTCCTTTCTATTTCATCACCTCTTTCGTTTCCCGGAATATACTTTTGCCTAGGGAACTAGCATTGGTCTCCTTTAGAGATGGGCGAAAGGGTATTATCATCTTAGAGTTGATCTTTATACATAAAAATAAATCTGACGTTTATCGGATTCATAGATAGTCCCGGTGTACTACGGAACCCGTCTCTTCTTCCGATTTGTGTCCTTCTTAGTAGATTCCCATTGCAGTCGGGTTACGTCTGTCCCATTCATCTCTCGTGTGGATAGCTGTTCTGTGTTTTATTCGATATATATCGATACATATATCGAAGTCCTCAAAATTCGTAAGTTAATCCGATTGGTTTGGATGCTTCGAGTTTTAGACCCCTTTGACTGTCAAGTTGTCAGAAAGTTAGATCTTTCACTTTGAGCTTCAGTGGAGAAAGATTTAGAATCTTGTATTTTCCTGTGAACAACACGGTTAACATCAAGTCCAACGCTGTCAAAACAAAGCAGTCAAGTTTATTAGATTAATAAATTAAATTATACACTCGATATGGCAATGATCGGGTTCGTGATTATCAGTCAAAAAACTCAAGAATAACCGTACAAAATTTTAGTTATCAGTCAATCATCGATGGACAAGAGGACAATCTTCATATATATTTCACGACTGTAATTATTTCATATCATCAACCATATCAATTATAATTGATTCCCGATTTTAATTAAATCTGAGTAACTAAACTCAAGATTCGTTATCCAGACATATCGGAAATAAGAACACACAAGCGAGTAGTTCTTATGAAAAATAATATGTCCCTGTACTTAATATGTAATGTAATCTGCTTAAAATTAAAAAAAAAAACTCTACTTTTTTTCGTTCTTTTACGTCTTTCCCATAGCTATAATCAAATGCTTGTAAATCAATGTATCACAAAGTATTACACATGGCGCCAGGCATATTCTCAAATGTCAATGACATGTCCTCGCCCTTTCACTCGAATATCACTGCCTTCCCCATATCTTCCGGATTCTCGATAAAGACCTGGTCAGAACATAAATATGTATGTACATCTTTGTACACAGTAAAGTCAATCCCATGTCAGAAGAGATTATGCTCCCTCGAGTCGAAAGTAATTACTTAACGTTCTGCCATATAGTACCATTGTGGGTATCCAGAAAATAGTCATCAAAATGTGACAGATTTCATGGCTCTTCTAATTGCCTTGGCCAATACCACATGAGGACAACAGAGGGGATGTCGGTTATCGGAACCACTTGTGAACTGCTGACAAATGGGTTCACTAGGAAATCATTTTTCCAGCTGATACCAATAGATATTTTGTGGTTATACAATGAACGAATCTTTCAATTGTTTCTACTGTATTTTAGCAATTTTTTAATACCTGTTATTCTTTTAAAAGTTTTAAAAGTTACAATAGCTGTGTTTTTTTCAAATATCTATAAGTACTAAAGTAGGATTTTGCACGTAATGCACATACATACAACAACCTTCTGCCTTTAATTGGCTGTAATATCGGCAGTGAAAAGTGCCTGCCGATAAAAATTCGACTTCGAATTATTTTTGTATATTTTGACATCAATTTCGAACAAATAAATTTCTTTTTCATATATTTTGACAGATAAAAATCAAAGCCACTGCGAATGGTTTTCCGAATCTTACTTCACTTCGCCATTGATAGCGATGAAAAAAACACGGCTTATTCCCCCAAATGTACTGCAGACATTCATCGACCCTCACCAAAGGTTGGAATATATAAACATGCATAAGTCATGTGTGTGCTTGAATTATCAATGTTTTAGAATTGTCTGACAAAAGTTAATATTTTGACATGGGGTGTTTTCATTTCACATAATCGTTTCTATTATTTTTTCTTATAAATTTCAAATTGACTCATCAAAATTTCTCTTGAAAATTTGTCACGAAACGTTAAGGTAAGTGTATCCGATATATTAACACAACAAATTATTCTCAGTGACGTCTACCCCAACACACTATCCCCAAGAGACCGTAATAAAACTTCTTTCATTCTTATCAAGCAGCTCCAGGTGATATATGTTTGGATAAGAGGAGACAAGCACGAAGAAAATACCTTGAAAAGAAATTGAATTAGAAGAGTAAATTAAGGTGAAACCGAATATGTCCTGTCCAAGCAGGTGCAATGTCTTATAGAAAATTTGTTGCAGTTCAACTTTTCTTGCGGTTTTCTTGACAAACTATGTTGTTCAAAAAAAAAACTTTTTCCATCACAAACCATGCCGTTGTTTCTTAGTGTGCTCACAAACTTACGTACGAGCGTGCCCAACTTGACAAGTGACATGGTGTGGTTCAAAAGTTTATTCTAGATGGAAGATTTTTCGATTTTTTCTTACCTTTTGTGGGGTTATTTCATTTCAAATGGTGTACTGGATCCTTCCAACTCAACCTTCGCTGGTAATTTCCACTTCTACTCGTATATCTGCCATCGTCATGAGGCTGAAGTTTTCTTTTCCCAAGGGAATGTGACATTTAATTTCAATCATAAGTTGACAAAGGCGCTCTAAACATTCGCCTCGACATTTTGTTACCTTAATCTCCACGTGATGTGTGTACCAGAGAAGTGGATGTCAAAATCTTTTCTTTTTTTCATTTCATTTCATTTAAGACGGTTCCTTTCCCCCTCCCCTTCACTGTTCCACTGATTTGTTATATACACATTTTCTATCTCAGGCAGAGGACTGGGCAAATTGACTTACTGAGTTATTGGATTCAAGATGTTTGATAAACATCCCCAGCAGTCTTCCTCTTTTAGAAAAGCACCATGACGTTATAAGTTTTTAAATGAAATAAAATCTAAGGAAATCTCGATATTGTTTGATATTGAGTGGATACTTGTGAGTTCAATAAGTTGTAGGAAAACGTTTGGATAAGAAATTTTTGCATAAGACTCTCGGATGTTTGGAATGAGATCACATCAATCCCACCATTTAAAAACTACGTTTTTAAAAACTGCAGCTTGGAAGGAGTGGATAATCCAAATAAGAGAATGGGTGGTGTGAATAAAAACTGAGTGTGAGCATTTCCTTAGCATTTTGGCGGAGATGCTCCATCTGGTGTGATTAAAAATGTATTCCTATTTTTATTACTAATATTTATTATTAACGACTCCTCCTCTGCGCTCACATATTTTGACAGCTGAGTCTTAACTCCGTTTTGGTGTTAATAAGGATGGAATGTGTTCAGATATTGCTTGTAGAAGTTGAGTGTGCATCGGAGGTGAATTCAAGAGAAAAAAAAGGAAAAATAATTTAAAATAATGGAAAATACTTCGTCAAAAGAGGAATACTTTCAAGGATTAAGCTTTAATCCTAAAAACATAGGAAATCTGGAATGAACTATGACGATTTCATTAAATGTTTGCAATTTTAAGCCAAACTCCAGACATGAAAAATAAAAAGCAATCTGCGTTGAAAGCCCTGGAAGAAGAAATAAAAAAAAGTCCACTGCATCTGAACATCGCGCAAATAAAAAAAAATTTTAATAACATTAGGGCCCGCGTCAAATCAAAGGCGGTAAGAAAAAGATGGGAAACCTTCGCATTACATTAAAAGAACAAAAACAATCAAAGGTATGGCACCACCACCGGATTCTTCAGGAATATCGGAAAGGAAATGAGTACTAAGCCATTCCATGTTATCAAACTCGGATCCATACACGTTCTTGAAATTATCCCCTGTCTCCCCGATATATCATGATTTATAATTCTTTGTTCTTCGCGTTTGTATGTTTAAAAACATTATAGCATATACTTTGCACCTTTACCCGACTTTGCAGTCACCATTAAACGCCAAGAACTCTAGTTTGCAAACGTAAATTGAAGGGAGTAAATACTTTGAGGCACTTTTTTATTCACACTAAATTGAGCATTTCCTGTAACGAAAATACTCGACTCATGTGTTCTTACACGGCGTGTTTTCTAAGTTTTTATTCACACCGCCCAATGAAGGGTGAAGTTTTGTTTCTATCTCCACAGTAAAACGTGTGTAATCTTTAAGATTTGTTCTTTATTGTAGCTAGATTATAAATGTTTCTTAGAACTAAATTGCACAATTTACAGAGATGTGGTATACGCCCCCTTACTACTACAAAATTTATACAATTTGTTAAGCTATATTATTTGATATTTTTTTATATTACTTTCATAATATTGGGGATTGAAGGAAAAGCTAAAACGAAAAACCTTCAATTTGAGTAATTTCTACAATTTGTCAGTGTGCCTAGATAGAGATGATGGTTGCATTGATCGATTTTAATTAAAAAACTTAAGATCTGAAACGAGTTCTGAGCTAGTTTGATCTTAAAATGTTTCTTACCTGAATAAGTTGAAGTATGTCAAATGGCAGAACTTTACTCACATTTGCCATATCTTTTTTAGGTACAGATCGTTCAATACTCTGCCGTATATCAGAAGTGAAAGAGTCAATGGCCTCATCGATTTCTGTTGTGTAAAGGGGTTGAAAGAATTTTGCAGAGTACTCTGAGGTGATCTGAACTAAGTTAATTTATGACAGCTGGTTGATTGAAAAGGTTTGGGGTATTAGTTAAATAGTATTAGTAAAAAGTCTAGCGTTGCTGGGTTAGATCGCAAATTTGGTTGAATATATGTCGGATGAGGCGGAAACAGCATATTGAACTGGTGTATAGTTCTAAGATAGGCTAGAAAATTACGCTGCATTAGCTCTCAGGCAGCCCCAACTTCAATGTCTACAATTCAGATCAACTCCCAGCAAGAATATGTCTGGTAAGTTAATTAATCTGCGTAAGTCGTTTTTGAGGTCGTATCTTTTCCTCGGTGACGGAACGCCCAAGGTTTTCAATTTGCTTGGTGCATAAAAGAGGGCAAACTTTGTGCTTTATGGTCCTGGTACTTACATCTACGTTATATTTGCTTAAGAAAGCAAATCATTTAATTATTTTATTTCCAATGCTTCTAGCATTCCAAAAATTATGTTATGACTAGCATTTCTTATTTACATTGATATAAATACTTAACAGCTAATTGCTTAAATGTGCATAATCACATCAACAAATACATGTTTTTTTTTTTTATCATTTTAATGTTTTGAGATTTGACCCCGTCCTCAGCTAACTCTAGTTGCAATGTCGATGGAAAGTTCGTCAAGACCATACATTGAATGACCGCGCAGAGATTCTTGTTCAGGACCCCGTTGTACACGACACCGAGGGATACGCGCCAAAACTGGCGCAAGTTCGGCATAGTTGACCCGCAAGGTCGCCCGTTAGTCGTGAAAAATGTAGTTAGATGTCTTGGCATTTGGCTGGATCAATATCTGTATTTTGACTAACATATAAATATTGCTCTGACGAAAGTCAGAAATGCCTTTGCTGCGGCAAGGATGTTGTTTTTCAGCAGACAACTTGAAACCAGAGTGAAGGTAATCTGCTACATGGCCCTAGTACAGCCAATTATAGTGTATGGTTGTCCATTGTGGTTCAACGTAAGTCCTTCCCAGATGGAAAAGATGAGGGTGTTCGAGAGGCAGTGTCTTAGGAGCTGTTTCCGTCTGTATTGTACACCCGATTCTGAATACAAGAAGTACTATCCTAACGAGGTCCTGTGCAACGAGGCAAACTTGAACAGGATAGATAATTTTATTATCCAGCTGATCAGAAGGCACACTGCACGAGCTATGACATCTTCGAACAGTCTGATCTTTGGGGTTTACTACCCAAACACTATCATGAAAGAGTGCGCCTCACTGGCCTTATTCCACCTGAAGCATTCCTCTACCTGGATCAAATTGGCCTAATACAGGATACGGAGGGATGCCCGCTGATCTTCCATGTCGTACGCCGAACAGTGGGCAGGTGACACCAATACGAGGATGTCGCTCGCAGCCACGAGGATCTCCTCCGATTCAGTAGAGCGATCTCTACTCGAGACAGGAGAGATTGTGCCACAGAATATTGGTGGTTGCACAGAACCGGTCTTTGCCTTCGTTGGCTCTTCCAAACGGCGAGACAGTTGACCATGGTGGCCAACTTACATAGAATTAAGTTATTTTAAGATAAAAATTATGAAAAATCAAAAAAAAGGTGCACCACGGAGTATATATATACGCCCTGGTGCACACGTCTGTCTCTTAAGGACATGTTTAAGGTAGTTTTAAGGTTGTGTTAGGTTAAGTTAGGTAAAGGTATTATTAGTTTAATTTTAAGTTATTTTTTCATAGCTTAGCTAGGTTAAGCCAAGTTTTTCAAGTTTTCTTGGCAATTAAAATTAATAAAATACTTTCTATAAAGACTAAAAAACGTTCTTTAAGCCGAAAGGCATACATGTATATATAAATTAGAGTATTCGCATAAGGTCAGTAAGTTAGGACTAAATACAATAAGCTAATTAATATATTTAAGCTAGTTTTGATTATATTTTGTCTAGCAAGTAAGTTTATTTCATTACAATAAATACAAAATTACAATGAAAAAAAAAATACCGCGCAGATGGTAAATCGTGGGGAAAAGATTGCCATTACTTTGTTGTTAACACCGACTGAGCACTGCGATATGTATCAATATCATCACAATTTATTTTTATTCCAATCGATTTTTTTTTAATGTAATAATTGGTTTTTGGTATCACACAGATCAATGGAATTTTAAATTTCTCTTTCGATACAGGCGGAGTAATTATTTCGTCACATTCATTATCATTGTATGCACTCGATATCAGTGTCTGCAAAGCGGCATAAAAATTGGCTCCTGGAAAACAGATTTTAGAGCCCTTTTCAGACTTTTTTGAATTTGACGATAGAAAACTGTCTTCAATATTGGGATTGCGATTTCTTTTCGGAATTTTATTTTATAAGTACCGCACAGAAAGAAACACATCTTACGAGTTCAACACGAACCGATTAGCACTGTGTGTGTTCTCTTTATTAGTTCTCTATTGACTTGTGCTGAAGGTTTAGGGAGTGCGTTAGAAAAAAGCATTGCTTATATTTGTAGCGCATTTCAAAATAGCGATATACATATGAATGCCACATTATGTAGTGATATAGGCAGGGATGCTTTTCGTAATTATTTGTAATAATTTAAACATTATCATTTCCGAGGAAACATCAAAATCTCATCATCGGTAACTTCTTTCACATCGAATGTTGTTTTTTTTCACTGTATTAATAAAAATATGGGTCCGATTCCGAGATGGATATTAAGTCCTTTCAGATTTACTCTGACACCAAACGAAGCTTTCTCTAAGTAACTATAATCTCTGATCATTGTCAGTGACTCAAGACAACTTTGACACCCAGTGAAGCTCTCTACGCACCTACTCATTATGTAATTACTTCGTTTTAAAATTACGCACGCTGTTTAACACTCTTCGAACGACCCACGAAAACAGAAAGTGATTTTTACTGAATGTTTGACTTTTTGCCAGGCGGAAAGGCCCTTATTTCGAGTTCCTGTTTGTATATAACGTTGTATAAACTACATGCACTGAACGTCCACTGGACATAGCGAATGCTGATATAACGAATGTCAGTAAAACAAATCACCATTTGCAGTCCTTTGTTATCTCTAAATAACGAATAATGAGAAGAATCTTACTACTTTGTAGATATAATGAAAGCTTTCAAATTTCAAGAAAAAGTAACAGAACAAAACATTAGAATCGTTATTTTTTTCTAACGTGTCTCAAAAGATTTTTTTCTCTGCGTTTGGTATTTGTTATCTGGAGAACAAAACGGTATATGAAATACCTGTGGTTTTCTGTTTGACTTTACGTCTTTGGAATTTTTTGACTATAACAAATCTTTCGTATAACGAATTGGCTAAATATTATATGATTCGTTATACGGGACGTATACAGTAGCTTTTTCTATTAGTTTTTAGGCTATTTATAGAGCTATCAGCCTTCCCACAAGTACTGTAGAGTCCAATGTCATTCATAATCACGTTATTCACATGAGACATAATGCAAGGTCCCTCATCTTCGAAAATTGTATGAAGGCAAGGTGAACAGGTTCATGTTGATGACCTAGTGTCGTGTAGAGAAATAGAGAGGACAAATAAGTTAATTTAGGTTAGAGTGATTCCCACCACTATAGCAGTTTTGGCCCACTTAGATCCTGGTTGGATCCTTTGTGCTATAACTACCCGGTGCTTTAGACCTCCTCCTCTTAAAGGGACTACACTAAAGAAAATAAAATAAACCTGGAGACTGCCTAATGTTATTCTAGTGGCCTATTTTGACCGCTGTTCTGGTTTACAGCCAATTTGTTTTCCTTTTCCTCTAGGTTACTGAAAAAGTAGTTGTAAACCCTAGTTTTGGCAAGGGCTGGACAAGTGCCGATGAGGTGAAGCGTATTTTCTTCCTCCTCCTCATCTCTATGGCTTCTGCAGTAGTCGTTGTGGGCAGCTGTCATTTTTCTGGTAGGGATCATCTACGTTCCTTATTACATTCCTGCTTAGTTTTACGAGTGTATTTGTTTTGTTTGGATTAAGTGAGATTTAGTGAGATCATACATGTATCTAATTCCATGTAAGTAACATGGTGTTTATTCTAGTGAGGGATATAGGGTGTCCGGATTATTTGCTAGTGGGAGTCCCAGCCATCTTCTTGATAACTCGTTGGCCCTTTTGTTGCATGGAAAACCACTATGCCCAGGTAGTAGGGTTAGGTTGCATCTATTCATCTCCCTTAGAGATGGACGGCACAGTTTCACCATCTTCGATTTAATTGATGGTTTATCCAGAGCCTTTATGGCCGCCTGACTATCTATGTAAATGCCGATAGATAGCCCGTCTATCGGTTTCATCGACAGTAAACGGGCAGCCTCTTGGATAGCTTTAACTTCTGCCTGGAATACACTACAATGGTTGGACAATCGAAGAGACAGGGGAAAGGATATGTCCGACGATATCGCGAATACTCTAAGCCCGGTGCCCTCGTCTGTTTTTTAGCCATCTCCATAGCCTGGTTTTCTTATCAGATCCCAATCTTCTCTGTCTGGGATGAGTGTTTTGAACCCAAACTCGAAGTCTAAAGCGAGTGTTGTATAATCTGTATGCGTTGGTAGTCTCGCATGTTTGGTTTCCTGCTTAGCTTGCTGTCTAAAATGAATTCTAAGTATTTGGCCTGACTAGTGATTTCAAAAAGTAAAGGAATCCAAAAAATGCAGAGCGAAGTCGATGTAACTGTAGAAGGTGATATTAATGAATCACTCCGAAATACCTGGCTTCTCACTCATTCATACGATTTGATTGAATTTCAATGAATTACCACCTGTAGGTGGTATATACGCTATAAAATGACCCCGCCCAGAAACAGATAGATGTTGTTACGGGTGTGGTCAATTTAGATGTTTTAGAGCGAATTTTCTCCGACAGATCCAGCGACGTAGCAGTATTGTTGAAAAGGTACTATTAGCTTGTTTATGTTTTGTGTAAGAAATATAGTTCGTTTTGTTGTGGCAGGTGTAATATGTTGGTTAATGATATACTTAAAAACTAGGAAGACTTCAACAAGGAACCTGTTCTAAGACTTAAATGAATTTTGATCATAGACAGGCTTAAGATTGCCTCTGTGCTACGGACCTGCTAAGAATATAAAATCATCATTATTGTCTCTTATTACTTATCTAAAGTGTAATAGAATTCAGTTATATTTTCTTCTCATTTTTATAGTGGCTACAGTAGTTTCAAGTGCTGTATGAAATGTATGATAAATTTGTAATAAAACTGTTGTATGATGTGTGTGATATTTTTCAGTGAAACAGAGTCATACAACTTTCCCATATTTCCAGTGTAAGCTTTAGGTGATACATGCTGTATCACAGCGGCTCATACAACAAATCTGAGAAATCATACAGCAGAAGTGTCAGAGTCATACAATGTATGAGATGTATGTTCTGTGAACTAGGCCTCTGCTGGTAAATGAACATAAATCATTTTTTAGGCTTGTTACTTTGCATACATGCATTTATTTGAAGACTTAAAAAAGAAGACAAAAATTTAACAAATTTTTTTTTGTTGTTTTTTGTGATCAAATAAAATCCCTTCTTTTCGGCGGCGCAAGAGATTTCCGCTCACTGGCACATCAAAACCAAAAATTCCAACGGGATAAGAAAGAGTACATGTTTCGCTCTGGTATGATCTAGGATTATTAATTTCGCACACAAATTAACAAAATGGTGGACATTTGAAGTAAATAAGATCTTCGCCGATTTGATTTATCCGAGTTCATACCATAGCTATACATGTACATATATATGTATAGAATAACGTATTAAAATTTGAAACCGATTGAATTAATGTTTTTGAGCAACCAAAACACTGTTTCTAGAATCTTTCAGAAGCAAATTCCTGGGTATAAAACCTTCCTACGACTTTCCATAAATCGGCTTTATCTTCAAGAGTTTTTGAAATTATCACCTGAAATTTCAAAGGAACATTCTTGAATAGTTATAGGTTGGATAAGGTTCCCATTAGCTGGCATATACTAACTGGACCGATGAACTTCATGCTACTATATTTTTTTTTGTGAATATTTTGGAAACTCAAAACGAAATTAAGTTGGCATTACTTGTGAATAAGCACATTCTCGCCTTTTTATTTTCCTATGATTATACATAGTAGATTCAATCACATTTTTACACAATTTTTTTAACAGCGAGTCTTGCTCAGTTTTGGCTGATTCAGAATATGTAACATAATTATCACAGGGCCAACGCCTAATTCTGGCAAATCCGATAAATCTAGGAATTCAATTGGATAATTGACAACTTATTTTATATCGAAAATGGAATTGCTTGCCTTAAATGAATCCATTTATCCATCAATTTCACTCTGAATTTTTACATTTAACTACACTAACACTAAACCAAGAATGGTTTCTATAATTCACACCAATATTTGGGATTACTTTCGACATCGATTCCTCTTTTTGACATTGTGAATTAATAGTAGTAGAATCTTTGCGTCTCCAAAGAGGTTCTGAACGCTGCCTACGTTGTTCTTCAGTATATTTTTCTTGAAGGGTGTAAGCTCGATATGACCTGGGGCCTATTTCACAGATTATACATCTCATGCATTTCATACAACATAAAAAAGTGTCATACATCATACACATCATACAATTCTCTGTTTCACAGATTACACTGGAAGTATTGTATAATATCTTCTTTGTTGTATGATGTTTATTATTTTGATGTTTAATTTTGAAAGACAAATTTCATTGTAGACTAGAGAGTGTTGTGAATTACCCGAGCTAGTAAAAGTGAATAACTAAACAAAAAAAGTAAACATCGAATAATGAAGTTCCTCAATAATTATGAGGACGTCTTAGAAATTATTAAGATTCGTTGGGATGTAATAAGACGTCCAAAAGCGATTCTACCGCGTATAAATTTTAATCTTAAAGATCCATATTTTATTGAAAAATTTAGATTTTTACCAAGGATGTGCGTTTAGTATTTAGTGCAAAAAATTGGGAATATTCATTGTACATTCAACAAAATGCAATGCATTATTGACACCGCTGCAGCAAATTTTATTAACGCTTCATTGGCTTGGAAATGGAAGCCAGTACCATGGAATCGGTACAGTGCATGGACTTTCGAAATCATCTATATGTCGTTGTGTGAACAATATCTGTCCACTTATTTCACAAAAGTTTACTATGTAAGTTACATGTTTCTCCACAGCCTATTTATATATACATGTTATTTTATAGGCGAGGAAGTGAAATGGCCTGAAAACGGGAACATAGTTGCCGAGCAATTTTTCCGAAGAGCTGAAATGCCATGTATTGCAGGGGCTGTTGATGGCACCTTAATTCCAATTGATGCGCCATCAATAAATGAAGAAGCAGTTGTGGATCGCAAAGGACATCACTCCTTAAATGTAATGCCAGTCGCTGGAGACGATTATTTTATGTCATCAATAGCAATTCCCCGGGATCTGTACACGATAGTCGTTTTTTACAGCGCAGTCGATTTTACAGCATCGCTGGCGTCCATGCCCAAGGGCTATTAACATTGGTGATTCTGCCTATCCATTGAGGCCGTGGTCATTTACCTGCAACGTTCCAAGCCAAATTCCAGAAACCAAAGCAAAAAATCGCTTTCTGATAAAACTGAAAAAACAAGACAAATCGTAGAATGCAGTATTGGACAGCTGAAAGAAATTGTTCCCTGCTTAAACAGGTTGCGTTTAAGAACACCAATTAAATGTGCAAATGTTGTAAATGCGTGCGTCACATTGTACAACATTATATTCAAGTGTCGGATCATTATGAAATGTTGGATGAAGATGAAGAAAACTATGAAGACCATAATACATGTGAAAATAATACAGAGGCAGTGGAAGCGTTGACGCTTTCAACGCTTCCACTGCCTCGTACTGCTCAACTGCCTCGTATATCTCAACTATCTTAATTAAAAATATAAACCTATTCATAAATGTATACATCATTTTTTGAAGTCTGAAAATAAAAAAAGTGATTGAAAAAAATATGCAATTCCAAAAAATCGTTGTTGAAGTCTGAAAAGAAAACAAAAAAATATGTTATTTAAAAAAATCGGCTTAGAACAATTTCAATTATTTTTTTTAAACATGTACACATCCATCAATTATACAAACATATTTAAGGTTGTTAAAATCTGAAAATATAATAATGGAAAGTGTTTAGGAAATATACAATTTCTATAAATCTTTAAGTTTATTATATTTTAATTCGAATAAATTTCGTTATCGAACGAGAGGTAGAGAGAAGAAGTGAAGCTGGAGATTGGAAGTCCCAGATTTACTTCCCTCTCCCGGCGCTCCAACTGCTTGCAGTAATAATTTATGCTTAGAAAGTTGATTTTCATTTTTTGCTCCTCTTCTTTGGCGCTTGTTTCCTTTTGAAATTTTTCTGTGAAACAGAATTATACAATTTTCCCATATTTCCAGTGTAAACTTTAGGTGATACATGTTGTATTACAGCGGCTCATACAACAAATCTGAGAAACAGAAGTCATACAGGAAAAGTGTCAGAATCATACAATGTATGAGATGTATGTTCTGTGAAATAGGCCCCTGGTGACATTTTCTCATAAAAAACAATAACAATAGTTTTCTTTTATACAAACCTCGTCCCGATAATAACAAACACAAAACAAACTACCAATTCTTCGCTTATTAGTGTTGTTTTATTACAATCATGAAAACTTTTAATCATATATTTTTATACATAATTGTGCTTTGGTTTTGAAATAAAATGATTGAATAAATGAGTGGAGCATAGAGTTTCAACAATTAACTTAAATTTAACTTTGTTACGAGCATTATAATTGGCCTGCCAGATTTCTTCTTCAATTGTATGCCCCCATGTCATAGCTAGTGTTCCGGGACATCTAGAACCTTGTGGACTCCAACGGATAGCCTGGCGGCCGGTATTATTTGGTTTGGTCGTTTCACTCTGTGGCCGATCTAGTTCCATTTGCGGCGTTTTATCTGTGTGTTTGGTGCTTGCCCATTAATCATTGTTCGAATTTCTTCAGAGCCACCTAATTGGAAGAATTCTTTTTAGTCACTGGCTTACGAAATCTTTAAGCCAAGATTTTATTCCAAGACATTTCCTTCCAATGTTCCCACCCATAAAAGAGGGCAGACATTACGTTTGATTTGAATATGCAATGTTTCGTTTTGGCGGTAGAACTCCATATGGGATCAAATTGAGCGAACGCAGATCTTGCTTTGCAAATGCGTGATCTGACGTCCTCGTCCGCACCGCATCTGCTAGATACCACTCTACACATATACCCAAAGGTTCGAACACTTTCCATTCTCTCATTCCGTAGGTTTATGCTGCACATAATTTTCTTTTTTGGTGTATTGAATTTTCAAAGTCCAAATTTACGCAAGAATTTGTTCTTTCGAGATTGTCCTTAAGATCGGATCGTTGTGATCGTGACCGAAACAATATCTTCCAATATCTTCCACACTGTGAGTGAAGACTGAGTATCTCGTTCTATGCCAACACGAATAGTAAATGCGATAGGACGCAACCTTGCCTTACTCCATTTTTAATGGAAAATGGTGAAATTAGTGCACTTGGCATTTATATGGTTGGTTATCTTTTCTGGCATGCCTCACTTGAGTAAATTGCTTCACAGAAAAGGACGCAGGCTATCAAATTATTTCTTAAAGTCATCGACCGCTGTGTAGATTGAGCATCGATACTCATTGCATTACTCAAAGATGATGAGAGCTGTGTTTATGAAGGCTGTTCATACAGGATCGGTTTTATCGAAACCGAATTGGTTTTCCTGAAGCGTACTTTCCACAGCAAGCGAGATGCAGTTCATAAACACGACGTTAACATTTTACTTAGAACCGAGAGAAGTGTCATTCATCTATATTTTTTTTTTTACAATCTGAGTGTCGCTGTGGCGTAGTGAGTAAGTGTGTCGACTCCTATGCAGAGGGTACCAGTTTCGATACCCGAATTTACCACCTTTGATAATTCACGGCTCCGCCTCTTTCGAGTCACTGACAATGCTCAAAGAGTATTGCTGTCTAGAAAAAGCTTCTCAACTTTGCCGTTCAGAGTCGGCATTAAACTGTAGGTCCCTTCCACGCGTGAAAGAACAATAGCACGCACAACACAAGTGGTTGCTGAGAAGCTAGGCCCAGGTCCGCCTCGGACTGTCGCGCAACCCATATTATTATTGTTATTAGCCGTCTTTTTGTTTTATGTATTTTATAGGTACCTGCATATTCACTTACAATTAACCGAAATTGACTTTATCGGCACAGCTGTGGATTTTTACATGCGTTATGTCATGCGTAACGTAAATAAGAAATAATGTGAGCGATTATATCATGCTCAGTACAAATAAACACTTGATTTCGTGGGATATATATGTATGTCCTTATCGCAGTAGTGCAACATTTCGCACAGAAGCTTTTCAATCCTCTTCCGGAAAGTAGTAAGATGTATGCTGATAGAAAATTCATTGAAAGATAAACTTGTGTTGCCATATAAAAATCCTGTGCTAAAAAATTAAAATTATGTAACATAGCATAAAAACTGTAATAATCTACAAAGGAAATGTACAGGCATTCTTTTAACTTTTTGTAATTGTTTTTTAGAAATTGTAAATACCTATGCGTGGAATTACAAATTTTTCAAGGAAAACTGTATAATCTTAAACAAAAGGTGAACTGCAGAACAATCTTGTAATTATGTTCCCGAAAAACTCGTAGAGCTACTTAGCTTAATGCTAACTGAACTTAGCCAGGAACGTAATTTTTTAAACTTTCAACGATTTGGAAAGTTTTACTTTGAACTATTTCATCTTAACTATGCATCTTAACTATAAAGCAGAAAGTTTGTGTGTCTGACCCACAAAGCTCCGAAACTACACGTCGCAGAGCTCTGAAATTTTCAACAAAAATCATTCTAATTAAATTTAGATGCTGAATGTGACAATTTTTAAGTCGGTACGACATACGGTTTGGAAGTTACGAGCACTTTTTAAACGGGAATAAAATTCTCAAAATAAGGGTAGTTGCATCAATCCGGTATGAAACCATTTCAAGTTGCGTAGTCGAGTCGTGGATATCAACCATCCCCCAGTGTGTTGTAACTTCCATATGTACACACACATTTTTCATATTTTGCTTTGGTGCAACCATTCATTTTTTTCTACGTCTCAATCGAACATATACGAACGACTGCCTGAGTCACCAAACGAAAAGGAAACAATAAACATTTTCGCTCTTTTCTTATTTATTCATACCCAAACTATCTATGCACAGCTACACACATATCATTCAATTTTGCTGATATTATGAATATTGAACTTCTGAACGGTTTAGCCAATTTAGATACAATTTCAGAGCTAGACTAATTACATAATGTGTTACAAGATAGGCTAAATTTGTTCATGGTTCATAAAGTTTGACTTCAATTTTCACAACAAGTGAACATCGCGCGCAGGTACATAGATGGGATTTCCAAGAACTTTTTTTTATGAATCGCTTGATATCCCCCCACGGTGTGTGTAAATGGTTGAGAAAAAACCGTAAATTCCGTCCGTTTTGCTGCAGCACACATTGATAATTCAAACTTCAACATGTATGCACACAGTCAACGAATTGTACTCGTTATGAGTAGGGTGAATGAGAGATTGGGATAGGCATCAATGGCAAAAGAAAATTCAAATTCTTCTCTGATTTCTGGTTCGAGCAGTCTTATTATTGTTTTAAATTAAAAAGTGCGGAGTAAACATTTATTCAAAATCGTCTTCAGTGCATCTACAACGGAACACTTTTCACCACATTTTTCTTAATAATCACATTATCGCAAACCTGCCGAGGAAAAGGAAAGCTGTTTTTGATCCTCTGCAAGCATGTGTGAAAAGACGGCGACTTCTAAGATCTGCACAATCTCAAGAAGTAAGAGTCCAAGTTCGTGAAAATGACAACACAGGCTGCCAGAAGAAGTAAAGAAACACAGTATGAAAGAGAAATATCACCGATCATGCTGCTGCGCATCCTAGATCCACCGAAACTTTGCAATGGATCTCGACTAATAGTTAAATCTCTACAATCTCATCTCATAGAAGCAACCATACTTTTCGTTTTCATCCCAAAAATTCCTCTTATTCCAACTGACGTCCCGTTTTCTTTCAAATATTTACAGTTTCCTGTTCGCTTGGCGTTCGCCATAACCATTAATAAGACGCTAATGGTAACTAGACTTGACTTGACAAATGCATGCTTCTCACACGGCCAATTGTACGATGCAATGTCGAGGGCAAAGGATCCAGGGCAGTTATACATTGTCGCTGATGATGTTTCTGAAACAAATAATGTAGTCTACAAACAAGTTTTATAATAAAAAATAATAGAAAGTTTAAGTTTTTAAGTTTTTTCTTGGCGTTTTACTATTTTATACACATTTATTCAGGATATTTTGAAAAAACTATATTTTCACTACAGGTAAAGTACCGGTTGAAGAAACAAACCCGGCAAAGCCGGGTACGAAATGTAGTAATTGTATAAATGTACAATTTCAACACCAATGGAGTCCTATCACAAACTCATTAACTCTTATTTCTGATTCAATGAAAGGTCGTTCACAACGCCTTAGGACAGATAATTCATCCTTAAATAAATTCACAAATTCAGTTTGTCATCAATGCAACCCCAATTATTCACGATTGACGGCATTAAATTTTAAAATTAATAATGTTCCGATATAAAGTCCATAAATCGTTCAGGGATTCCGTAATTTTTTTTCGCGACTTAATTTATTTCACTGTCTGAACGTTTAAGAGGACGAATAAAATAAAACGAATCGTTGTAATATAAATACAATTTCACTCTCACTTACACATCAAATTTAGCCATCAAACATTAACTGTTGGTTGTCGCACCCGTTCGTCCTTTGACAAGAATAACTTTGTTAAATTTTTGTTAAATTGACCAAATCAACCCGCTTCTTATTGCTACACTTCTCACCCTCTCGGGTTTGTATTTACCAGCCTGGAGTGCCTGCCTGCCTTTTGATTTGAAAATCCCTTGACTATCGGCATCCAAGCCCAAACGAGAGAAAAATTTATCCAGGCATCTCACGTACTTCCAAAGGGACAGTCATAGGTGACCCGAGAGGCTGTCCATGGACCTTCATATATATTCCAAACACCCGTAAATTGTATTTTTGAGAAAAATATTGATTCAATTTACCGGGGATATAATTTAATCGAATTCGTATTTCCCTTCGATTCGGGTGATATCCGGATTTAAAGATCCCTTCTTCGTTCTCATCCCCCCTCTTTCGACGTAGTCACTCCCGCGCGGCTCCCATGTTCAGGTTTCTGCCAGATAACACCTATCAAGGTATAAAAAGAAAATTGTTGAGAGATTTTCTTCATCTGCAGACGGCAACTTCTTTAACCATGGGAGACCACTGGTATGTCCACAGGTCGCTGTCTTCGGTGCTCATCTTCTCGAATTGAACGTGACTTCTCAGTTTTGATGAAGAACTTGTTCGCTATAAAATAAGATAAATGAAAACGGATATTGAGGAAATACAAACACCTTCTTTCTGATATAAATCCTTACAGCAATTCGGAAGGACTTTCCACCAAACAAAATCTTTTAAGAGTCTGATTATTTGAATAATACGCTGATAGAACATGGATTGAAGATGTGACGTTAAGTAAATGATTATATTGCTTAGCAAATGGATCCTTCTAGGCCAAACTGACTTCATATATTCAAAGAAGATTTTCGTTGCGTGGTTAAACTTATAAAAATCAAATTTCCCAATCCTTTCTCTTCATAAATTATTTCATTGAAATGGGTACATATAAAACGTACTACTTCCAAAAAATTAATACAATTAAAATTTATTCAAGAAATACAATTATTTAAGAAGGATGTAACAAATTATGATATTATATATTATTAACAGTGTATTACTCCGCCAAAACTTTGATGACATTGAAATCCTCGCCGAGAAAATACAGGAAATGCTCCCTCAAACTGCTCCGACATTTTCATCCACACAAAAACCAATTACAAGAATAATGTACATACGTTTTTTGCATGTGTATAAGTAATGTATGAAAATAAAATACAAATATATCTACATTTTATACGATAGAAATCAACATCAAAGAAAAATGCTACTGAGCCAAAAGATAATCCGACAAAATATATCGATTATTAGCGACCCATCATTTTTGTGGATGTCGTTAAAAAGCACACACAAGTCTTTAGAAGATTGCCCTGTTCCAGTGTCACCATATAAATCTTCTAAGAATATTGAATTCAAAATGCTGTTTTTGACCGACAATGCTCTATTTTAAGATGATTTTTCGGAGAATATATAGACGCTATACGATCCTTGAGAGATTTGTATTCCTACCAGGAAACACCGAGCTCACAACACCTAAGCTCATCTTCGAGAAACTGGACTTCTTCACATCAGACGCTGGACGGTCCTCTGGGAATCTTCACAGCTGGATGGAAGCTGGGCGAAGGAGTGTGTGTGGGAGTCTGCTCAAGGTTCTGAATTTCAGCCAGGATGCTTTGTCCTGGCTAAAAAACAATTTAATTTTAGGTACAGATTTTCTCATCAGTTCGGACAGCAAATCGAATATCTGAGCGCAGTCACATATGCATCTAAGAAATTCCTCAATCTCCGCTTACTTCTTAACGATATGGCCAAGTATTTAAGCATCCGGGACACTGTGACTTCCCAGAGAATTGCGAAGCTGACGAGCTCGCTAGAAAAGGTACCACGTCAATATTCTTTCCGTAGAACCACCGTCCATGCATATCGCCACTGCACAACATATATTAAAGCTTGAAAAATTCACTCACGCCAAAAGAAGATGGTCTTCTGGCACTGGGTGCCTCATCACAAACTATTTATGGCCTACTATTGATAAAAATCTTGGAACCACGCCGCCAGACTGTATATTCCCTGCAACCATTTTTGCGGAATTTGCAGAGATGAAGAGGAAGAAGAAACCATTGCACACTTTCTTTGCAATAGAAGTTCCCTCTCATATCGCAGATTTAGTAAAATTTGTGTGAATCGTTGGAAGAACAAAAACAACAAAGCCACAATCGCTGGAGTCGTTGGGGGAACAAATGGAAAACATGCGCGAATCGTTGTATGACCAGAAGCACGAGATCAAGCAGGCTCTATAAGAAAAAGAAAAACCGCTTCGAACAGAAACTTCTGGAGTTGAATGGCGAACTGAAAGTAATAGACGAGAAAGTTCACCACCACGACAGCAAAGTTCTGAGCTTAGAGACTTCGGTGGGTGGCCTGGAAACATCAGTCAACGAGGAGGTTCATCGGATCGAGAAAGACATCAATGCTCTTATGTTGGTGGTACCACTGGTCAGCAGCGCCGTAACGAAGTTCATACCACTAGATACGTACGATAGAATAACATCGTTTAACATCTTTAAGCTGCAGTTCGGAATATGTATTGCCAGTGCACATCGGAGCGAGGAATCCAAGTCGGCAGCATTGGTTGTATCCTTAAAGGGTGGTGCTGCAGACGTCCTCCATACGATTCCAGAACATCAGATGCGCTTTAATGGAATACCACATGCAAGTCTTCAAGACGGAGTTGAAGAGCCGTAAACAGCGCAACGGTGAGTGGCTCCAAAAAAAAATTAAGCGATTGGCACATGTGGCATTCGCCGGCTCGATGATGGAGCTTATCGAAAACGCCAAAATAGATGCATTCGTATATTGAATAAGGAATTTGGAGACGAAGCGAACAAGTCTGTTGTCACCAAGGAAGAACTACCAAGAAACGGATGCTGCCACTTTGTCCTACTAAGCAGCGGGGTTGGTGTGTGTGTCGTATTGTCGGAACCGGAATATACTCGGCAGACATTCATCTGTGACAAAATACGACACGTGGCATGCGATTGTAGGGTATGAAACGTTCCAGATCACAGTCACCGGCACGAAATATCAAGCGACGACGCCTGGATGCAACAGAAGATAATGATTTTGCCGAACTCAGAGGCCGCAGTTTGGGCAAGGATGGACGTCGATTGCGGGAACAAGACGTTGTGGGTAATTGAAGCCAGAGTCGAAACAAATTAAGAACGTAGTCATCGGAATAGCACTCATTCAAGACAACGATGGACGATTATTAACATTAAGAGTCTTCAACATAGGAAAAGAAAGACAATCAAGAAAGGCCCAATAATCGTACATTGCCAAGAAGTAGTGGCAATAGTGAACTGTGGGTCTCAGCCGAAGCGAGACGAAGAGTCAGCATCGGACAGAAAATTGGGTAGGCGCAAAAGGTGAAAGAGCTGCTGACAAAAAATGGGTCTATATTTGTGTCATATTCAAGAATCGACACCGGAGATGCGAAGCACCAAGAAGAGTACTACCTGCCAAAAGAAGGGAGGTTATCAAGCTTTAGGAGGAGATGCAACGGAACAACCACATTGAACCATTGACAAGCCCACGAAGCTCGCCATTGATATTAGTGAAGAAGAAGGACGGCAGCACGCGCTTCTGGGAATACAATAATCTGAACGAGGAACCAAAGAAAGAAAGTTACCCCTTGCAAAGAATAAACGATATGCTGAACACGTTATCAGGAACAAAGTGGTTCTCTACATTGGACCTCCAAAGTGACTATTGACAAGTGGAAATCGACAAAAACGAAACAAGCTTTTAGTACTGGTAACGGATTTTGACAATTCCTTGTAATACCATTTGAATTAAGCAATGCAATACCACCTACATTCGAACGGCTAATGGAGCATGTACTCAGAGGATTACACTGGAAGACATGCTTTGTATACCTAAACGACATCACCGTGATGGGTAAGAACTTCAAAGACTATCTGAGTAGTCTGGAGGAGGTGTTCCAACGCATTGCGGGAGCTGGACTTGAGCTCAGCAGGGGGAAGAAAAGGTAGCGGCGGTGTATGATTGGCCGAGGCATACAAATCTGCACGAGTTACGAAGTTTCTTGGGAATGTGCACCTATTACCGGCGTTTCGTACTAGGTTTTGCGAGTTAAAGAGGAAGAACCAGCTGTTAGTGTGGATGAAGCCGCAGCAGATAGCCTTCCAAGAATTGAAGAAGCTGCTTTATTTCGCACCAATCCTCGCGTATCCAGTGTTCGGCAACACATTTATACAGGATGCGGTTGCAAGCGCATATGGTATAAGCGATGACATTAGTCAAATCAATATCTGAGCAAAACCACTGCGTCACGAGAAAGGAGCTGTGGTCGGAAGTATAAGGCACTTCCATAAGTATTTGTAACAATTCCATCTGAGAACGGATCATGCTGCATTACGGTGGCTTCTCCATTTTAAGAATCCCGAAGCACAACTCGCCCTATGGATCGAAATGTTACATTTTGAGTTATCATTTCAACATATAACACAGAAAAGAGGGACAATATGGCAATGCAGACGCAATATCTCGACGCCCTTGTAAAGTTAAGTGCAAACATTCCACAAGGCCTTCCTCGCATTATAATTGTGCGTTGGCTCAGTATCTTACCGGAGAAGGAGTGGTCACTGGAACAGATCCGCCAAATCGTATTGGGCCCAGTGCCGAAGTCTAGAGATATAGTATGGTTACTTGCATCGCATTTGGAAATGTGAAGACTGCCAAACAACACAAAACTTGATTGTGGTTCTAACGAGAAGAATACCCCATATTTTGGAGGAATATCAACAACGGATCTAGCGGAGGACACCTGAGCTTCATTAAGACAGTTGGGAAAATCCAACAGAGGTTCTACTGGGTTGGATGCCAGCAGTCGGTTGCAGAATGGATCTGAGCATGTGATTGGGGGGTTCTTGTAATTGCGTTCCTCAGTTAATTGTGTCTAAAAACGCGAATTTCAGCAAACGTAACTAACCGGGGATTACTCTATGTACATATGTAATATATACTCTTCGTGTAGCCTTCGAACAGTTCGGACGTGTTTTCTTCCGAACCGGAAATAAAGTTAAATTTATTTTCCGTTCTCCCAGTTTTGCCAAATTTGCAGTTTTCGGACACCGCGACCCATTTTTATCTTCACTGACCCACCCCGATACCCAGTATGTCGAAGCTCTGTGATTTCCCGAAGTGCGCATTTAATGAAACTAACGCGGATGTACAGTGCAGTGGCTTATGTGGTAAATACTCCCAAATGACGTGAGTTGAACTTAGCAAACGGGCTGTCGGGTACGCTAATGAATATACCAACAATGCGAGTGCAAAAATATTTCAAATATTTCAAATATTCAAAGTGTTGACTTGTGTAATTCCAACGACTTTCTACTAAATTGGTTCAAAAACACAAACTAAATAATAGCGACAAGTAGCCCTCTATTGTTACTGTTACCGTGAACACTAATCTTTTATCGAGAAACGACCTAGCATCTGTCCTGGCGCCTTCCACTAGTCAAATCAATCATGCAAGCTTCCTTAGGAAAACTTAATGAAGATATCAACTCTCTTCGCGCGCCCATAGTGATCCCACCTTCTGGACCTGGTGTACAAATTCAACAATATAGAAAGAGAGCTTGCTGCAAATCGGTCACTAATCGGCAAAATAGTTGACGACGCATCCCGCAAAACGGATGACATACCTGATAAAGTTCCGTTTACAACACGTCTATACAGGCTAAATTACTTGCGACTGAATTATTTAAGACTACTGCCAACACTTCTCCGCCTGCTCATCCACCTACCCTACTCCGTCTTCTACGGCCTCACACTCTCATCCTACAGCTCTTACACCACCAATCACTAAATTGGTTCAAAAACACAAACTAAATAATAGCGACAAGTAGCCCTCTATTGTTACTGTTACCGTGAACACTAATCTTTTATCGAGAAACGACCTAGCATCTGTCCTGGCGCCTTCCACTAGTCAAATCAATCATGCAAGCTTCCTTAGGAAAACTTAATTAAGATATCAACTCTCTTCGCGCGCCCATAGTGATCCCACCTTCTGGACCTGGTGTACAAATTCAACAATATAGAAAGAGAGCTTGCTGCAAATCGGTCATTAATCGGCAAAATAGTTGACGACGCATCCCGCAAAACGGATGACATACCTGATAAAGTTCCGTTTACAACACGTCTATACAGGCTAAATTACTTGCGACTGAATTATTTAAGACTACTGCCAACACTTCTCCGCCTGCTCATCCACCTACCCTCCTCCGTCTTCTACGGCCTCACGCTCTCATCCTACAGCTCTTACACCACCAATCAATCGTCCTTACTCCTTTTCATCGGAGGTCATTCATCGTTTTGGCACAACACCCTTTCAGATTGGAATGCGAGACTCGGAAAGTTAAAAAGCAACAACGACAGTCGCACCACCTTCATCATAAAAGGGGCTCCTCAAGCGGCTGATGCGTCATGGGTACGCAAACTCTTTCACCAGAAGTTCTCACTCATCATGAGGGCTGTCATAGAATGTCTCCGCTCAGATCCAAAAAACCTAGCTGCTTCAAAGTCCAGTTGGGCAATATGACCATGTTCAAATGGATTACCAATGACCGCAAGAAGGTGGAGCGTTTTATTAAACCTGACTGAGAACGTAGTTATAAGCATAGCTCCAGTGTTGAAGTTTTAAAGCACGAGTATTTTCCATATTCTCCCCTCGCTCTCTCAAGCCGTTTTTCCAAATTCATGGGACTCCTTCACTTTCCTTATCCATAAAAAAGGGAGCAAAAGCGACATATCTTACTACCGACCCAAAGCTAAACACTCGTCTATTCCCAAATTCTTCGAAAGCATTGTATACGGAACAGTGCACAAGTGTTTCGACCGTGTAAAATCAAACAAGAACATTAGTGAAGTGAAGTAGTGCAACCGATAGAAGGATCCGCAATAAGACAGTGGACAAGTGCGTAGAGCTCACAGCTCACAGCGGGATACGCGCCAAAACTGGCGTAAGTTCGGCATAGTTGACCCGCATGGTCGGCCGTTAGCTGTAAAAAGTGTAGTTAGATATCTAGGCATTTGGCTGGATCAATATCTGTATTTTGACAAACATATAGATATTGCTCTGACGAAAGCCAGAAAAGCCTTTGCTGCGGCAAGAAGGTTGTTTTTCAGCAGCCAACTTGATACCAGAGTGAAGGTAATCTGCTACATGGCCCTAGTACGGCCCATTATGGTGTACGGTTGTCCATTGTGGTTCAACGTGAGTCCTTCCCAGATGGAAAAGATGAGGGTGTTCGAGAGGCAGTGTCTTAGGAGCTGTCTCCGTCTGTATCGCAAACCCGAGTCTGAGTACAAGAAGTACTACCCTAACGAGGTCCTGTACAACGAGGCAAACGTGAATAGGGTAGATAATTTTATAATTAAACTAATCAGAAGGCACACTGCACGAGCTATGACCTCGTCCAACAGTCTGATCTTTGGGGCTTACTACCCCAATACTATGTACCATGAAAGGGTGTGCCTTAACGGCTTTATTCCTCCCGAAGCATTCCTCTATCTAGACACAATTGGCCTTATACAGGATCCACAAGGATGTCCTATCATCTTCCATGTCGTACGCCGAACAGTGGATAGGCGACTTCAATACGAACCGGATGTCGTTCGCACCCACGAGGATCTCCTCCGGTTCAGTAGAGCGATCCCCGCTCGAGATAGGAAAGAGTCTGCCAAAGAACGGCAATTTTACTGGTGGTTACACCAAAACCAGCCTCCGCCACCGCTAGCTTTTCAAGAGGATCAGATAGCTGACCATAGTGGCCAGCTTATATAGTTTCTAAGGTAGATATTAAGAAAAAAAAAATCCACAAAAAAAAAAAAAATTAAAAACAACAAAACCAAAAAAAAACAATATATGAATCAAAAACAAAAAAAAAAGGTGCATCACGGCGCATAAATTATATATGTTATGCATATACACAACATATACGCCCTGGTGCACGTGTCCGTACTGTTACGGACATAGTTAAGATAGTATTAAGTTTTATGTTAGGTTAAGTTAGTAATAAATAGTAATTAAGTTAGAATAAGGTAGTTTAAGTAGTTAAGTTTAGCCAAGTTTTTACAAGTTTTCTTGGCAAATGAAAAATAAAAGATTGTCTTAATGACTAAAAAAAAACGTAGATTAAGCCGAAAGGCACATTTATTACATAGATCAGATTAGCTTAGAGTACCCGCATAGGGTCAGTAGGTTAGTATTAAGAACAATTGTAATTCTTAAGTTAGTTAAGCTAGTTTTAAGTAATTTTGTCTAGCAAGTAAGAAATATAAAATTGAAGTAAATAAAATTGCGTTAAAAAAAAAAAAAGAAAAAGAGCTCACAGCCGTGAACCTGAGGGGGCTGAGTTCGAGACCCAGTGTGGGCGGATCATTTTTTTTTTTTTTTTTTCTCTATCCTTCGTCACGTTTAGCTCCTCCAACTAAGTAATTGCAAGTGAGGAAGTGCAAACAATGGAGGAGAAAGGGCAGTCCGCTCGCCCAGAAACGGACGGCGAGAACCAGCAAACGGTGGCAGTAGAGTCATGCCACCAACCAACGGTTCCTAAAGATGGCAAGAGGAGGAGGAGAAAACAGACCTTCTCCAGTTCAAAACGGCGCAGCACTATGGCGTCATGTGATAAGCCCCGTGAGGAAGAAAGCGCATCATCTACGTCATCGCAAGAGACATCACACGAGGCTGACGCAGAGGATGATGCATACTCATATGTGTCTGATGGGAGGGAGGGACGATTCGCAGTAAGCAGTTTCAGCTTTGAATCGGTTCCCTCCGATACTGAAGAAAAGGTGGAGGCGATAATTCGCTCCAAAGAAGAGAAGGTCATTGATCTGAAGGAGGAGACGCAAAAACTCCTCTACGAGATCAGAAAACTCCGGGAAAGTACTCTCGCGAGAAGAAAGAGGGAGGAAGAACAAAGGGTACTACGAGTCGGGCAACAACAACAACAGTTGCCTGACCACAATCAGCTGCAAAACGAGAAGCAGCAACAACAACAGCAACCGGCAAAAAAGCTTAAGAAGCAGCAACAAAAAACAGATGCCCAGCTTCGAAAGCAGCCAGCAGCTCAAGAGCAAAAACCAAAACAAAAAGTACCAAACGATAAGCCAAAGCAGCAGAAAAAGACAGCAGCGGCCCAACAACAGCAGCCAGCAGTACAGCAACAACAGCAACAGTCATCCAAAAAGGAAAAAGTTCCACCCATCAACGTTTTCGAGGAGGACATTCTACAAACTGCACAGGTATGTAGGACGGCAGTAGGTAGTGGTAATTTTAGCATACGAAAAAATAAAGGTGTCAACAAATATGCAATCCGCTGCAAGACAGTGAATCAGCATAACAGGGTGAAAAGGGCTCTAAAGGCTTCGAAGACGGAGTTCTTTTCCTTCACACCCAAAATCGAAAAACTCCAGACAATGCTTCTGAAGTTATCCGTGCCGCTTGGACCGGAAAAGGTTTTCCAACTGCTCAAAGAGCAAGTGTGTGATGGTGTCGAGATCGTCGGGGTCAATCCCTTCACCACAGCAAAGGCAAAGAGGGAGGGGCGGAAACTTCCCTTTTATATTGTTCAGATGACACCAGACAGCAAGCCCGGTAATCTATATGACATCGAAACATTAGAGGACTGGGATTGCATATGGGAGAGCATACAAAGGAGCGATGGCATTCTCCAATGCGTTCGCTGCCAAAGGTTTGGGCACGCCGCGTCGAACTGCCGAATGCAGCCTCGATGCGTGAAGTGTAGTGAAAACCACAAGGCTGAGGACTGTCCTCTGGGAAAAGAGGGAACAACTGACAAAAGTCAGCTTAAGTGCGTACTCTGCGGGAACTCGGGGCACACCGCCAACTATCGGGGTTGCCCTAAATTCCAAGAGCTAAAATCAAAAATGGTTCTGCAGAAGCAGCCCCCAGTGAAAAATCCACTCGGGGCAGCCATACCCGTAACGCCTCAAGTGACCTACGCCCAAATGGCGTCTAGTCAGAGGAGCACGGAAAAGCAGCAACTACCAAAGGTAGTGCCGCAAGCCCCAGTGCCAAAAGCACACGAACCAGCGCCCGAATGGAAAGCGTCCATTGAAAGGCGTATGGCTCGGTTAGAGGAGCAGGTCACCCAAATTCTGGCGCTCCTGCAGAACCCAGCACGTCTACAGTCCTAATGGCTGCGCAGACGGAGAGTTCTTATAAGATCCTTGCAGTGAATGCAAATTCATTGATAGGGGTCCCGCGAAAAAATGAGCTCTATAAACTGTTAGACGATCAAAGCCCAGAGCTGATGCTGATTAGCGAAACCAAGCTAACTCGGAGAGGCATACTGGAGCACAGCAATTATAATGTTATTAGAAGAGACCGGCCCAATTCCAGTGGTGGAGGCGGTGTTGCGATCTTCATAAAAAATAATATTAAACATAAAGTAGTGTATAGTAGTGAAGTACGAAGGTTTCAGGAGTTGGAGGCCTGCATCGTGTGCATTTCGCTCCGCAGTGGAAGGAGGTTGTATGCGGTGTCGGTCTACTCCTCTGGCAACCCTAGTTTCAGAAAAACTATATCAGAGCTCGATTCACTCTTTCGATGTCTGAGGCTGGACTCGGAGGAGAACTATTTCATTTTGGCCGGGGACTTAAATGCCCGGCATGGATATTGGGGAACATGGTTTCCAATCACAGGGGGGACCAGCTATATAGCTGGTTTTGCTTGCACAATGTCTAGTATAGACTCGATTTGAAAGCAACTGAGATCTCGTCCTATCCCAGGAGCGGCTCCTATCTGGATCTACTGTTGTTAGACGCAAGACTGCAGCTGACAGACACAAACGCACAAACGGTAAACTGTTTGAACACATTCGTGTACCTCAGTGACCATTGCGGACTCAGTGCCGAATTCAAGATCCCCAACGACATTGCGGAATTAGGAGAGTATGTTCAAACGTACACCTACAACTACAGTAGGGCACGATGGACACGCTTCTCCAGACAAATGACACGAGCACTCTCTTCGAACGCGCTCCACATACCGTCCAATAGAAACTTGTCAAACGAAGAGATTGACATGTATCTAATTCAATTGGACGAGACAATTAAACGAACGATGGACAGCACGATACCACGGTATATACGTACAAACAACCAAGACATTTACCGCAATGCGACAATTGACGCACCACACCAACAAAAAAGTAGACTCCTAACAAGATTAAAAAACTTGTACAGGCGGTTTACTGACAGACGTAGCGAGGAAGTTAGGACACTGAAATCGCTAATTAAGAACATTCAGACATTAATTGCCCAGAATTACAGACTTTCTGTTAATTCTTACTGGAATGATAAGATTCGGGCTGTTAGATCTAACAACCCGAGCATGTTCCCGCAAATAAACAAATTCTTCCGTAGCAAAAATAGCGATCTTCCGTGTCTTAAGCTTCCCAGAACGACGGACAACGAACGTATACTGACTACAGCAGGTATCACTCCAGATAATGCCGTACTCGATGATAACTTCTTTGTGGTCGAAGATCCGCAAGAAAAAATGGAGGTACTAGGCGCGGTCTTCCAAGAAGTGTACAAGGTGAATGAGAGCGTTCGCCCGAACCACGACTTGGATAACCGCGTACTGGCTAGCAACTCTCAACTTCGAGAAGACATGCAACAATGGCGATCTGAGAACACTGGCTTTGTCGTGTTCAATGGTGATAACATGGCAGATAATGCCATCGCCGACGAAGGGGTTCAACCCCCGTTCATATCGAAGACAGAACTCCAAGCGGTCTTCGAATCATTAAAAAAGAAAAAGTCTGTTGGAATCGACGGGATCTCCAACATTGTGTTAAGACACCTCCCCCTGGAAGTGGTTAATATGTACACAATCCTGTTTAACAATGCTCTGAATAATGCACATTATCCGGAGCATTGGAAAACTGCGATTGTGCAACCCATATCCAAGAGAGGAAAAGATTCTTCGAATCCTTGCAACCTCCGGTCAATAAGTCTCCTTCCGAATATCAGCAAGGTATTCGAGAAGGTGATCAATAGAACTCTGATCAACTGGACTAAGGACAAAAATATAATTCCAGATAACCAATTCGGTTTCAAAGCGGGGCATGACACTATTCATGCCGCGTCGAAACTGGTGTCGGATATCCAATGGAACAAGAGCCAGAAACAATGTACGGGTGCCTGCTTGATTGATCTGGAGAAAGCCTTTGACACCGTATGGTTAGAAGGTCTTTTCTACAAGCTCAATCGGCTAGGCATGAGCAAACCACTGCTGTACCTACTGTGTAACATGCTTACCGGTAGACGGTTCGTTGTCAAGAATGGCAACGTAACTTCGACAGGTATATTTCAAGTTAAAAATGGTCTCCAACAGGGTGCCGTTAATTCGCCGATCCTGTTCAACATTTACTTGAGCGATCTTTTAAGTTCTCTTCCTCATGCAATTGCGTATGCCGATGACTTGATCGTGTACAGATCAGGCAAAAAGATCGACGAAATCACTACCCTCACGCAGGGTGACTTCGATTCATTCATGATAAGTTGCGATGACTGGAAGTTGAGTATCAACTTTCAGAAGTCGGAAACCATTCTGTTCAGGACGCCGTTGTATAAGGCCTCGGCGGATACGAAAAAGAATTGGCGAAAGTTCTCAATCGTTGGAAGACACGGGGAACCACTGGCGCAAAAGACTGTAGTCAGATGCCTGGGGATCTGGCTAGACCAGTATCTATATTTTAACAAACATGTAGATGCTGCTCTGGCCAGGGCCCGAGGCGCATTTGCCCTTACAAAGAGACTGTTTTACAACAGCCAACTCGATGCAAGGGTGAAGGTCATCTGCTACATGGCGCTCATCTGGCCAATGCTCACCTATGGCTGTCCCGTGTGGTTCAACGTGAGTGCAAGCTTAATGGAAAAGATTCGGTTGTTCGAGAGGGCTTGTCCACTATTCCAATGAGGTCTTATACAACAAGGCAAACCTGATAAGAGTGGACAATTTCCTGTTGAAGTTGATTCGAGGTCACACTGCTAGAGCGATGAACTCGTCCAATAACTTGATCTCAGGGGCTTACTACCCCAATCCAAAATACCACGAAAGGGTACGCCACAACGGCTTCGTTCCCCCAGAAGCATTCCTCAATTTTGACATGAACGGTCTGATACAAGACATAAATGCGGTACCGCTCCTCTTTCATACCGGCCGTTCAACTGTGGATGGGCGACTCAACCACGACCGCTCCGTCACACAACGAGCTGAGGAAGGCCTCCTCCGGTTCAGTATGGCGGTCTCAAGGCGGGATATACGGGATGTTGCAACGCAGCATCGAAAATTCTGGTGGCTGGGGAGCGAAGGAACTCCCTCGTCGAACCCTTTAGACCCTGGGTAGAAAGGGTATTGCGGATCTCCGTGTGGGAGCAGTCGGTCACTGTCTTGCAGCGAATTAGATGCAGATCTAGTAGCAGCAACCTACGGCCGACCTACATAGTCTAGTGTAGTGTAAGGTAGATTTTAAGATAAAATATAAAAAAAAAAGAAAAAAAAAAAAAAAAAAAAATAAGTATACACATGCGTATACGAGTGTGTACCCATGTGTATACAATGTATATATTTTAGTATATGGGTATGCATTTGTATATATCTTCATATATATATATATGCATATGTATGTAGTTTAGCTTAAGTTAGTGTAAGTTATTTTTAAGGTAGCATGTAAGTTAGTATATAAAATTTTTTAATAAAACAGTTCATTTATTAAGTTTTTTTTCATTTTTTCTTAATATAAAGTTGTACATTTAAATTGATTTTCATTTCGTTAAATAAGGTTAAGTCGAAAGACATAGTATAATATTAAGTTTAGCTTAGAGAGCCCGCCGAGGGCCAGTAAGTTAAAATAGATTCTTTGTTAGTCCAACTAGTTTAAGCATTTTCGTCTAGTATGTAAGAATATACGTTATGAATTGAGAAATAAAAATGAATTTAAAAAAAAAAAAAAAAAAACTGTATTTTCACTACGCAAATCAAATCTTTTCCCCAGAATTTCCTTAAGGGTACATTCACTACGACTAATTTAACCGAGTTCGTTCGTATCTAAGACCCTGACATCATTAGAGCAAGGCAAGGAAGTGGATGTCATTACCACTGACTTCAATAAGGCATTTGATAAAGTCTGGTATATTATTATATGCCTCAAACTCAAAGCAAATGGTTTTCCACCATCTTTTATCTCTTGGCTGAGATCGTACCTTGAGAATCGCCATTATAGAGTTCCTCGAGGCAGTCATCTTGGTCCACTGACCTTTGTTCTAACAATAAATATTCTGATCTGTCTATTTAAGCGGACGACATGTAGATGAGTAAGGACATAACTCTCTGTTTTCAAAGTGAGCTTAACCCATCCTACTTATGGTGTGACAAAAACTACTTCCATAACTATCAAAACTTTACCCGTAAACGCCTCCCCCCTCCCCGTAGAACCTATTATTATCTTCACGAGTCTATTCCCTCAGTCGCCAAAATAAGTGATTTGGGTGTCATTTGTGATAGGGAGCTTAATTACCGCTTGCACGCTTGCATTATACACAAAGCCAAGAGAAGACTCTTGGTTTCATAACACGTTGGTCTAAAGTATTCTCTAACCCCTACGTTACAAAATCCCTTTTTATCACCCTTGTCAGACCCATACTTGAATATGCCAGCCAAGTATTGCCACCCTTTCCATCAACTCACTCCAATAGAATCGAAGCTGTGCAGCGCAGATTCATTCGTTTCGGTTTACGAGTTCTCCCATGGGCCGACAGCGTTTTACTACCCCCTACGAATACCGCATAAAATTGATAAGTCTGCCAGCACTTGAAGAACGTCGCGAAGTCGCTGACATGACTGGGAGAATTGGCTTTGGCTACTACCAGGCTACTACCACTGCCACTTACTGCCTTCGCGGGCAGTGCCTTTTGCTATACTAGGCTGTAGCATCTTTCTGTGAATAGAATAGTTTGATCTTAAGAACCGACTAGATAAAAGTTGACATGGTGCATACCTATTCGCAGGAATAATCGAACTGCGATATTCCAGCATAGAAAGACGAAAGTCTTGAGAGTCTGCTTTTTTGATTATGTTCTTGACTATTTGGACATCCTTTTCAGCTAATCCATTTGACTTTGTGTAGAATGGGCTTGAGTGTGCACATTTAAACTTCCATTCTTTCACAAATTCCCGACATTTGAATGAAGTAAAGGGCTGATTGTCACACACCACTTCCTCAGTAACTCCATTGGCTGCAAAGATTGTTTTGAGAACATTTATGACACTATTTGCACTTTTGTCGGGCATATCACTAACATCAATACATCTGGAGTAATAGTGAATAACAATCGGATATTGCCTCCCTTTTCACTCAAAAATAGCACAGGCTATCCTTTGATAGGGATGATCAGGAATTTGGCGCAGTCAATTTTTATGATTGCTGTGTGCCGCGTCGTGCCTTTCACAAATCCCACAATGGCTTATATGATTCGTTGTACAGTGGCGGAAAGATAAATAGCACCCAATACATATTACATTAACATTTCCATGACATATATTAGTGTTTATTGAAAAAAGGACAAAAATGAATAGGGAAAGGTAAAATAATATCCAAAAAGGGCGGCAATATAAATAGCACTGAAAGCAAAAAGTAAGAAAAAAAATTTTAAATTGCGTATAGCTTTTATTTGACAATACTGCTTTTAATCTCTGGGTTAAAATTTCCACCAGTTTCTGGCAGCGAGCTTGCGATATGGAATATCAGACTTCCTGTACTGCTATCCATAGATCTTCTAAATATTTGCACATTTATCGCTTAAGAAGTAATCATTCCATAGATTCTCAATAGTATTGAGGTCCAGACTTTGTTGAGGCCAGCTGCAGACATTAATGTGATAGTCTTGTAGTCACTTTTGTACTGACGCACGAGTTACGATACCTAACACCGCCACGGGCAACCAGCAGGTCAGCCACGGCCATCCGCCCAACACACGTGTCCGATAGCTCGGTCAACGGCCTTCCGCCGAACACATTTCGATTAACTTGCATTTTGATTAACTTGCAATATTTGTAAGGCCTTCCGCCGAAATATTTCCCAACATTGTAATGTTCAGGTGATTTTTTCTGCAAGCTTGCGTCTGGAGCGTTTCCGTCCGAAGCGTTCCGATCACTTCAATGCAAGGCAATAAAAGTCACCTCAGCAAAATTGACCTGAGGAATAACTCAGAATTTGTATAATAAAATCAGTTCTCCACAACCATTTGAACAGTTCGGATCGTTCAAAAATAAAATTTTATAACGTACTATAGAATTTGTGTTTTTTTTCCATCCCCTCGGCCCCCCATACGTAATTGGCGCAGTCGGTAGTTCTGGTGACGTTTCGTTTTGCCTTTTCCCAACGAAAGTGTACTTCTTATAAAACAAAAAAAAAAAAACCAAACAAGAGTGTGTGCATATAAGTGAAACTAATAAAGTGCCACAATTCCTATATACATACATAGGAATCTTATAAAAAGAATATCTTTTAGTGGGTGTACACAAAAGTGCAAGGATTTCTGTGACGGAATATCACAAGAAATTCCTTCCTACACTGAGTGAATATCAGAGTATATTAAAGTGTACAAAGGCAGTGTGCAACCAGCGCGAAGGTTTCCGTGACTGAACATCACGAAATACTGAGCAATACTGACGGAATATCAGTATTTTGTCTGGTGCAATAACACTGACGAAACGTGGGTTTTGACCCTTAATCACCAAGAACCGTTTCCCGGAAGAATGAACATCTTCATCGCTCTTGGGTGCCTGTAAGTCAAATGAATTGTTTGCCAAATAGACTATAAATCTTTTTTTGAAATATATATATATACATAAGAATAAATATACAATCATAAGAAATATACTACAAAATAAAAGAAAATATTAACTACAAAAAATATAAGCAAGCATTTTAAGAAAACAATATTCATTCATAATTGATCTTTGAATTTCATATATATACACAAACATATTTTCTAAGTAATAGTAAATGCCAAAAAACATAAAGAAACCCTCCAAATTTAATCCGTAGATCCTCTTTAAAAGTAAAAGCCTCAACGCTATACCAGAACACTTAGATTCCATAAACCCTAATATAAACAGCATGAGTTTATCCACAAGTAACCCTGGTCCTTCGACATCCTCGAATCCGAGCAGCCAAGTAGACGTTTTCAATTCTTTACGAATTCCAGACGCAATTAAGGATCTTCCTCGCTTCGATGGAAACCAACGGCTTCTATACGAATTTATTAATAACGTAGAAGAAATCCTTCTCCATGTAAGAGGAGTAGATGGTACACCGTACGGACAAATTTTGTTACGAGCCATTCGCAACAAAATTGAAGGTCAGGCCAACGAGGTCCTGAACATGTACGGGACTGCTCTCAATTGGGATGACATAAAGGCCAACCTTATCCTCCATTATTCGGATAAGAGAACAGAGACTTCTCTTATTAGAGATCTCCATTCCTTACAACAAAATAACAAAACCGTCGAAATCTTTTACAGCGAAATTATCGAATTACAATCCACACTTTACAACAATATTCTCATCCATGAAACTAACAAAAGTGTAATCTCGTCAAAAAAAGAACTTTTCGCTGAGATGTGCCTTAACACATTCCTAACGGGACTAAAAGAACCACTAGGGTCAAGTATTAGAGCAATGAGGCCAGATTCACTAGCTACAGCTCTAGCGTATTGTATTAAGGAACAAAATATATATTACACACAAACACGTCCGTCAACCTATCCGCGTTTTAATAGGCAGGTAAATACCTATAATACTCCTTACTATAATAATTTCCCAAACAGAATAACATTTAATCAACCAAGACCCTTCATCTCCCAGAATCCCAGAAACAACGCCAGATTCCAAATTAATAAAGAAAGCACCTCGAATACATTTAGAAGCAACCCATATCCCAATAGGAACTCCAATCAACACCAAACCCCATTTAGTAGAAACTCCCACTATACACCCGTAAGCATAGCACCATACCAGAACCCATTCCGTCAATTTCCACATCAAACCAATATGCAATCAATCAAGCAACCAACACCGGAACCAATGGACACGAGCAGCGGATACACTCATCTGAGGAACCAAAACGGACCACACACAGGAATAAAAACGAGTCCAAGCATGCAATCCCGATTAAGTAGGTTCACAAACACGGGCAAACAGGAACTACACAACGTAGAAACCTCACCACCCCAAAGCATCTACCACAAATACCAACCTCAGGTAGACGAAAACGATCAGCTAGATGATTTGGATGAAATGGATCATAACCTCCTAGATGCATTTCAGGCTCTAGATAACCAACACCCATCAAATTTTCACACAAGTGCCTCGAGCAACCAACAGGATACCTAGATGTTAACAAGCACGGTTCTGAATTAGCTTATATAAACATTGCATCCCCTTTTGGCAGACCCCTAAAATTCCTGATAGATACAGGTGCCTCAGCGTCCTTCATCAACCCTAAATTTATTAACCCCACTGATCGATCTGATTGCAAACCAATCACAATCACTACAGTTCTCAGCAGATATAACCTTGACAAACACGTCGTATTGCCCACTTTCGTAGAATTTAACCAGTCAGGTACCTCCACATTCCTATTGTTCAAATTCCATAATTATTTCGATGGGTTGATCGGAATCGATATTTTAACTCAAGTTGGAGCGAAAATCGATTTAGCTAACAAAATTGTAATCACCAGGAACTCGATTATACCCTTACATTTTAAGCCAAACTTTACCTCCGGCAAACATATAATCCCGGCAAACTCCAAAGTAATAATTAAACTTCCAGTAGATAAACAGTCAGGAGATATCTACGTAAGTCCAAAACAACTTAACGACCACATTTACACCTCGGAAGGCATATACTTAGCCAAAGATTGGTTTAGTACAATAGAGATAATAAATATCTCAAAAGAAGACCAAGTACTTTACCTTGAACAACCACTAAAGGTTACTGCATACAATTCATCAGAATTCATCGAAATAAACAATTTCAATCATGTTCAGATGAACGAAGGTGAAAAAGCGGACATAGCCAAACTACTTCGTATCAACCACCTGAATCCAGAGGAGAAAAAAGCCTTACTAAAACTCTGTAAAAATTATAACGATATATTTTTTAAAGAAGGCCAAAAACTAAGTTTCACCAGCGAAATTAAACACACAATTCCAACTGTGGACGACGTACCCATTCATACTAAGTCCTACAGGTATCCGTTTGTCCATAAACAGGAAATCCAAAGACAAATCGCCGACATGTTGGAACAAGGCATAATCCGCCCGAGTTACTCCCCGTGGAGCGCTCCTATTTGGATAGTACCCAAAAAACAGGACGCCAGTGGCAAGCAAAAGTGGCGACTTGTAATCGATTACAGGAAGCTAAACGAAAAAACGATTACAGACCGCTATCCTTTACCAAATATCACGGAAATACTCGATAAGCTCGGAAAGTGCATGTATTTTTCAACCCTAGATTTGGCCAGTGGCTTCCACCAAATCGAGATGCACCCGAAGGACATTCCCAAAACAGCATTTACTGTTGAGGGCGGTCATTATGAGTACATCCGAATGCCATTCGGCCTCAAAAACGCACCATCCACGTTCCAAAGGGTTATGGACAACGTTTTAAAAGACCTTATAGGGAAAAATTGTCTAGTATACCTAGACGACATAATAATATTCTCAACTTCGCTCCAAGAGCACATACTTAACATCCAAATGGTATTCGAAAAGTTAAAAGCCTCCAACTTCAAAGTACAGTTGGATAAATCAGAGTTCCTCAAAAAAGAGATTGCCTTCTTAGGACATATTGTGTCAACAGATGGTATAAAACCAAACCCATCAAAAATTCAAGCTATAAAAAACTTTCCTATTCCCCGGACAAGAAAAGAAATTAAAGGATTTTTGGGCCTCCTAGGCTACTATCGTAAATTTATCAAAGATTTTTCGAAATTAACAAAACCCCTCACTGAATGTTTGAAGAAGGATAGAACCATCGTACTGAACGACCAATACATTCAAACCTTCGAAATGTGCAAAACACTACTCATAAATGATCCCATACTCCAATACCCAGACTTTTCGAAGCCATTTATACTTACTACTGACGCTAGCAATTTTGCACTAGGCGCAATCCTCTCACAGGGACGTATCGGAAATGACAAACCGGTATGCTATGCCAGTAGAACATTGTCAGACTCGGAAATCAACTACTCCACAATTGAAAAGGAACTTTTGGCCATAGTTTGGGCCACGAAATACTTCAGACCTTACCTTTTCGGTCGAAAGTTCCAAATTGTCACAGACCACAGGCCCCTGACTTGGCTAATGAGCCTGAGAGAGCCAAATTCGAAATTAATTCGATGGCGCCTGAAGTTGGAGGAGTTCGACTATGAGATTGTATACAAAAAGGGAAAACAGAACACTAATGCCGACGCATTAAGTAGAATAAAACTGGATGTGAATTTAAACGATACATCATCAATCCAAGGCACTATTGGTTCTACCATTCACTCTGCAGACGAAAATCTTAACGATGGTATACCCATATCGGAAAAACCGCTTAACGATTTTAACATTCAAATAATCCTTTCGAAATCTTCCGAATCTCCAGATATGTCATTAGAAACTCCATTCAAAAACAAGCAACGCCGAACTATTCGTAGAACAGAGTTCACTGAGGAAAGTATAATTGATATATTCAAAAAATTCCTACCGCCCAATAAACTCTCTGCGATCTACTCAGATGACAACACCTTCCGAATTGTCCAATCTGTATACACAAAATACTTTTCAAACAATAAAACGTTTCGTTTACTACGTTGCACAGAGATCCTAGAAGAAATTACAGAAAGCGATGAACAGGAACAAATCATTATGGAACGTCATAAAGATAATAACCATAGAGGCATTACTGAAACATACTCACACCTTAAACGAAAATATTATTTTCCTCATATGAAAAACAAAATTACCCAGATAATTAACAATTGCGAAACATGTCAAACGTTGAAATATAACAGGCAACCACCCAAACCTAAATTTGAGAAACCAGAGACACCAAACAAACCACTTGATATTCTACACACAGACATTTATTCTATCAATAACAAACAGATTTTAACAATAATAGACAAGTTTTCAAAGTTTGCAGCAGGCTACACCTTACCTGCAAGAAACAGTATTTCAATTCTTAAATCACTAAAACACTATATAAGCCTTTTCGGCACCCCCAAAAAGATTGTTTGCGATCACGGTTCTGAATTTACGGCAAGCATATTCAAAGACTTCTGCCAGCAATTTCAAATAACACTACACTTCACCTCACTCCAACAAAGTTCAAGCAATGCCCCAGTAGAAAGACTTCATTCAACACTAACGGAAATTTACAGAATCATACTTACCACACGTAAAACAAACAAACTTACCACAGATCATGAAGAGATCTTCACAGAGACCCTCATAACATACAACAATTCCATTCATTCAACCACCAAACACACACCCTATGAACTATTTTTTGGCAAAACCTACAAATTCAATAACGAAGTCACATTTAATAACGAACACGAATACCTAAAGAAACTTAACGAATTTCAAGAAAAGCTATTTCCCTCTATTAGAGACAAATTAGAAACAATCACTAGCTCAAGAATAGACAAATTAAACCAAGGTAAAAAAGAACCCGAAGAAAAAGAAACTAATGAGGTAATATTTAGAACAGAAAATAGGAGAAATAAACTAACACCTAGGTTCTCAAAACATATAGTGAAGAAGAACAATAAAATTACAGTAATAACAAAAGACAATAAGAAATTACATAAAGCTAAAATCAAAGATAGGAAAAGGTTCGAAAATAAGAAATAATCACACAATATCTTTTCAGAATACCCTTAACACTAACACAATACTTAGAAATTCAAGACTTGAGAGAAAACATAGGCCTAGTTAAATTTCAACTCGGATCGGCAAGGACTATTGACAGCTTCAGTAACCTAATACACATTATAAATCTTACAAACTACCACACAAACATTGAGAAAATCGAAAACACCATAAGTACATTCAAAAGATCTAGCCCAATAATAGACCCCCTCAAAATTATAAACCTGAAATTGACAGAACTCAAAAGAAAGCTAGACACACTAACACCCTTCAATAGGCGGAGAAGAGGACTGATCGATGGCTTGGGTACTGCAGTTAAATTTATCACCGGAAATATGGACGTAAATGACGCCCATAATATAAACGCTCAAATAGAAAATCTTAATCAAAACACAAAAAACCTAGAAACATCCATTGTAAACCAATACCAAATTAATACACAAATTTTCCATAGATTCCAAAACATAACAGATCACATAAACAAAGAACAAGAAATTATTGAAAAATTCTTAAATAATAAACAACCCTTTAATAATATCCGTAGAAACGAAGAAATCTTATTAGAAATGCAATATATCAACAACATTAATTATAACATAGATCTTTTAAATAACCATATTACAAACATAGCCGAAGCACTAGTACTCGCGAAGCTTAATGTAATATCCAAATTCATTTTGAACCAAAATGAATTAAAAGAGATAAGAAATATTATGTCAAAACAATCTGTCGAAATTAAGTCAGATGAGCATTTATACGAACTCCTTAATTTACAAGCATACTACAATAACACGAATATCATATTTAACATAAAAATACCAATTGTAAACCCAATAACATCTAAATTTAAAAATAATAAGTAAATATAAATAATTACTAAACCATATGTAACTATAAACGAGCAAACAATTCAGTACTTTGACAAGGCATGCCCAAAGATAGAGCGCACCTACTTCTGCAGAGAACCGATACTCCAAGAATCAACCGAAGAATCTACATGCATAGGACGCCTGATAAGCAACGAAGAGCCGCGATGTCCACTCAGTGACATTGGAATTGTAGAAACCATAACGCAACCTGAAGACAATTATATACTCTTTATAAATGTTCCACCATTAATCATTAATTCTACTTGCAGTAAATCTAAAGTCTACAGACTCCAAGGGACCGCTACAATACACTACAAGAACTGCCATGGTCAACGTAAACGGAGTCACCTACAAAGACAATCCATCAATATACTGGGATGATATCCACATAGCCCCAGCATCCTACCATAAAATTAAAGAGGAATCCATCACCGAAACCCTAAGCCTACAAAAACTGAGCAAATATCAATTCAACAACCAAAACGCAGTAGCCAACCTAGAGGCCACAACGAAGCAGCACATCATGTACACCTATGCAACAATTGCAGTAATCTTCACGACATCAGCAGCAGCTTTTCTATTCATCGCAAGAAGGATAACAATACAGTATCTTCCTCAACATCCCGTCGTTCCGGCCTCTTCGCAATCCTTGTGGCCGTCACTCTACTTAAGGGGGGGAGGAGTTACGATACCTAACACCGCCACGGGCAACCAGCAGGTCAGCCACGGCCATCCGCCCAACACACGTGTCCGATAGCTCGGTCAACGGCCTTCCGCCGAACACATTTCGATTAACTTGCATTTTGATTAACTTGCAATATTTGTAAGGCCTTCCGCCGAAATATTTCCCAACATTGTAATGTTCAGGTGATTTTTTCTGCAAGCTTGCGTCTGGAGCGTTTCCGTCCGAAGCGTTCCGATCACTTCAATGCAAGGCAATAAAAGTCACCTCAGCAAAATTGACCTGAGGAATAACTCAGAATTTGTATAATAAAATCAGTTCTCCACAACCATTTGAACAGTTCGGATCGTTCAAAAATAAAATTTTATAACGTACTATAGAATTTGTGTTTTTTTTCCATCCCCTCGGCCCCCCATACGTAATTCACGACAGACATTTTCTTTTCAGTAAACAGGACACCGACCTTTTACATGTGAACAAATGCAAAATGTGCACGCCTTCTTGGCGTTAATATTTCCGAATTGCCTTGTGAAAAAAAAATAAAATAAAATTATGAGTTTAATTTTTATTTTCATTTCTAATTTCATTTATTTGACAGCGTACCCACAGAATCCACTGCGCCATTATACTGCACTGGCCCTTCAATTTGCATTGCCCTGCTCTGTACACCTTTAACTTCTGCTACGCGACAAATTTCCACCATCCTGGCCTAGGTCAGATTGCTTTAGCATTTGTGGTCGCACCGAACCATCTGCTACACCAATTACAATGCGATCTCGTAACACCGACTCCTTTTCTGCCCCAAAACCGCAGTTTTCAGTGATAAAAGGGATCTCCTTTTATTTGATTCCTTGTGTAAAAAAGAAACCGTTCATACACAATGTTAGTACGTGTAATATTCCTCGAATTTCTCGACGGCTCTACTAAATGTATTCCTTTAAGCCTCTGTGAAGATCTGAAATATATCAATCTCCTCACTAGCCGCATAGTTCAGCAGTCTTGTGATTTTCATTGGATATCCTTCTTCGTCCGTCTTAGTCGCTGTGGCATTTTTTTTTTCACATTTTACTTCATTTTTATTTTGGAATTCATAAAAAACTTATATACTAGACAAAAATGCTTAAAACTAGTTGAACGAACAGAATTACTATATGTAACTTACTGGCCCTAGGCGGGCACTCTAAGCTAAACTTAATCTTATCCTATGTCTTTCGACTTAAACTAAAACTCCATGCATTTAAAGAATAATTTCATGATCTGTACGACTTATTATTAAGAAAAATTGAGAAAAAAAACTTGATGACTGAACAGGATTTACTTAAAACTTATAACCTAACTTACACACTACCTTAAAATTAACTTAAACTAAACTACAAACATATACATATGTATATATGAATGTATAGACATATGTATATATATGTACTTAATATATACAATGTATACACATAAATACACAGTGGTGTACCCATGTGAATACTCATTTTTTTTTTTTTTTTATATTTACATCTTACAACTACCTTAACAACTACCTTAGGTTATGTAGGTCGGCTATAGGTTGCAGCTTATAGATTTTCATCTATTCCAACGATTGAGAACTTTCGCCAATTCTTTTTCGTATCCGCCGAGGCCTTATACAACGGCGTCCTGAACAGAATGGTTTCCGACTTCTGAAAGTTGATACTCAACTTCCAGTCATCGCAACTTATCATGAATGAATCGAAGTCACCCTGCGTGAGGGTAGTGATTTCGTCGATCTTTTTGCCTGATCTGTACACGATCAAGTCATCGGCATACGCAATTGCATGAGGAAGAGAACTTAAAAGATCGCTCAAGTAAATGTTGAACAGGATCGGCGAATTAACGGCACCCTGTTGGAGACCATTTTTAACTTGAAATATACCTGTCGAGGTTACGTTGCCATTCTTGACAACGAACCGTCTACCGGTAAGCATGTTACACAGTAGGTACAGCAGTGGTTTGCTCATGCCTAGCCGATTGAGCTTGTAGAAAAGACCTTCTAACCATACGGTGTCAAAGGCTTTCTCCAGATCAATCAAGCAGGCACCCGTACATTGTTTCTGGCTCTTGTTCCATTGGATATCCGACACCAGTTTCGACGCGGCATGAATAGTGTCATGCCCCGCTTTGAAACCGAATTGGTTATCTGGAATTATATTTTTGTCCTTAGTCCAGTTGATCAGAGTTCTATTGATCACCTTCTCGAATACCTTGCTGATATTCAGAAGGAGACTTATTGACCGGAGGTTGCAAGGATTCGAAGAATCTTTTCCTCTCTTGGATATGGGTTGCACAATCGCAGTTTTCCAATGCTCCGGATAATGTGCATTATTCAGAGCATTGTTAAACAGGATTGTGTACATATTAACCACTTCCAGGGGGAGGTGTCTTAACACAATGTTGGAGATCCCGTCGATTCCAACAGACTTTTTCTTCCTTAATGATTCGAAGACCGCTTGGAGTTCTGTCTTCGATATGAACGGGGGTTGAACCTCTTCGTCGGCGATGGCATTATCTGCCATGTTATCATCATTGAACACGACAAAGCCAGTGTTCTCAGATCGCCATTGCTGCATGTCTTCTCGAAGTTGAGAGTTGCTAGCCAGTACGCGGTTATCCAAGTCGTGGTTCGGGCGAACGCTCTCATTCACCTTATACACATCTTAGAAGACCGCGCCTAGTACCTCCATTTTTTCTTGCGGATCTTCGACCACAAAGAAGTTGTCATCGAGTACAGTGTTATCTGGATCAATACCTGCTGTAGTCAGTACTAGTTCGTTGTCCGTCTTTCTGGGGAGCTTAAGACACGGAAGATCGCTATGTTTACTTCGAAAGAATTTGTTAATTTGCGGGATCATGCTCGGATTGTTAGATCTTACAGCCCGTATCTTGTCATTCCAGTACGAATTAACAGAAAGTCTGTAATTCTGGACAATTAATGTTTGGATATTCTTGATGAGCGATTTCAGTGTCCTCCTACTTTTACGTTGGTGGAGTGCGTCGATAGTCGCATTGCGGTACAAGTTTTCGTTGTTTGTCCGTGTATACCGAGGTATAGTAATGTCCATAGTTCGTTTAATTGTCTCGTCCAATTGAATTAGATACATGTCAATCTCTTCGTTTGACAAGTTTCTATTGGACGGTATGTGGAGCGCGTTCGAAGAGAGTGCTCGTGTCATTTGTCTGGAGAAGCGTGTCCATCGTGCCCTACTGTAGTTGTAGGTATACGTTTGAACATACTCTCCTAATTCCGCAATGTCGTTGGGGATCTTGATTTCGGCACTGAGTCCGCAATGGTTACTGAGGTACACGAATGTGTTCAAACAGTTTACCGTTTGTGCGTCTGTGTCTGTCAGCTGCAGTCTTGCGTCTAACAGTAAGAGATCCAGATACGACCCGGTTCTGGGGAACGATGAGATCTCAGTTGCTTTCAAATCGAGCCTATACTCGACACTGTGTAAGCAAAACCAGCTGTAAAGCTGGTCCCCTCTATTGTTGGAAATTGTGTTTCCCCAATATCCATGTCGGGCATTTAAGTCCCCGGCCAAAATGAAATAGTTCTCCTCCGAGTCCAGCCTCAGACATCGAAAGAGTGAATCGAGCTCTGATATAGTTGTTCTGGAACTAGGGTTGCCAGAGGAGTAGACCGACACCGCATACAACCTCCTTCCGCTGCGGAGCGAAATGCACACGATGCAGGCCTCCAACTCCTGAAACCTTCGTACTTCACTACTATACACTACTTTATGTTTAATATTATTTTTTATGAAAATCGCAACACCGCCTCCACCACTGGAATTGGGCCGGTCTCTTCTAATAACATTATAATTGCTGTGCTCCAGTATGCCTCTCCGAGTTAGCTTGGTTTCGCTAATCAGCATCAGCTCTGGGCTTTGATCGTCCAACAATCTATAGAGCTTGTTTTTTCGTGGGATCCCTATCAATGAATTTGCATTCACTGCAAGGATCTTAAAAATGCTCTCCGTCTGCGCAGCCATTAAGACTTTTGACGTGGTTGGTTCTGCAGGAGCGCCAGAATTTGGCCGACCTGCTCCTCTAACCGAGCCATACGCCCTTCAATGGAAGCTTTCCATTCAGGCGCTGGTTCGTGTGCTTTTGGCACTGAAGGTTGCGGCACTACCTTCGGTAGTTGTTGCTTTTCCGTGCCCCTCTGGACAGACGCCATTTGGGCATAGGTCACTTGAGGGGTGACGGGTATGGCTGCCCCGAGTGGATTTTTCACTGGGGGCTGCTTCTGCAGAACCATTTTTGCTTTCCGCTCTTGGAATTTAGGGCAACCCCGATAGTTTGCGGTGTGCCCCGCGTTCCCGCAGAGTACGCATTTAAGCTGACTCTTGTCAGCTGCTCCCTTTTGCCCCAGAGGACAATTCTCTGCACTGTGGTTCTCACTGCACTTGACGCATCGAGGCTGCATGTGGCAGTTCGACGCGGCGTGCCCAAACCTTTGGCAGCGAGCGCATTGGAGAATGCCATCGCGCCTTCTTATGCTATCCCATGCGCAATGATAGTCAGCCAAACGATCAATATCGTTTAGCTTATCTACTTTGCTGTTGGGTGACACCTGTACGATGAAATACGGTAATTGCCGCCCCTCCCTTTTTGCCTTAGCTGTGGTGAAGGGCTTGAGTCCGACGATTTCGAGACCGTCGCACACTTGCTCTTTGAGCAATTGGAGGATTTCCTCCGCTTCGAGCGGTGCGGAGATCTTTAACAATTTTGACTGGAGTTTTTCTCCTTTTGGCGTAAAGGAGAAGAACTCCATCGTCGACCGCTTTAGTACCTTCTTAATTTTGTTATATTGGTCTACTGTCTTGCAGCAGATTGAGTATTTTTCGAACCCTTTATTTTTTTTAATTAGAAAGTTACCACTACCTACGGCTGTCCTACATACCTGTGCAGTGTAAATGACATCCGGCTTGTACAAGTTGATCGGTGGCACTTTTTCTTTCTTTTGCTGTGGTTGTTGCTGGTGAACTGCATGTTGCTGCTGCTTGTCTTGTTGCGATGTTGCTTGATGTTGTTGCTGGGCTGCTTTCTTTTGTTGCTGATTTTGCTGTTGTTGCTGCTTTTGCTGTTGTTGCTGCTTTTGCTGTTGTTGCTGCACTGATGGCTGTTGAAGCTGCTTCTTCTGTTTAGGCGCTGCTTGCTGTTGTTGTTGCTGCGCCTGCTTCGCCGACTGACTTGATTCGGGCCACGTTTTTTGTTGTTGTTGCCCGCGTTGTAGGATTTCTTCCTCCTTCCTTCTCCTTTCGAGAGTTCTTCGGCGTAGCTCTCTAATCTCTTGAAGGAGTTTGTCAGTCTCCTCCCTCAGATTCGAAACTTTCGTTTCCTTGGAGCGAATGATCGCCTCTACTTCTTCTCCGGTGTCAGAGGGCACCGATTCGAAGCTTATGCTGCTTACGGCAAATTGCCCCTCTCTCCCATCAGACACATATGAATATGCGTCATCTTCTGCATCGCCCTCGTGGAAAGTCTCGTCCGATGACGTAGACGCTGCACATGCTTCCTCTTGGGCTTTTTTGGGTGACGCGTTTGTGTTGCGTCGTTTCGAACTGGAGTAGCTCTGCTTTTTCCTCCTCCTCTTCGTACCTCCATCGTTGGCAACCGTTGCTTGGTGGCGTGACTCTTCTGCCACCGGTTGCTGGTTCCCGCCGACCTCTTCTGGGCAAGCGGACTGCCCGTTCTCCACCATGATTTGCACTGACTCACTTATCCAGTGCAAATTTTTATAGTGGGAGAAGAAAAAATTAAAAAAAGGAGATTGCTCCCGCTGGGTTTCGAACCCAGCCCTATTGGTTCCCGGCTGTGGACCTTAAGCTCTCAGCCACGACCTTGTTGCGGATCCCCAAGTTGTTTACACTACTTGACTGCACTTTTTATTTTTATTTTTTCACTTTGAATAACTAAGCCGAAACACATGCGCACTGTTCAAAGATCGGTGAACGACTGAGTCGCTGTGGCATATACTGCAAAGTGTGTGTTCCCAATTAAGTTGCCCTTGAGTTGCTGCAATTTATTTCCAAGATTTGTTATGCAGAAGGAATTTTGTTAGATAAGAATTTTCCGGTTGTGCTTTCTAAGTGGAGAAATTCGAAAAAAAAAAATCTTCTCGTATAAAAAAATGTCGTCTTTTTAATCAACAAATTGACATCTGTTCCTTTCGTGAAATGTCAGTAGTTTAACTTGCTAAGACTGCAAAAAACTTGAATTTATTGTTCGAACTATTTTATCCTGAACACTATTACCACAAACAGCAATCAATTCGTTTTGAATGGTATGGCTTAAATATGTAGCCTTCAAACTCAAATTTTTGGAATAGGTTTTAAGATATAAATCGACATATTAGCTTCGTATACGTAGCAAAGCTCGAAAGAGACAATCGTTTATTATTGACCGACCAAAAATCTCAACAGTTTTAGCAATAGGTACCAACTTTTTCTTATTTGTCGCGACTTGGACACCACGTCCAGAGTCAAGTTGACTAACGATGTATTTTTGTGAACATTATCAGCTGCTAACAGACAGGTTTTATGGTACTGACAATCACTGGGATGTTTAAAATCTACAATTGCATTTTTCCATTTATTAAAAGGTTTAGTATCCAAGGATTTTAAATTTTGATGGCAACTTTTGCCAACACATCCTTTAGAGAAGAGTTCGCAATAATTGCATAAGGCAACTTGTTCCCCCTTTGCCGTGTTAACCAGCCATGAAAATCTATCAGGCCAATGCATTTGACGTTTAAGTTTCCTGTTGGTGTTAATTGTTAAAGTGAAAGACTTGGTTTCCAAGGCGATATTAATAGTTTTGATTTTAAGGCATCGTCGATTTTGCTTTTTAATTCATTAAACTTACCCAAATCTAGAGCATTTTCTTCAAAACTGTTTTGAGAAATATCAGCTTGAATAGTTTGAGAACCAGAAACTTCTGCCTTTGTCAGGTAAACATTCTTCTTGCGTTAACCCTTAGGAAGGTAAACACGGCTGCGATGTGCTGGGGAAGATGGAATAATCTTAGAATGATTTGACCAATATACGAGTTATAGTCTTACCTTCGGCTAGTCTGTACAGAAAAAAGCAAATTTTTTGTGTGGGCTTTTATGAGATCCATTACAGCAGTATTTTTGTAATTTTTAACAAAAAACTTTCAAGGTAATGGTTATTACATTATTTATTTGAGATTCGACAGCATAAAACTCTATAACGCTGATATTTCCTCTTCTTCTTATTATTCGACAAGAAATTGTCAATGGGACTGTTTACGACTGAGAAACATAATATGAAGGTACATACGCAAATGCAAAATGATGATGCTCCAACCGTGTGCAAAAACCAAATGGCGAATGCTTGCAGAAGCAAACCGCGTCAACATTCAGACTAGGATTTGTGGTAATGAATTCATAATGAAACCAAAGCTTATTTCATCTATTCAGCTTAAAGCCCCGAATATACCAATGAATATATTTCGTTCGACCACATAGTTTGGACGACTGTACAACGACGGGACGAAAATTCGTCTGTTGACACCAGCAGCTGTGAAACCATTCGTTTCAACTAGATTATCCACCGAACTTCAAGCTACGATGAATTTACCAGAATATCCTCAAATCAAATTTCAGGCCACCGAGTACATACTTCAAACTGAAGGCTGGCTTTCCATCTTGCCCACAGCCATCGTGCACATATCAGGGCTTTGCCTCTTTCATAGGATACACTCTATACATACATGTAGGGACGTTGCACGACTTTTCCATTTCCATTGAATCTCCTAATTCTCGTGCTGTCAACACATCGGAATTCTGTGTATTCATCCTTAGCACCGACTTTCGGAACAAGGCTGTCCCAAACCGATGCACTCAAAGACGATAATGGGTTTTTGTGTGCTGCAATCCTCAAATCGCTGTTGGTTTATCTTGTCCCCGGGGTTCAGTTGGTCTGGTATCCCTGTGTCGCACCTAAGTGTACATACAAGTGCGCTTATAAACATAAGTTTGTATGTAAAAGCACACATTTTCAGAAAAGGTCATGCGGGATTAAGTGACATCGCTCTCGAATCGAGGACAAACAGCGGTTGAAAATTGAATTCCCATCGAGAGGGTACGGTCAGCCAGAAACGCAACTTCAAGTTCGCACAAATTGAAACGAACGAATCAATTGCCCACATGCACTTGAGTATAATTAAACGCTGTCCTCTTTGCAATAACGCTTGCTTTCTCTCCCACCCGAGCATAAATATGAACTTGGTAACCATACTCTTTGACTTGGATGTTCAGTTTCAGTTGAACAGCTCTATTGACATCAGATTTCACTGTCTGATCCAATTTTATAAAATGGGTTGGTTTTTTATTACCACTCGATTTGGTGCAAAGCTTTTTACTGACAACATTGCAACCACTGTAGGACATAAAAACTATCCACATTCCGGAGGTTGCATTTTAGGATTTGGTTACAAACGAGTAAAGAGCATGAATATATTGAATTTTATTTAATTAAAGTGTGTTAAAAAGTTCTACTGCTTATAGTTATAGTTAGAGTTGTTAAATGGTGATGTAGGAAATTTGCATTTTACCATCAGTCGCCTTTGCATTGACATCATTACCATTTCACGGTTCAACTCGCCTTTTGGACCTCGCTGATCCTTTTAGCCTACTAATATTAAAAACTTGATGCTATGATGTATGGGGATCTACACCTACCCGCCTGTTTTGGTATATATTTTTTGTTCTGGGACCATGCCAGAGAATTGTGATTTTAGTTTATGTGTAGATGATTTCAAAATTATGCATTGCTGCAGTAGAATTTTTTAAAAGTATCTACCTATATATAAATGCGTGCTGCCAATTTTTGTCGTAAGCTTACACACCGGTCTATTCCACCGAAACATGATACTTACACTATTGGAAAGGTAAGGGTAGATGCAAAATGATTGTTTTTGCAAATCAACAATGGGCGTTGCATCAATAGAGTTCGTGGGTTTGCGAGGAACGTCACTCTCGCAGGTGGATGGAATTCCAAGGAACCTTCTTTTTGAATGTCCTAATAGCTCTCACAACGCTGTGTAGCAATACATAATTCTACTCCGTCATGTAAGCACCAGAGATCTGCAGCGATACACCGCACTTTTTCGTTCAACGCATTTACATCAGGTTGTGCTACCACTCTAACTCATTGATCCTTTGTAAAATATTCATCGCCAACGCATTCATCGCAAACTCATATGGTGTTGCGTTCATGTAGTCATACCAATCGAAGCAAAATGCGATGTTTGATCATTTTTCCTCTGATAGCGATGAGTGAGAAAAAACGGTGGCCGTTAACACTCGCACCGCTTTTTTGTGAGTATATCGCAAATCACAAAAATATGATCGCATGCCGATCTCTGGTATAAATACATTTTTCAGTGTTCCTTGGTTGCTTACCAGCTTCCATTAGCTACATGTCATTATTATCTACATGAACAACTTTCTGCCAGACTGCTTCAGACCGAAAATAGCATTTTTTAAGGAATAAACAAGATTTCCTTTTTTACCATGTATAAATCTCTCAGCTTGTTCGATGTAAAAATCTTCATCTTCTAAATCTTCTAAATCACGATTAATGTAAGCCATTTCTACATCTAGTTGATACAATAGAAGACTGTACTCTGCTCAAGGCGCCATAAGAATACGTATTGAACATTATCTAGCGATTGGTACGAATGCTACCTGAAATTCTATATTTGCAACCAGTCGTGCCTTTTGTTTTTCAATACTACCGTCCATCGACAACCAATGACTTCGTTGTGGTTTGGTCGTTTCACCAATTTCCAAGGTCCGACATTCTCTAGTGCACCGTATTCAGACTTCATAGCTATCATCCATTCGTCAGCGTATCCATTCGTCGGGGGAACGTCATATGGTAGGTTCGCTGCCCTTGGTTAGTGGGATCCCCGGATCGAGTCCCAGTGAAAGCAAAGTTAATACGCTTTTATCTGGTTTTCAAATCTGGTCCAGTCACCATTTGCCGTTGGGATCAAATTAACGGCTCTATCACTAGAATGGTCAATCAGTGGTAGTAGTCTGACTATGGGTAGAAGAATGGACCAATATGATCTAAGTGTGCTGGTGATTCACAAGCAGAGCCTCTACATAACCTAACCTACGGGGTGGTCTTCCTCCTTTGCCTGTTCGGTTTATTTTTGGTCTTCCAGGTCCACGTCTCTGTGACGTCAATGGAGTATCTCCCTCTGCATCATACTTTACTTCCGGATTTGCAATTTCGTTTTCTGTCTTCAGTTGCTCAAGTGATTCATTTTCATCTTTTTGGACTGGAGCATTATTCTTTTGAGAAACAGGAATAACATTAACAAGAGGAATTTCAAATTGCATTAACTCTTGGGGTTTTTGCTCAACTTCAACACATACAACATCCTCGAAAAATCGGACATCGAAACTTACAATAATTCGATTTGGATCCCAAAAGCGGTATGTTTTCGACGCAGCTCTTGGGTTCAAATTTGCCATTTCCAAAAATTCGTTTAAGGAGAAATGGTTTCCAACCGTATGTTCTTAGGTTTGTGTTAATAATAATAATAACATGGGTGGCGCTACAGCCCGTAGAGGGCCAGGGCCTAGCTTTCTCAGCAACCACTCGCGTTGTGCGTGCTATTGTTCTCTCACGCGTTGAAGGGACCTACAGTTTAATGCCGACTCCGAACGGCGAAGTTGAGAAGCTTTTTCTAGACAGGAAATACTCTTTGAGCATTGTCAGTGACTCGAAAGAGGTGGATCCGTGAAATATGAAAGGTGGTAAATTCGGGTATCGAACCTGGCACCCTCTGCGTAGGAGTCGACGCACTAACCCACTACGCCACGGCGACCCACTTCGAATGGTGTTATGACATTTAATATTTTTGATTGACACCGATTTCTTTTGTAAATGCAGCTGTGCTATTGCTTCACCAGAAGCTCGTAAGGAGGCTTGATTGTAACATCATACAGCGAGCAATTTCCACCAATGTGTCTCATACAGTATATTCTCTTCTTCTACTTCCATCCCAGCCCCTGTAAACCTTTTAAAACTCAGCACCATAATATTCCAACCTTTTTTCTGTGCGTAAAGTCTTTATCTTGCAACCAAGTTGATTTTCTGACAGGGCTTTGTACTTAATAAATTCTTCTTTAACCTCGCTTTTTACCCTCAGAAAGTATACCTCAACATACCTCGATTTATCATTGATAAATGTGCCATATAATTTAAGCCGTCTGTAGAAGTTGTCCGCATAGGGCCAAATCACTTGCAGCAAGTAACTAGGTTTTGTTAACCTTTTTTTCATGAATTGGTATGACAAATTGTTTGACTTGAGCGCATTTCACATAATGACATTTCTTCCAAGGGTCTTGTATTAATACCAGTTACTATTTCATTAGTTATTATTTATTCTACCATTGTTTATGGTTACAGGAACTGTACCTTTGCTTACAATTCCCTTAACGCGATGAACAGCGAGTCTCACAATTTGATGAAATACTTTGGAGAAAGTGAGAAATCTCAATCTGTATTTGCACATGTGTGATGTTGCTTCGCTATTAACACCTCAATCGCTATATAAGTTTGGATTAGCGGTTAGTGCAATTTCGTTTGACTCTCTCTTAACAAATTTTATCTCCGTGTTTGCGAATGCATCTTCTGGTGCTGAAGAACTTTGCTTTGGCGTTTTTCCTTTTAATTTTACCTAACAATCAGATGTTTTATGCATCTGATTTTATTGCAATAATTATATTTGAAGGGTTTGTATTGTGTGTCTTTCTCTCTTTCTCTTGGAGCTGCGGCTGTGTCTTGGAAAAGATTTAGCCACGAACGTTTCCTGTGAATGCTGTTTTGCTTGAGCGTCCTTTTCTTTCCTGACGCCGAGCTTTTCCAGAAGTCTTATTTTCAACGTTTCGGGTGCTTGCAAACCATCCTTTGCTTGGATGGCACATCTTAAATTCTCACAACTTCCGTCAAAACGTCATGTTATCTCCCTCTTTCATTTTCGTGAAAAGCTACTGTTTTAGAAGCGTAGCCTTATGCGCAGGAATAATGCACTTCTTCCAATTTTGTCCAAACGTGGTTAGACGTAGCACAGTGCTTAGTGTTAAAAAACTTAGATGGTAACATGAAAAATGATGTCGGCTCTTGTTTTTTGATCTGGCACTTTCCAGGCGTTGATTTGGGCTTGATTAATGATGACGTTTTCAACAACAGGCTTGTTCCAACGACGTATGTCCAACAATAGTTTTTAATTAAAATTGCTGCTATCTACAGCTTCCACGAATCAACATTTTCTTTAAGTTTTTCGATATGGAATTCGATACTAATGTATCGAATTGTCTTCTCCAATCCCTTCTTTTACCATTCTCGTGGTTGTTTTGTTTGCACGGTCTGCACCACCAAAATCCGGTGAAGTCACCTCCAATAGCATATCTATCGCTGCAGTTGGGCAAGTTCTCATGGCCCTTTGAACTTTATTGAGTGTTTCTCTTGCTATTGCACTGTAAGTGCATATATTCAATCGGATATAAGGGACGATTTTATGTATTTTAAATTTGTTACAGTGGAAGCCGTGGTGTTGTGGGTTTGTGCGTTGAACCCTACGCATTTTGACCTCGCTGTCTGGGTTCAATTCCGGCCGGTATGACCAAAAACACTTTCTACGGTCCCACCTCTTTCGCGTCAGTGATAATACTCAAAGAGTAATAACTGTCTAAAAAAACTACTCAAACTTGGCCGTTCGGCGTCGGTATAAAGTTATAGGTCTCTTCCATTCGTGAGAGAACAATACAACGCCCAACACGAATGGTTCCTGAGAAGCTAGGCTCTGGGACTCTACGGGCTGCCCTACCTACCACGGCACAGTCTTTAATGTTTGCTTTCAATGTTTTTCAAATAAATAATTTTTATAATTCCATTAATAGGATTCTCGATTTAGTATTTGTTTTTGTCAGAAGTGTCGGGAGTATGAATTCTTAAACAAGTTTTTGTATAAACCGTTTGTCATGACCACTGAATCTAACATTTCCAGAGATCCTAAAAGTTTCTGGACATTTGTAAATAGTAAAAGGAAGCGAAATGAGTCTTTGCTAAATATTGAATTCGAATGTATTGTATCTCATAGCGGTGAGACAACCTGTGAGCTCTTTGCAAAGTATTTCGAAACAGTGTACGTAGATCACCCAAATATTAATCCACCTTCTGTCCATGAAGAAGGATGTAATATGAATCTTGGGGCGCTCTATCTCTGAATTGAAGACATACTTGAATTAATTCAATCCCTCAAGCCTTGTTGAAGTCCTGGTCCTGACAATATTCCGTCTAGTGTTCTAAAACAATGTAGTTCTTCTCTGTCTTTGCCTTCAAAACTAATGTTAAATATGTCCTCTTCTTCGGGTACGATTTTAGACGAATGGAAAATTTTATATATAGCACCGATACACAAAGCTGGATCCCGGCAGAAAATTGAAAATTATAGAGGCATCTCGAAACTTTCAGCTATCTCAAAACTTTTTGAGCTAATTGTTACTAAGAAAATAAATTTTGTAGTCAAAGAGCAAATATCTTCACAACAACACGGATTTGTTTCAGGTAGATCCACTCTGACCAACTTAACGTTGTTCTCAAAGTATATGTTTGATTCGATAGAGTCAGGGCATCAAGTTGATGTTATTTTTACCGACTTTACCAAAGCATTTGATACAGTTTGTCATCCCATTCCTTTAAATAAATTAAGGTCATTTGGTATACACTCAGTACTTCTTAACTGGATCTTGAGTTATTTATCAAATATAATTCAAATGGTAAAAATAATATATTATTCAAATGGTGTGATGTCAATAAATTAAAGTAAAATATAAATAAATGTTATTTAGTTTCTTTTTACCATGTTGTTCTACCTGTAAGATTTGACTATTCCTTTTGTGAAGTTTGTCTTTCTAGAGAAACTGAAGTGAAGGACCTTGGCGTGATTTTTGATCCGAAATTGACGTTCTCCCTACATATTGACTATATAGTTTCTAAAGCTAACTCTATGCTTGGATTCCTTCAGAATTTTCGAATCCATTTGCCTTTAAATCTGTCTGTATGTCTATCATTCGCCCATATCTTGAATACTGTTCTATTATATGGTGTCCGACGCACAGGAATTCTGTGAAACGTCTCGAAAAAGTTCAAAACTCATTCACAAGATTTGTTACCAAAAAAATGGAATGGAATCTTGACAACATACCTCCATATCCAACGAGATGTGCCTGAGTTGGGTTACATACTCTGGAAAATAGACGAAGTATTCAGTGCATAATGCTTGTTCATGACATTTTTTCGTATCGTGTTAATTGTCCTCAGTTACTTCAGAATGTAAAGTTTTATGCACCGGAAAGAATTCCCCGCATGCGAAATTTCTTAGTCCAACCAAGGCACGTTCATAATTACGGCTTTAATGAACCGCTAAGTAAATGTATCAATACATTTAATTCTGTATGTTTAGAAATAGACTTGTTTGATGAAAGACAAAAATTTAAACTATCTATCCCAAATATCTCACAAATTCTATAAATTCAATACTGGTCTCTGTTGTTTCATTTATTATTCTATGTAAATATTATTTATATTATTATTGTTATTTATTTATTATATTATTCTTAAATTCAATTTTCAATATCAATATTTTTTCTTAATCTATTTATAAAACAATTTGTTAATCAAAAAAATCGTTTGTACAATATAAAGATTATTACTATATTTCCGAAATCTGTATGAGTTAAACTCAGTCGATGGAATCAATAACTAAATAAATAAGTAATTCAACTCTGGCTGACTGAGCCCTGAAGCAAAGTGTTTCATATAAAGTGGTTTGTTACGTATTCCATAAAATGCTATCTTGCTCAAGTTAGAAAGTTCTCACAATTTGCATCGGAATTTTCAAGAAAATGATACCTCGAGCCTCTGCCAAGCTTAAAATCACAGGGGAATAAGAGTTTTCCTTTTCAATCTCGAGCATAAACATTTCTTTCTTTTTATGGCTATAACGTATTGTTCATAAGCTAAATGAGAAATAGAGCAGTGCGAAAGTGCATGCTCACTAACCTCTTAAATTGAAAAAACACAATTGATTCAAAATTGAATTATTCAGCCTCTTGTTGGTATTTTATCCCTTTTCGCTAGGTCATCTCTGTTTGACAACCAAATACACGCAGCCCAATAGACATCTACATCTAACTTGCATACAGGCAGGATATGATCTGTTGCAAAATAATTGCTGCTTTTTTCCAAAAAAGACTTGCTGTCTCTTCTACAAACATTGGGTGCGCACATATGCATGTAGGTATCCTATGATGGATAACTTACCCCCCAAATTTCCTTAAATTTACGCAGAACTTCTTGTAAGTTTTGCTGTAAATGTACGAGTATGTATGCAGCGCATATGGGAGCAGAGAAACACACCCCAGGAGTAAATATTCGCCTACATTCAAATTAAACACGCCACGAAATCGCACTCAAAAGGAAAACACATTTTTCACACTGTTTGTTCTCTTCATTCTTACTTCAACCCCAATCGTACGTTTTGCAAAACAATCATCTTTATGCTAATTTATGGCGACAATAAAGGCAGAAAGTGTCATAGCCAACGGCGGCGCGACTCTGGATGGCGTCGGCATCCGCCTTTGCCGGAGAAGCGTTAAAAATGGCAAGTATTTCTCGACAACGAGTGATGCAAACATTTTTCGAATTTACACTTACGCATTTGTGAAATATGCCGGGGGAGCTGTTACCTTCAGCACAATGTGTAAAGATTCAAACAGGACTATACCTACGTTTAAAACAACACTTTCATAACTTCACCCATCGAGGGATGGTTAATTGGGGTAAACGCTCAACATATATTCCCGTAATTGCTTTCAAATTGTTTCGGAATTTTCGAAATATCCATTGAATGTAACTATCCTTCACTATCACTTACTATCACAGAGTAGGTGATCATAACCACAAGCAATTACACTTAGTACTCATCTCTGAAAGTACTTCGTCTGCGAATAGAAGGACGGGTGAAGATGGGTGGGGATAAATGAGGAAAGGTGAGACAGAATGGATAGATGTATGTAGTAACACTTGTGGAGAACTCTAAAAAAAAGATGGCTTTCCTGACCGCAATTTCCCTATACGGAGCAACCGACCGAAAAGGATTCTCTATTTGGTCCACTATGACTATGACTATCGCTACCGCACTGACTTTGTGTGCTTGGAGCAATTACATTTTATATTTCCCAGGCTTACCGCTGTTGGCCAGAATGGGTAAGGTAAGAGCACAAGATTTTGTATGCATCTACATGGGGTACACAAAAAAAATGAAACCCATGCCCCGGAGGTTTTTCATAATCGGTTAAGGTGCGGTGCGGTCTTCTGCCAACGCTAACCTAAATTTACTGGACACAATTGGATTTTTTCTCATCTAGTGTTGAATTTTAATATTTTCAAGTGCATGGCACTCAGTTGGGACCTTTATACAGCGCTTAGTTGAAGAGAAGAGACGAGCCACCGAGGATATCAGGGGGTAAGTGAATTGGGTGTCGACCATTGAGGCATGGATGTGCTTTGAGATGCAATTGGAAACTAATCACATTAGATATTCAGCAGTTTGTTGGCCCGAAACGTTGGTAAATTGTGGGGAACTTTCGATTGAAAGTTCCGCAAGAACGAATACACATAAGTATAGAAAGAAGCTCTTCCACCCTTTGTGAAAATTGCATGTACTTTGATATCGAATTCAAATCATATCGATTACACTTTCTTGACTATGGATAGGGTTTAAAGACGTGCGCCGGATAAGATAACCGTCCCGGGAGTGATGCTTATGGGAATCAGAAAATTGGTTTTATGTTATTCTTAAATTGTGTTGATATCGGTTTTATTTTCAGTTATGCGTGGTATATTTGGAAAGGAAAATATGAGACGGCTTTAGAGTAATGAAGTGCTTCGATTTCAGGAAATCATTAAGTTTCTTAACTCATTTAATTTTGACTTACCGCGTAGTCGAATAAAAATATTCATAGTTCTTGTCAATATATTATATGTAAAGTACATTATGCTTATAAGAAACACGCTAAGAAGAAAATTCGTTTAAGCGAAACGCTAATAAAATCACCGTGTCCCTTCCAATGCTAAATATATTGTTTAAGAGAAGAACGTTTATAGGAAAACACAGATAAAATAAACCGTTGTTATGTCACCAACCTCGTAAACTATATACTATATACAATATTCTATACAAAGTTAGATGGATATAAGGAATATATTTTATTTAAAAAAAACGCAAATTGTGTAAACGACCTATGAGGAAAATCCTTGATAGAGAAAAAATCATCGTTGGTTTGATATTCGGGGTGATTGTGAATTAAATTCCCTCAGAATTTTTTCTCTTTCTGCCTTTTAATAAAGAATAAGGTCGGGGGAAGGCGTGTTCGTTAATGTTTATCTTGAAATTTATTTAAATTGAATTCGAATTACAAAATTTACAGAAAAATGTCTGCATCAGGAATGAGGATTAACAACATTAAGGATAAAAACTGCCAATATTAAAAGAAATAAAATGTAGAAAATATAAAATTACAGGAAGCTCCTTGTGTGAGTCAACAATAAAAACCAAAACCTTGAAAGCGAAAGTACATGTTAAAACTTAAACTAAAAAAGAAACAAAGATGGAAAATATAAAATGCTTGACAAAGTCATAAGCCAATAATTCCGGAAGATGATGTCCGATATTGTTGCAGAAAGCGCAACAATTTGCAGTTCAGTTGGATATCCTCAGCTTCATTGCCAGTACTGGTGTTTCTTTCGTGGAAGAAAGATTTTTCTTATATCCAATTATTTTTTAAAAAGAAACATTTTGCCTATACTCATTCTGCTGTGAAAAGAAAAACTCAGTTAATGGAAAAAAAAGTTCGGACACTTTAAACATACCTTTCTAAATTTATATATTTGAGCAGAGAGCATGGAAACATGTTCATCCTGACGCAAATGATCCTCGTAGAATGTTAGTCTCCGTTTTTTAACATTGCATGCCACAACCCGACATGGCAGTGTATTGGTCGAATTTCAAATGTGTCGTCGATATTGTCAGCAAACATGGTCAGACAAACTCGAGAATCTTCATCTATAGCAAGATAAAGAAGACTCCCAACAACTCTAAACTTAGAAGCCATGGTCGTGTTTGGTTTTCATAAATGTTCAGACTTTCTGTACTTTCAGTCAGAAGTATTTGCACACACGTTAGGAATGGCACTGAGGCCCGGAAAATTCTTTATGACATGGTAAGATAAATCAAATTAATGTCGACCGCTATCATAGTATGAAGTACCACTGCTTTTGGTACATAAATTGAGTTAAGACCGATCAAATAAATTAGAATAACATTTACTCTGGTCCGACTATTCACTTGGGCAACACAATGGCTGCTAGTGAATTCACCAGCACACTTAAGATCTGTTGGTCCATTGTGATACCTACAGACAGACTACTATCACAGATGATGTGATGATGACCACTTCAGTGATAGCTCAGGCAATTGATCAATTGTGCCTTCAACACAATGTATAAACTAGTACCTTGACGTGACTCTTGTCCGTCAATATACGTCTGAAACCAATCTGGCCTTAAATTCGAAATGAGACGGACTATGTTCCTATTGTTGCCGTAATATTTCATCATCACACGTGACACATTGTTCTCTTTGTATGGTAAGATGACATTAGGGTTGCATATGTTCATTAATCATCGTTTGTACAATCAACGAAATGTATGTTTGATGTGATTTAAGTTACGAAATGTTCATAATAAGGCGCCATAAAGAGTGAATGTCATTAAAGTATTCAGTTTGATGTTGGTTCTGGCGTCAAAAACAATGATCCTTTGAGAAATCAGTACTTGAATTCCCGAATTCTTTTTTAACCAACGTTTGTGTCGCACAAAGAATTTCACTGAATCCGCACTGTTCCGTGTAAGTGAGCACTCGAGCTCTCTCTTTCCTGACGTCGACGTCGATCTGACTTTAATGATGAACATCCTGCTGACTATGCAGCATGGGGGATTTCGAATATGGGGATACTGCTTGTAATACCATCTTAACTCGTAAGCGAAATTCATTCCGTCAGAAGAACGTTCCAGAATTCGTGTGAAATGCTTGTGCGGAAATTTAATTTATGCAAATTTATCAACCTCACGACTCAAATAAGTTATTCAGAAAAATAAGAATTCACCTCCGTACTGATTTAAATGCTAGTTCTAAGAACCAAACTGAACTAAATTTCGTTAACCCTAGTGAGAAATTCTTGCCCAATGCCACCCCATTTGCTGCAATTTTAAGCTTCGGTTTTGCCCGAGTTAAATACATAATTATATACATTTATCCTGCAGCTCTAAACTTGTTATTTTGGTATGCCGTCGTTGACATACCGTTGTTTAGTTGAATTTTAAAAATTCGATCCAGTAATCAATTTAAATGAATATCCAAGTTCACAGCGGATCAAGGAAATGACAATCTATATCTTGTTTGGGCCTTATGGACTTTTAAACGGTAAAAGAGAGCACTGATGTCTTTGGCAAATTTGTTCAGAATTCTGTGAAACTGTGAAATAGGGTTTCGTTGTGGTTTTTAGTATCCTAATTCCGTTATTGGGCATTTAAACCCCTTTATAGTACTTTTTAACAAAAAATAACAAACATTTTTTCCATGCTTTACACACATATTACTATAAAACGGCTGAACAGATTTGAATATGACTTTATTCTCCGGTTAGTACATTTCCTAGAGAAAAAAATATGTTATTGTCAAACAATGTAGTTCTTCCTTGTCGCTACCATTGAAATTATTGTTTAATATGTCTTTGTCTTCCGGTACATTCTTGGACGAATGGAAAATTTCCTTTATAACACCAATATTTAAAGCTGGTTCTCGACATAAAGTGGAAAATTATAGAGGAATCTCCAAGATTTCAGCTATTCCGACATTTTTGAGTTAATTGTCACAAAAAAAATTTATTTTGCAATCAAAGAACACATTTCTTTACACCAACATGGTTTTGTTTTTGGCAGATCTACCTTAACCAATTTGACAATTTTTACAAAATACCTCGTTGATTTCGATTCGATTCGATTTTTAGAATCCGGGTATCAAATTGATGTTATTTTCACGGCTTTTAGAAAAGCTTTCGATACTGTATGCGATAATGTTCTATTAAACAAAGTAAGATCATTTGGTATTCATTCAGTACTACTTAAGAAGATAGAGAGTTACTTAACAAATATAACTCAAATGGTAAAAATTGATAATCATAAATCTAGAATCATTAAGGTATTATCAGGTGTTCCCAAAGGTAGCCATATAGGCCCACTACTGTTCATTATATTTAATAATGAGATTCCTTCAATCCTGTCTCATGTTAAATGTTTAATGTATGCAGACCACCTTAAGACTTACCTTCGTGTTAAGGATCGTCAAGATTGTATGTATGTTCAAAATGACTTAAATATGTTATGTAATTGGTGCGATCTTAATGGACTAAGCTTAAATATTACTAAATGTCATTCTTTTTCTGTTTACCATGTATTGTCACCCATAATATATGACTATTCGATAGGTGGAACTTGCCTTACTAGGAAAACGGAAATAAAAGACCTTGGTATAATTTTCGATACGAAACTTTCCTTTTCATTTCATATCGACTACATAGTTGCAAAAGCTAATTCAATGCTTGGATTTTTGAAAAGAACATGTGCTGAATTTTCAAATCCATATGCCCTAAAATCTGTCTATATGTCCATTGTACGTCGTCATCTCGAGTATTGCTCAGTAATATGGTGTCCTTTATATAAGAACTCTATAGTGCGCCTAGAAAAAGTTCAAAAGTCATTTACTAGATTTGTTATAGAAAGAATGGGGTGGAATCTTGACATCAGGCCACCATATCCTACAAGATGTGCGTTAATAGGTTTAGATACTTTAGAACGAAGACGAGGTGATCATAGCATAATGTTAATTTATGATATTCTTTCGTATCGTGTAATTTGCCCTGAGCTCCTGCAAAATGTAAGTTTTTACGCACCGGAAAGAATTCTTCGAACCCGAAAATTCTTATTACAACCAAAACACCTGTAAAATTATAGCTTTAATGAACCGTTAAGTAAATGTATAAGTCAATTTAATTCCGTTTGTGTAGAAGTAGACCTATGTGATGAGAGACAAAAATCTAAACAGTCTATTCCAAAATCTTTGACAATTTCCCTTAATTAATCCAATTTAAGATCTATAATTATTTATTACAAAATATATCTATTCAATTTAATGTACTGTTTACATACTTATTTATTACTAAATCTTTTTAATCAAATATTTATTTAATACTTTGCTGTCCTATATTTATTTACTTATAATTATCAACATTTTCCTATCATGTACTTAGATTATACGAATATTATCATAAGGTTCCGAAATCTGTTAGCTTTAAACTCGGTAGATGGAATAAATAAATAAATAAATAGATGTATCAGTCATTATTCTGTGATTCTTAAAACGGAATGCGATGAATATATGTTCTATGCATACATATATGATGGTGGCGATGAATATATGTAATATGGTCGTGCGACTGAACAGACGTACTTATAAACAGCTCTATTTTCTGACGAAAATGAATTTTTGAAATTTGCAATCGGGTATTACACTTGGCGTCATAACTTGAGAAGAGCTTTACCGATTTTATTCCCCTTTATCATTACTTTGAAGAAGGATTCTGTGTTGGGACTTTACTCTAAGGGAGTAGTTTGCTTTTTATAATATTCTTAAATCTACTCCAAAATTCAGAAAAAGCTCAACTGAAAACAGGAGTTATTAGCTCCTTTGCACTTTTAAAACACTGCACGACTTTTGTGATGTTGTCGTTTCAGTTTTATAGAAAATAGGCTTTTGCAATGACCACCAATAAAGAGCAAGGACAATCGCGAGGTTTGAATTTGGAAAATAACTGTTTCACACATGTAGGGGAACCTTCTGATTCGATTGTATTCTCACATGAAGGCATAATTAATCTCTATTTAAAATTGAGGAATAGCTTTCTGTGGCTATTACTAACACAAAACATTTCTTGATCCTTGAAACTCACTACGACGACCAATAGATAAATGTTCCTGGTTTGAATTTAGAATATTCCTGTATTTCACATGCACAATTATATGTTGCTTCCTCCAGAGTTGGAACAACAAAAAATGTTTATGTTTACACACCTAACTCAGATGACAAAATTAATAAATTAACGAAAATTCCTTTTTTTTCCCAAATAAACAAAATGTACTTCTTTTCTTAGCGTAGGCGTACACAATTCTACATACAATTGTTGTTGATGTTATGTGTTTTTTTATGTTAAATAGTTATGAAGACAAATTATAAAATAATTTGTAATTAATAAAAAAACAAAGCGGATTATAATAATGATACATAATAATTTGCTTTATTCCTTTAATAATTATTATTCTAAAAAAATTTTTGAAATACATTATGAAATAAGAGATTTGTAGATTTAAATTAATGTGGCTGTTTTATTAAAGAAAAAGAAGGGTATTTTTTTGAGCATTTACATGTATATGAACACTCATTTGAAGTAAAAGTACAATATCATAATAATACGAATGCTTAAAATGCGAGTATCTAGAATTACTAATATCTGACCAGATCAATTTTCTTTAGAAATTTCTGCGGTTTTTCTTACCTCCAATACACATTCACGCTTGCAAATGTTGGTACTGTTAACATGTGTGGGTTATCTCACACTAAAAGAAATGGACAGGTTTTATCTCTGATGCACCGTGTCTTAGCGCCTATGTCATTTCTCAGTGGCTCTAACGTGGCTTAGTTTTGTCCATATTCAGCGCAGCTTGCTTGCACGTTAAAATACACTGGATATGATGAACTTCAGCCTTAAAGCGAGGTGCCTTAATGTCTAACAGTCTATCTGTAATATACGGCGAAAAACCGTGAACTCAATTCTGTCAAGTAATAAAATGTAAGATATTTCCTACATACATTGACTTAAAATGCACTCTTATTTACATAAGTAAATACACCCATACCCAAGACCTGATACACACCGGAAGTCAAACATAATTTCGTCGTCCTTCGGAAAATTAACATTTAAATTTAACGTAATTAACATCGCAATTACCAGCGATTATGGCTTGCTCCCGAACCTTGGAGAGCATATCACATGTCCTATAGTCATCCTTGGGAAAACACCCTGTTGCACTCACCACCATCAGCGGGGTGTTAAAAAGTTAACCTATTCGCAACACCCTTCAGCTTTCATGGGAATTTCAGCTGCAGTCTGCTTAATTATCCTGTCGTTAATCCTGTACGTAGTAATAAATTCATGTAATTAATTATTTAAGACCGACGGTAAAAAGGTTATGTTTTGTATGCTAAGGAACTTTATCCAGCACACTTGTAAGTTTAGCGTCTCCCTACTCATACCCTACTCGGAAAAATGTCGTTCCCAGCTTCGAAAGCAATGTGTTCGTCTTATTTTCGATCTTAAGCAGGATATTCCTTGACGGTAAATTGCCCAGGTAGCGTACAAGACCTAGAGTGACATTTAATAGGATATCTCCATCTACAGTGATACTCCTTTCGTTCAATTTAATACCGCACCACATCCATAAAAAGGGTGACATTTATCTTATCTTCTACTGTCTTCCTGGAAGCGAAAGAAGAACCAAAAGAAGATGATGTCACCGCGACAGGGAGCAAGTGGTGCGAGCACTGATTGACAGTCACATCCGACTTCTTCACATTTTTTTTTCCAAGTTAGCTCTCCCACGTCTTGTTGTCCTCAAATCGAGACCCGTACCAGTCACAGGAAGAGGGGCATTTCAGCGATGAAATCACTGCGCACACATCTTCTACAATATTTCGTTAAAGATCTTTATTTTTTTAACTCATAAAGTGTCTCATAAAATTTTACAACCGTATTTATATGGAACGAAGGACCAAAGAAAAAAACAAAACAAAATATCAGGAAAAAGGGGTTGGGTTTGAGGAACAAAAGTTATCGTTATCTAGCAGCAGGGGAGGCCGCGAGAATGGATGTTGATGCCGGGGCGGCAACACGAGTCAAAAGAGTCCCCACTTACCAAGAGAAACTTTCTTTTATTTTGATTGGCTCATCGTGGGCATGTTTTTCTGGATAAGCAAAATCTCCTCAAGGACACACATGAAGAAATTCTTATTTGGTATTCATATGTGAAAATCTAGGACGATTCCATAGAAGTCATAGGAGCGTAATCCATCCAATAACTTGCAGAACGTGGAAAAAGCATTTTGCATAGGCAGTTTGGACAGAAACGACGTATATCATCCGCATCTGCATTTCCCTTGTTATCAGTATCAGAGGGGGCTAGTGCATACACTTATGAGTGTGAATGGTCGATTGGAGGAGGAAAGGAAGAATTCAGATTTATGTCTTTACCCTAAATCACTTGGAATAAATGATGAGATTTTGATGATGTTCACTTGAATATAAGTATGAGACCAAAGTACAAATGGACAATATTTTCCTAAGAGGCAAAGCACAGACATGGAGGAAACACATCCGTTTTTAATGAACAGAAATGTCGCAATTTTACATGACTCCATCATTTTCGTAAGGGGGAGATGATTTTACTGTGCGTACAAGAAGAGGATTGCGCTGTCGAGTAACTCTTCATGCAGCTTTTAACACCTCACGCATGGCTGTAGTGGTTATTATGTCAAGTGTGTCAAGATTCGTGCATAAAGCATGGATGGGAATAAGTATTCATGATTTCTTGGGTTCTGTTGGAATTCAGTGACCAGGTCTACATATGTAGTCTTTCAATTTATTTCCTGTTTTGTATTCAAGCGATTATCACCCATTTTTGATGAGCCAAATACAGAGGGTACTCTGTTGTTTAGAAACTGTGTACAAAATTTCGGTCGTGCTAAAACTCTGTCATCAACAAGAGGCTTGCGTCTTATGCAAACATTTGAATTTGTATGCTATCTTTTCTTATGATTTGATTCGGAGGAGCAGGATATTTTACTTAAAAGTTATATATGTAAGACAAATGTCAGCCTTGTTAATCACATGGAATCTACGACATTGTATATACATATGAGGGATTAAATTCGAGTGAATTGAAAGGAAAATTAATTTTGGTCGCATCGGACGGGTTTCGAACCCAGGCAGCGTGGTTCAGCTGCATAATGGTCTACGCACAGACTCACAAATCCACGATCGCCACATTTTCGGCATAAAAGCATATATTTAATCCATCAGATATGTTCCATTACTGCTTTCATACAACGATCTCGAAGCGATATAATGCATCTTTTGTCAAAGCTAGACGACAAATGGCTTTTGGGTAAAAAAGTTTTTTTAAGGTACGTTTTGATGTCTTCAGCATTGAACTGGCTTCCGCGCTAATTGTTTTGGGGATAGAGTACAGATATATTCAGGCAGCGTAGTAACTGGAGAGTACAGTGGGTGTTGCATAGCTCAATCAACAAAAATGAATTCAGCTTTTGTTCCGCAATTTCTGTGTTTCCTGAACGGAAGCATATAAACAAAAGCTGACAAATGTCAGCGCTTAAACAGCGTAACTTATTGAACAATCCAAAATAAGCTGTTATTTAGTCTATATACCCAAATTAGAGTTTGTCCTTTTAAATTAAGGGTAGTTTCAAAGAAGTCGATTCTTCTTTATTCTGAGTGGTACAATATGGAAGTGAAGACAATACGTACATATTGGTTTAAAGAGTGCATTTTCTCATGGAAACTACGTTTTGGGTCGCTTTCGATCGAAAGTCAACATGAAAATTTGTATGCCGCGGCTTAATATGTTTTCTGCACCCTCTGCCCCTTGCTTCTCTTCTAACCGTTTCTTGACATGGTCCTCCATTTTATAGTTCATACTATTTTGGTTGCCGAGGGAGTCTTCTTCGACTTAAGTATGTAGATTTTTCAAACATATTTTAGTTAGTCCACCATTGTATTTTTTTCCACTGTTAAAATAATTTGTATTCCGACAACCAGATTGAGTTGATTGAACACCTTGCTCGTCAAGATGTCAATTGATTGTTTTGAATGTTCATGTGAATGCACTGTTGACAAGTTGACATAAGTCTCGTGGCGCCCAATGTATGCAACTGCCCCTTGTCCGAGTGTATAAACCAGGACCCGGTCGTCCAGGTCCTGAACCTGGTCTATACTTTTAATTCAAACAATAATAGTATGTTCTATTACTGTTTAAATAACCTGAATACTTTGAATAACTTTGAAAGAGGAATAAAATCTAGAATAATTTCTTTCTTAGACAGGATTCGGAACAGGGGAGGAACTGGAATCAAATAGTAAAAACTAGTAATGATTCTATAGAACTAGAAGATGACATGAATATTGGAGTCCAACAAGGCTAAATTTTGGGTCCTTTATTGTACCTTATGCATATTAACACGTTATTCATCCAATCCTTTAAAGGCAGAATCAAATTTGTATCTGGACGTTAATAATGACTTGGATTTACTACGACGATTGTTTTATGAACATAAACTGTTAATCAGCAGTAAAACAAAGAATATGATATTTAATCTCAAAGGTTTAATTAGAAAAGATCTGCCCCTCCTTTCTCACTCTCCGAGTTGCCTACGTTTTTGCTTAGTTGATTCAACTGCTCGATGGCATGTTCCCTTCAATGCAAAAGTGAACTGTACTGAAGATTGTTTTCGTTTTGGAAGTGTCGATAGTTTCCAGTATTAAGGTATCATATTGGTTAACAATCTCAATTGTAACGAACACGTGCTATACCTAAAACAGTCTATAAATGGGGTAGACAGGCAAAACAATCATCTGCGCCAGTATTGCAATATTCAAGTTCAAACGGTTTATAATGGCTTATTTAAATCTAAGTTGCAGTATGGCGTTTCTTGCTGGGGTGGTGCATATTTTAATAAAGTAAATCGGTGAAGGCCTAAGTTTTATGTTATAAAGTGCTAAGGATATTTTTCAAAAATTCTGGTTTGTTAGATTTCATGAAAATTGTAACTTGAACATAAGGAACTTTAAACCTATTCCTATGTCGGTAATGAACCTATATTAAAGCACACTTTTGTCGATTTTCCCAGCTCCCAGATTATTTAATTCTTCACCAGAAAACCTTAGGTGTGAGAGGACAAAAACTGAATTTTTAAAAAATGTTAAAAAAGGGTTTTCACTTTTAACCATTATGAAATAGATTCGATTCTCATTCCAATGTTATAATACTCCTATAATTTACTCTATTTTTTATCGGCATTGCGTTTATGTATGAAATATTCTATTAATTTACCCCATCAATATTATTTTATTTTGTTATTACAATTTAAACTTTTTCTTATACTTACGGCACTTGCCGTATGTGCAAAGCTATTTCATAGAAAAATTCATTGTATCTTTGATCAATTATATTTGTAAACAAATGATTGATATTTTGTCATGAAATAAAGATAATAATAATATAATATGGGTGGCGCGACAGTCCGAGGCGGACCTGGGCCTAGCTTCTTAGCAACCTCTCGTGTTGTGCGTGCTATTGTTCTTTCACGAGTGGAAGGGACCTACAGTTTAATGCCGACTCCGAACGGCGAATTTGAGAAGCTTTTTCTAGACAAGATTACTCTTTGAGCATTGTCAGTGACTTGAAAGAGGTGGAGCCGTGAATTATGATAGGTGGTAAATTCGGGTATCGAACCTGGTACTCTCTGCGTAGGAGTCGACACACTTACCCACTACGCCACGGCGACTAATAAGTACGACGAAATAAAGATAGAAATAAATAAAATAAGTAACTTACGCATCATACAAAAGGCGTAAGTTCAGTTCAGAGACGACTATCATGGATAACGAAATAAGGACAACGATTTTCGGTGCAGCACGTGGAATGCGAAGTGCCTTAACAGGCCAAGGCAAACCAATAATCGATAACGGACTCAAGCTGGTGGACTTTGTCACCGGGATGAAGCTCTCTATAGCTGGCTCGCATTTTCATACCTCAACATCCATCTTGGCTACACCCAGATGAATCAACCGCACAAGGTTTCTCGGGAGGAAAATTAATGACCACGATAGTCGCGAGATCAACGAGATTGGGAGTTAATACACACACAAGTGTGTACTTAATGTAGACTGTTAAACGGTGATGATGGCCCAAATACAGGCAGATGGGATGATGATAAAAGAAAATTCTGTCTGCTCGACCTAAACGAAGCATAGCGATATCAAGACTCATTAAGGTAGGATTTATGTTATAATTTTTCTGATTCACAAAAAAGGTGACCGCTTCAACTGCGCCAACTACCGAGGAATAAGTCTCCTAAACATCGCTTATAAGATTTTCTTTGCCGTTTTGTGTGAGTGCCTGAAACCATTCGTCAATAACCTAATAGGTCCTTAGCAGTGTGGTTTCAGGCCGGGAAAGTCCACCATCGACCAAATCGTCATACTAGGGCAGTTTCTGGAAAATGCCCAATAGATGCAAGTCGACACCCACTACCTATTCGTCGATTTCAAGGCAGCATATGACAGCGTGCAAAGAGATGAGCTATACAACGCCATGTCTAGTTTTGACATTCCTGCCAAACTACAGGTTGTGCAGGATGACGATGGAGAATTCTCGCTGGTCCATAAATGTCGGTAATGAACTCGCCAAGACCCTTAATGTCGGAAAAGATTTTTGAATTTTTTTGCATCATTCTTGAGAAGATCGTGCAGAACTCACTTGCCAACACAATAAGCATCATGTACTGAAAGTCCGTACAATTACTAGCATACGCGGCAACATTGACGTAATTGGCCGAACAGTGATCAGTCAATGAATCCTAAACTGGTATAGAATCGGAGGCGGTGAGAAAGATGACAGTGACAGGGCAAGGCAATAGAGGACGCATATGACGCACGGCCGGATGCAGAAAAGCTATAATATTCACCAGTAGTCTCGTAAGGCATCATGCGTGTTACATGCCATCATGAACCCAAAGTGGAACACAGAAGGGCATCGAAAATGTTTTAAATAATAATGCAACATATCGTCGATATCACCTATGATTGAACTGGATTTCCGTTAGCAGCTCAGCGATACCGCCGACAACGAACAGATATGTGAAACCGATACCGCGGTGTATGCATTATTCATCTTAGGCTTAACTTTTTTTTGTATTCAGTCTTATTACACACTTCAACGAAAGTTGTGAGGGCTTTTGTATTTCAATTAAAACATAATTTGCGTGCAGCAAAAGTTTCGGAAAGTTATTGCGCTCCGACCAAGACTGGTTTGTCATGGTGACCGATGCCCCTTTAAGAATACAATACACAGCAGGCAGACGACTAACACTACTAAAGTAAGAGAGTCTGGCCAATGAACTGAAGCAACATGGAAACATAATAATAATGTTAAATAGAAATAAAATAGTAATACAAAGTGTCATAAAATAAATGATTCCATCGGAAAATATTATAATTTTTGAAAATGAAATTTGGCAGGCATCTTTTCCATTTAACAAAAAAAATTGTAATACGGCTCAAATAATGATTTCCATACCTCAAAATAATTTTTTTTATTTTGTGAAAAAATAATTTAAAAAAAAAAAATGTTGCGCCACCTCTTAGAAAATTAAGATTAGTTAAGTTATGTTCATTTATTTGCTGCCACAATTTTACAATCTTTGGTGATACAACGCTGTTTACAGTTCAAATGCTTAACCAATTTCAGCCAGCTCCTGCGACAATCATAAATTTACACTTTCTAGCAAATGTACGAGGGTCGATGTCAAAAGTTTTGATTTACTCGTCTTTACTTGGTCAAACTCAAGTAAAAAACAAAAATTCTAAAAATTGTTAATATCGTGGATTTCTTCAGGACCTTTCTTCGCTTTTCAAGCGAAAAATTAACGGAACGACACAAAGCCAAGGTAGAATTCAACATGAATTGTAAGCCAAGCGTAGTGTATAAAATTTATGACGCAGAAAGCAGGGATCCTTAAAACAGGAAATTCAACCCGCCCTCCTTGAAGGGGTTACTCAATACCGGGTATTTCTTCATTTTCTCTTCAGGAAAGAAAAAAGTGGCTTATTTATTGACCATTTTCAGTTATTGAATTCGACAGTCCGGAATGGTGTCGGTAGCTGACAGAAGGAATTTTTTAATTTCCCATCTACTACCGATTGGCTGGTAGAATGACGTCCCTTTTCCACTTCAGTTGCTTTAATCGAAATCAGAATTAAGTAGTTGGCAACGGTGTTAAAGTGAAGCAATCCAAACAAACCCTGAAGTACTTAACCGTAAGACTTACATTTTTTTAATGTATTGCATAAATGAAGCAGTAATCATTACAATCATTTCCGCAAAATAAAATATCTACACTAAACAGAAAGGATAAAGAGTGAACGAAATAGCACATACACTTTCTACCAAAAATAATGATCATTGGAAATTCGTATGTTCGTATTCTTTTGGAGGAACTTGGACTTAATGGGCAGAAAGGAATAACAATCTCACACCAGCGAATAACTTTTGGAAACAATTGAGTAAATATGCTTCTTTGCACCTCTAAGGGCGGAGACACAACACAGTTTATTATTTAATCTTTCTCGTTGCTCGAAAATGTTCTTATGGAAGTTATACACCCGGAGGCGAGTTATCCACTGAGCATTGTTGTTGACGACGAAAAAACTTGTCGGTGTTGTTAAAACCTGACCAAAACATTATCGGTGCAGCCACTTGGGATGAAGTTAAGATTGTGTCCGTTTCCAAACCAAGTTTTTTTTTTATTCTGGCTTTGAAGTTGTTTAATTACAAGTGCAGTTATGCGATTCAGATATATGTACATTTTAAATGACTCAAATCAAAACAAAGTAGCATTACACAAGGAGGTCGTGGTATTTTGCATTCAATTGACTGTAGCGGCAATGGTATAATAAAAAGCAGTCAGAGGAAAAACCTACTATCTGCAAAGTTTTTGTGGTTGGGTAGCCATTCCGGGGTTCAGCTAGGCTTAAAACACACATTATATTCAGTCCTGCACGTCAGAATGCGCCCTCCCCTTTAAACGTAATATAATGCCACTACGACGGCGGTTAGTCCCCGTATTGAGATTGGAATTGCTTCAGGCCGCTACCTCAATTTGCCGAATAGAATAAAGAATGGATGTAGTAAGAACACCAACCAATCAGTTTCGCCATTTACCGTTAAATAAAAGGTTTAGTGTAGTTTTGGGAGTCATTCAATTTTGAAATGAATGAAAATGAATGTAAATCTAAAGAAGATCGGCAAAATTTAAAGATTCTACTGAAAATTCAGGAATTCTCGTGCTCCTATCTATACTTTCAGCGACTCCGGAGACAATTCGCACTTGGAGAGCATATTAGAGAAATTCCAAGGCAAACAAACTATCTGCACTTTTTTTTACTCGTCTGCATTTATTAATACCTTGGCTAGCAGATAGTTGATTGGAGTACAAAGTCCTTAAATGGAACTACAGTACTTTCTCGCTGATTCGCCGATCGACTATCCTCGGGCATATACTTTTATTAGATAGGTAATAAGTAAAAAGTCTGAGAGTTTTGGGAGTGGTCGTAAAGCGTGCTGAAATTTAAGTACTTCGGAACTCACAATGTCCTTGTCTCCATGCCTTCTTCTGTGGGCAGATTGTACAAAACAACAAGAGAGTTGAATTTCCAAAATAACTCACATATATATCATCAGAAATAAAAAAACATGTTTCAAGTTCGCAATCCATGACAAATATGTGTAACGTCAAACAATTTTTTGGAAATTGATTTTTGTAAGAAACGGTGGCATATAGAGGTGGACTGAAATCGTCAAATTTTGAAAAGAGTACTGCTCACTGCCTTTTCATAGTAACAGCTTAGGCCAATCCAAAGCCATTGTCATTGAGAAGAGACAATTTTTACGCATAGAGGAAAATGGTTCAATGTAGAAGTCCGTCTCTGATTGGTCGACAGATGAGGCCTTCTATGTGTACCCATGTATCGATTTCCTCTTGGTACTTAATATTTTAGTCTGCCGACAAACGGAAATGCAGGGTCCTCTTTTGAGGGCCATTCAGTCTCTGCACACAAACTGTAGTGGCTGTGTTCGGGTTAGCGGTGCTAAATCAACACATTTCACGGTGGACGTTGGACTTCCGCAAGGGTGCGTATAGTCACCTCTCCTTTTTATTTTTTATATGGACTAGATGTTGCAGCGAAATCGAGGCGAGGAATATTTTACATTGGAGTGTAAGTCATCTTCTTTTTGTGGATGATTAAGACGGAACTCCAGCGCGCACTCGATAGGTTTGTGGCCGTATGTGCTGATTTTGGGATGAAAATAACATGGACAAAGCAGAGGTTATGGTAATCAATGAACTCTACATGTCAGAGCAGTCCCATTGAAGCAGGTGGAGAAATTTAAGTATCTCGGGGTCTTCTTCATGAGTGATGGGAGGAGTAATGCTAAACTTCCCTGTAGGATTGGTCAAGCTGGGTCAGTTTTGACAGAGCTTGGGAGATCTTTTATCAGGAAGGCCGAGTTTGGTATCAAAGCTAAGTTAGCGGTATTGAACTCAATACTTGTTGCAACTCTCATTTATGGTGATAAAACATGGGTAATGACCGAACGAATAAGAGCGCGAATGCAAGCAGCTGAGATGAGATTTCTTCGTGATGTTTTGGGATATGGTGAGAAACACGAGAGGATATCAACGTTGAGCAGATCTATGCTTCGATAGTTTGGTCACGTAGCACGAATGTCTCCAACATTACGACTTCCGAGGCGGGCCTTGAATGCGATTCCGATTCAGGTAGTGCGTGCGTGGTTTACCCCCGCGGCCCCTTAAGTGAATCATGCGGGTCAAAAGATGATGATGTATTATTCCTAGTCGTCAAATAAGATACAAACTATGAAAGTACGTTAATCTCAAGTCTTTATATATAAGCAAATGCACATTGAAAAAAAAGTCTGCGTTCACCTACTAAGCTGATTACGAGCGAAATTCCGTTAAGTGGATGGATGTACATGTGACAAAATTTGCGGTTGATGTTGTTTCTGTGTGGGTATCATGAACATTCAACCACTTGCACTAATTTGTTTATTATGATGCAGTAAATAAAAGTAAATATTTATTTTAGTTGGTGAACGCAGACTTTTTATTATTTCAATATTATCAAATTAATTCCATAATTGTATGCACTAAGGAGCTTAAAAGATATTTCTATATGTGGTCAACATAACACGATTTCTCGTGTTTCTTGCAAATTGCCAGCGGCAAGTACAACTACTTTTAACAGATATGTTCACCGACTTCAAGAATTTGAACATTGGCACACATAATTGGATTTGTTATTGTGAGCTCATTTTAAAGCTGATGTTTTCAAGGGATGGCAATATCTGTGTTGTACTCGTGTAAATATAATACTTTTTGTTTAATTTGTCCCATGTCTGAAGCTTGGTAGTAGCTTAAATAACCATCTTGGTTTGCCTTCAAACTGCAGAGTGTTTGAATTCATTCGTTGATGCCGCTTAATGCCACTCGAGCATAGATCTGAAGACCCCCATGAAAGACAGATTACACATTCATGAATGATAGTAAAAATATAACAATCGTAGATAGAGCACTTCAAAAGAGAAACGTCTCTTACTTGAAGAAAGCTACCGAAGTCAGCACCGCAGAGTGTATACATACACAGCAATGCTTTCTGGCATATCAGCAGGACCCAATGCACAGGGCAACAAGCGCTAAGGGGAAACAATATTCATCGATACACTATAACTTTTTAGATTTTATTTTTTGCGGATTTTATTCCTTCACGACTTGCTCATTTAGTTAAAAAAGAGTATGAGTATAGTAGCAAAATTTTCGATTCGAGTAGGTTTCAGACGCTTAAACAAGGTGGAAGAGAAAAATATGTGAGATAGGAAATCCTGAGGCAAAAAAATTTCGCTATGAAATATATACAATGATTTTACATTTACATGTATGTTTTTTGCATAATGATTTGGTTCTGATATTCTTCAAAAAGTAAACATAACCACATCCAAGTCGGTCCGTTAATTTATCCTCAAGTGTTAAGGTTTTTGAAAATACAGTGGACTCCCCATAAGTCCAATTGTCACGGGATACCATAATTTGTCCAAGTTAGAGAGAGAGTTTGACTTAGGGAGAGCCCACTGTATTAAACTTAATTTGGTTGAAATGCATTTAGATGGAAATCGGTATCGCTATTAGTCTTGTAATAGCATCTCAATTTCCAGAAATTTACGATTTCGTGGGTACAAATAGTTTATGCTGACGAATGTTCCGAAACTAGTGTACAGGATGCAGTAGCTGCCACCCATAAGGGAATTTTAACATTAAGCAAGCTTAACTTTGTTATTTTAACAACTCGATTTTAATATGTTATACATTTATATATTACGAAGTATTTATTAGTTAATACTTCGCATATTGCATTCAATTGAATTATAAAAAATGTCTCTCAAAAACTACAGTAATTGCACTCAAAAATAGTGACAAATAAATATATCGACTTATTAAAATGCTTTTAATATTCCCATATAATATTAAATCAATCTTAGAACATGTCATCTTAATATTGGGATATGTGTGTAGTTATTTTATTTTTTTAGTTGAGGGGCCGTATTTCTCTAAAGTGGCATTAAGGCGAAACTGAATAGTTCATTTGGGTATGCCGTAAGATGCCAACTCTCTCTTCTTTGAAAACTGTCCGCCTTTTATTGCTGAAATATCTAGTTGAAGCCGCTCCTAATAATAAATTTTCTTCGGTTTTGGCTTTTTCAAAAAACTGATAATAATCTGTAGTCCCAAATGATCAGGTTATTGGATCCCTCTTATTTAATAAAAGGAATGGCATCGAACAAATATACACACCGAAATTTCTTTTGCAATCAAATTATAATTACCAAATTGGAAATCGTTGGCGACATTAAAAGATTTTCCACTAAAAAGAATTGCATTGATAAATGTATATATCGTATATCGGGTGAAGAGACCCTTTAATATAGGAGCTGGAGGAAAATGTTACAAATTTTTTATATTCTTGGACAAAAATATTTCCTCAAAAGATGTAACTGGAACAGAGTAAATCGCTACTGAACAAAGAGGTGTCAAGTCCTGTACCCAAAAAATATAGGCCAAGTCAAGGATGCAGTTTTATTTCAAAATAATACATCAAGGGATTCAATCAATTACAGAGAATCCTGAGCAGCTTCAACCAAATGACTTACTTGCATACTTACTTACGTACTTTTCAGGACAATGACTCTTGGAGGGTCAGAGCCCGAGCTAAAGTTGCCTTTCATCGTTGACGGTTCTGGGTCTCCGGTACTGTATCAAGCCAGTAGGATCGAATTGGAAAACCTCTTAGCTGGAGCGTTGTTGTCTATGTGATCGATGGGACCGAGCCAGTGCAGTCGGTGGATTTTACAGGTACAGCTTGTAGAGTTCATGGTAATGTCGTCTCTTCCATTCATTCAACTTTCATTCAAAAGCACCAAGAATCAGCTACGCAGTTTTGCTTCAGATTTCGGCTCCATATAGCAGGACGAAATAAGTAAAAATTATGCTTTTTAGAGCCTAGTTATTTTAATAAGCCGTATAACAGATGTTCACCGTGATGTCTTTCGTCGAGCTCACATTTACACCGGCTTAACTACCTTGAAATTGTAGATGTCAATCGTGATGTCTTATCCAAGTTGGTGTGCAACGCAACATTCTTTGGTCGACAGTATACATTTTGTTTTGCCCTCATTGACTTTGAGACCAGCTTGTTTCACCTGATTTTAAATCGCCTTAAAAGCTTCCACTTCGGCGCAAGGGGGACGCGCGACTATGTCCATGTCATCTTCGTACCACAACATGTGGACTGGACCCACTGATCTGGTACCACATTGAAAAATTCACTCGGCAGCTTAACCCCTTGCCGAAATTCGGTGCAGGTTTCACAGGGATCGCAAGTTCTTGAACTGAACTGCTCGGTGCATCACGTGGTGCGACACAGCCGGATACATTTTTTCCTGCATGGTGCATCTTGTGGATTGCCGATCCCGAATTCGGCAATCGCTTCGAATAGTTCGCTGCGACGTATGGTGTCGTATGTTGCTTTAAAATCGATATATGTTAGGTTGGGTTTTATAACATCACTTCCACTCGAAAGCTTTAGGGCCTGTGAATCCCTTCATTTCTTTATTTGTAGAGTACACATTTGATTGGACCTATTCTGTATCACGTGTTGGCTTAAACCAACCCTTGATCTTTCTTCGAATCGAATCTTAGAAGATCAAAAATATCCGCATTCGTGAAGTATGCAGTCCTTGTGAAGAATCTTTGTCCCACCGAAGCCAGACGCCGATTTAGGAGAGCAATGGAGAAGCAGCATTTCATGTCTCTTCCTCGTTACTTCCTTCCTCTCGCAACTCCGCCACAGATCGCTGGATTCTGCATTCCATTATGGATTTTGATGCTCTTGTTTTACTATTGTATTCGTTGAAGCTGGATTTGTAATTATCTCAGTCATCAGATCTTTTCCTGATCCTTGCTCTGTTAAATGCAGTTCGAGTCCTGGTCCTGAGTTGCTTTATCTCTGTAGTCCCCCAGACTCTGCTGGTTTTCTTGCGACCTCTATATGTTACATTTTACGATAGCTGTACCATTATGTCGTCTCTAAAAAAGTATTCCGGTGACGTTGTCGTCTGGATCAGTTAAACCCTCGGTGGTGGCAACCCGAGCTGCTTGCATCTTCAGAGTATAAAAAAAATCGATGAAGAGTTCATGTGCATCATTCTGAAACTCTCTAGTCTGCTCCAGATTCTGCCTTAGAGTGAAAATTTGGTCTATAGTTGATTTGCCGCGCTGGAAGCCTCACTGGTGCGTGCCAATTAGATTAGACGTTGACACAGTTCGCTGTACAGAATCTTGTAGATAGTTGTTGCAAGAGATAGGATTGCCTTTGGTGGATTGGGCATATGGAGCTGGTACTCTAATCGTTTAGCTTGCTTTCGTCTTCCCTTATTCTGCAGATGATCTGGTACATGCTCACTACCAGAATATCGCCACCGGCATAGATGGGCTCTCTTATGGTAAACCGTTTGAGAATGTGGATTTATTGTTCTTCAGGTTTTTTGCCGACTTCTTCAAACCTGGGTGAGAGCAATACTTCGTTGACTGGAGTTGTGATTTCGTGATTCCCTATTTTCGATGTTCCTTGTTGGAAGCACTGCTTTAATACATCCACTATTCCCTGCGGTTAATTAACAAGATCATCGTCCAGATTCGTAAAGCCTGGTTGCCTTTCGTAAAGCCAGCGGCAACGTCCGTATTTTTTACTTGTACCTTGAGCGTGGAGGTTGCGAGAGTATTCTTCAGGTGTATAAGTTACTTCTCCCCCAGCCTTATAGCGCAGTACTCCTCTTGCGCCGCTCTTGGGATAAAAACAACCTTGACTATTCGCCACGATTTGGGCACATAATTAATAAATAGATAGATTTGATAAATAACAGGAGGCCCTGATCTTGACTATATTATTTTGGAACATGGCTGGAATAGTGCCATCAAGCCCAGGTGATTTAAAAGGTGAGAGGCTTTTGATGGCCCAGCACAACCTTTTCTCTACAACTATCTATGTAATTGGTTCCCTTGTTTCCCCCTAAAGCGGATTAGCAAAGGTATGGACTATATTCAAAGAGCCCCGAAAAGAAGAAGAGGAAGTAAAAAAACAACATTTATTATGAAAAAAAAAATATTATTTAAATATTTTTATTTTAACATAAATAGAAAGCATGCAAGACACGAGCAGCAACAGTCAAGTGAATTTTTGCATGCACTAGAAAAAAAATCAATCAAAGTGTCATAATGTTTGCATTAAGCCAGCTGCCTCCAAGTGTCGTTATTAACCGCTACGGGAGTATTATTTGTTCATGCGTGCGCTCGTTTGTGGATAAATGCAAGAGACACACATCTTAGTACACTCACAGATGTTAAGTTGGAAGGTACACGGACCGCATCTGGTGCACTATGAAAATACGTTTATCCAGCTAGAAGTAATGTTCATGGATCATTAAACAATTCAATAAAATTGAATTTCCAAATAAGAAACTCGGAAGTGCTTTTTATTGCATCGAGATGGTGTGCGGAAAGTATTGTTATTCTCTTCCGACGACCGTCATGATGTAGGGTCTTTGTTTGGCAAACATGAGTGGCTGGTGAATGAAGAAATATCTATAATATGAGATGTTAATCCGGCAGCTTAGCAATGACAAACAGGTTCCATATACAGCATCGTGTACATTAATCCACGCACTATCTGTAGTTATTTTGTCCTCATCTAGGGATGTCAAATACGGGTGGTATTTTGCACTCAACATTTGATATGATTGTGTTTCTGGGAATATCTTGGAATAAGCATACTTCAGTTACAAGTGGACTTCATTACACAATAAGAACAGATATAAGACGTCTCGAAATCAAATTTTGATTTTCTTGACATTTTCAGGGAGAGTTGACGCCGTGACACTCACAATCAGAAATGAAGTATTACCGAGATGGCCGACTTCACAGCTGACTGCCCCCTAGTCAAAATTTGTGTCAAAAATTTTAAGAGGCAAGGCAGGTAGAAATCGCACATCTCTCCAATACTTCATTTCTCGTTACAATTATGAAAAGTATCATATTTTCATCAAAATTAGATATAGAGACGTGTATAGTCTGAAACCACCTGGGATCTCAGTCGAGACAATAGTTACTGACAGTTTTTAGCTTACGCGAATCTGACTAAGCGATATCTCTCAGACGCTATCGGTTTTTATGCTTACACGAAGCGAAACTATCGTCGAAACACTAGTGCGAGATGATGTCGCCTTACGTGATTAGAGGCGAGGAAACTAACCACCTCAGTGCACAAATCATTCCACCACCCGTTGGTTAACTTCGGCTGTTTACCAGCCTAACTAACAGCCAGTTTAGTTAGAAACACAGTTCGGTACAGTATGGTGATTATTACAGTTCAGTTTGGGAATTAAAGAGTGTTTAAAGTGGAAATCGACTCAGCCTGAAAGACTGCAATAAATACTCGTAAAATTTGTGTAAAATAATAGTGTTCTTTAATTTTTTGGAAATAAATTAGTGTCTATATTGGATAAGTTAACAGTAAGGTCTAGAGATCGATTCTGTAAAATGTACCAATATCTATTTCATATTTAAACAAATAATTCACCCTTCTGATAATTGAAAGTGCCCCATTATAATGTTGAGCAACTGTAGTATAAAAATACGCACAGTCGCACAGTGAGTTATTTCGCACATCTAGCGGAACTTTATTCTTGAATAGAAGAAATTCTATCAAGTTTTTAAAACATATAACCATATTTGTTTGGCGGCCGTGACGTTGTGGGTTTGTGCGTCGACCCCTACGCAATCTTAGCTACCTAACTGGGATTGATTCCCGCCGGTATGCTCAAAAAATTAATTTTCTCTGTCCCACCTCTTTCTAGTTACTGACAATGCAAAGAGTAATAACTGTCTAGAAAAAGGTCCTCAATCTTCTTATTACCATATTTACCATACACGTTCAGTTTCAGAAGAACTGATCATAACTCCATCAAATATCTATTAACCTCATAGATATAAATGTCTTTAACTTAAAGACCACTGGAAGGATTGTTTAGGGGGACAACACGGTTGGATGTCAGTAACGATCCTTCTCGATGCACAAGTTGGATAGACTCCACAACATCCATTGTGAAGTGAACTACTTTATTCAGCGGCACATAAAAAGAAGAAGAAGCCTCAGACGAGCGGACGGACCTACATCGAAAACAAGGCACAGAACGGGGTTCCCCTTCAAAAGAATCCACAGCACAAAATCAAACAACCTGCCGATATCCAGAAGGACGAACCGATAACCAAATCAAGAATGTGCTCATTGACACAAGGCATGCGTCAAATATCCTGGTTGGGAGAACATTCAGGGGAGCAAACGTTGACTTTGACTATTTCCTCGCAGCAGCGAGATTCAAAGCTCAGAGCCAACAACTACTTACCGGGCCTGACCAGGGGAGAGTGATAGGGAATCGGGAAATCCCAACTCCAGTCGATGAGGTAGTCCTCCCACCTAGCCTTGAAGAGGTTGGCAAAGTCATTAAAAGCCTGAAGAATAACAAAGCAGCAGGCTCAGTTGGCTTACCGTCAAAGTTTTTCAAGGCCGGTGACGTTGTTCTGATAGCAGTTAACATATCATCTGCAGAGTTTGGGAAGACGAAAGTATGCCCGACGGTTGGATCATCAGCCTACCATATGACCTCCTACCGAGCCGTTTGAAACCTGCACCGGATTTCGGAAAGGAGATAAGCTGTTGTGCGATTTCTTCAATTTAGTACTGTAGGAGATAGTGGGGCGGGAGCTGTAAAGACGGAAGGGACTATCTTCCACAAGTCTGTCGAACTGTTGGGGTACGCAGATGACATCGACGTCGTCCCGAGTTGCCATTGTTACCTAGTTGACGCTTTTACGGCGATTGAAGAACAGACGAAACGAACTGGTTTTAAAGTCAAGGAAAACAAAACAAAATTCTATTTCTAAATTCTGCTATATGGAGCTGAAAATAGTCAAGAAGGCAAAAATCAGTCGACTGCACTGGCTCGGCCACATCGAGCGCATGAACACTAACTCTGCATCTAAGAGGGTCCTCGAATCCGATCCTCCTGTTTCGAGAAGGAGAGGAAGACCGAGCCTCCGGTATAAAGACCATAATATCGTGAACGCAAGACAGCTTGATCTTAATGACTGGTAGTAGAGTGCCCAGGATCATCAATGATGGGAGGCAGCTTTTGCTCAAGCTCTTACCCTCCAAGGGTCATCTGGCAAGACAAGATGAAGACTATGTGTTCAAACAAGTTCGTAGATCATCACTTTCTCCAAACTCATTACCATGAATCATACCAAGCTACAAACTTTGATGAAACAAATAGATTCTATATTCATCATCATTTCATTTAAATACACGTATCTACGTTGTTTTATTTACTTGTTAACTTAATTTATTTATTTAATTTTAAATTCCTCGCCCTCAAGATCATTTGCATTCAACACTCTCCGGGAGCGTCAGGGCAATACTTTCCTGAGGTAGGTTCCTTTTTCTTCGAAGCGCTGTGCTACGACTCCAAAGATATGGATCTAATTAATCAAAAACCTCTTTAATACATGACTCCACATTGGAATTTATATTTTTAAGCTGTTGTCACAGGCTTTTGTGCTGAAAGGACATATCTATGTAGTAATATTTTTATTATGCTTTTCTTGATTGACCGAGATTTTTTCAGATTGGTAGCCCTTGCAAGGGAACTAATTTCAAGTTTAGTTACCCTTAAGGCTTAGAATATACATTGGCTGTCATGCTTGTTAAATCATTTAAGTATCTTGGTGTTACACTTGATTGGAGGATGAGCTGGTCCGACCATACTAGTGCGCTAAAAAGTACCTTATAGTCGCCACCAGACAGTTATCCTTTTTAAAATCATTCTGCTCGCAAGATCTTCTTAAGCGCATCTATTATGTGTTAGTCCAGGCTCGAATATGGTTTAGTTTCCTGGGGTGGAACTAATTTCAACAAAATGAACTCACTTCTAATCTCTCAAAAACACTTTATTCGTCTTATTCGTAAAAAAAATCGTCGTTTTACTAGTCAGAAGCCTACTTACTTTTCAGAAGCCTTAAATTTTAAATATTTAATCTAGGCTTTACTTTAATTCTTCCTTTAAAACATCTATACTGTTATAAGGTCTTAAAGATATTCTTTTCTAAATCAGGCTATGAACGATTTCCGATCAATACAACCTAAGAACTAACAATTTGAATCTAGTTGCTGTACCACATCATAATCTGCAAATTTTCTGCAACTTTCTTACGGTGTTTGCTCCCACACTCTATAATAACTTACCCTATAACAATAGAATCGTTCCGTATGGCTCTTGAATAAAAGCTGTGATGAAATATCCAACCTGCTTTGTGTTTTCATCTGATTAATTCTCTTCTTATCATATATTATATTAATATTAGCACATACTTATCTTCTTCTATATTTTTTTGTTGTCAACGTACTAGTAAATTTCCCAATATATTTTGCGACCCAACTATCTTTCTTTCTATCTTTTTATTTATCCTTGTTATTCATTTTTAAATGACTCCCTGCTTTCGCATCTAGTTCCTTCTGAACTGTAGATTGAAGGTTCTCTTTTTTTTAATTCATATATTATATTCCATAATGTAATTTGATTTTTTAAAGTATAAATTATTGCTACTTCTTATTGTAGATGGGCCTAGATCTTGATGTTTTAAGTTTTTTATTCAAGCAAACAAATTTTGAATAAAACATTTAAAATACATATTTTCAAACAGTTTCTGGCGATGATAAAAATTTACTATATAGATCAAAGATTCTTATTACAATCTGGAATGAACATACACCGATACTGCTACTGTACAAAATCTGAATCTGATTAATCTCTTTTTACACATACGAACCTTTTTTTTTGGTATGTGTACCTACTGTTGTTAGCTTGTAAACATTATTTTGTTGCTTGCATTTTAGAGTTCCAAACTGTAAGCACACTAAAGAATAGAATCTGTTTTCAAATGTGCTCTAATGGTCCATATAATACATATGATTTTACACCGAAAATGCGGGTTCAGCTTACATATAATGTATACGCATAAACGTAAACGAATTTTTGATTTATGAAATTTAACCCTATAAAGATTGTCATTGAATAGCTTTATATATAAATGAAGTAAATTAAATCGCCACCGACTGAGTTAACTGTGACTTATAACGAGAACAAGAATATAACAATCTTCACTTAGCTACAATTATATTTTAAGTCCCTTAAAGATATCAAAACTAAATTCGAATTTACTGCTCGTACAATTTCCTTAACGTGTAGTTCCATTAATAAGTGTGAAATGACTATAGGTAATGATAGATTTCCCCCACAAATTGAATAAAGATATCCTGTCTTCAGTAAATTCATCAATCGTGCACCCTTCCACGTTTTTGACTTGAGTGATCCTCTCTGAATTCTGCAAATGAAACAAAGGAAATCGCTTTCACACTATAAATTGTATTAATTTCCTCTCTTTTCTTCTTTTGGCGAACGATGTATCTTCTTTCATTTAATACATTTCTATCTACTAAATTCAGGCACATTATCCTGTCCCATTCGAAGTGAATCACATAAATATCATCGTACTCCTCCTTAAAAGGGATCATAGTTCTGTTCAGCAATCCCATGAATGGAGGACAATCTAAGGGGGTAATTCATTTATATATAGGCATGTATGCCCTGAGCGTGGCCACGTATTTGTGCTTATACCAATAATGACCACCATAATGGGACTCCCAAAAAAAGGGAAAGTTTCTTGCCAAAAGAAACCAGTGCCCATCGCCATAAAACATGCTTTTCGGTGTACTAAGTCTTACAATAACCATTGACCTGGAATCACGGCGTAGTGGCGTTGACCAAAATGAATATGTTACACATTGGCTACACATAACCAACGAGCCTTAGGCATCCGGCGAAATGGCCATGTTCACTGTGAATCGGCCTTTAAATAGCAAACAGTTTTATATCAGTTGTAGTTCTAGTTTTTTCTAAACAAGAGCCTTGGAGCCTCCGGAGTAAGCCGAGGAGCGAAAAATGAACTCTGGTGGATAGTCAGTCGAGAGTGCAAAAAGTGTACAACTAATAAAAATCCGATTACGCCAGGACGACACTGATGGGGATTTGATGGTGACTAATATCTCGTTATTCGGGCCACGGTTTGTTGAACATGCTTTATGGTATTGAGTGGGCGGTGTGTGTACTGATTTGAGTTAACCATGGCATTAATAACGAAGCGAGAGGTATACAGCACAAACGAATGGATGTAGTCGGTTGGCAAAAAAGGGAGTTGTTTGGGCAGCTATTGAAATTTAAAGCATGGTCCTCACATGCTTACATCCATACAATGCGTTTGCAGCGTATATGCTATGTATAAAGTACGCATATTGATTTGTATGAAAGGAGCTATTAAACTGGAAATATCTGGAATTAAACTGAAGATGACATGGCAAATTAATGGGACAATCAGGAAACAGAGCATTTGTAAATTGCCAGAAAATAGGAAAAATCATCAATATGGCTATGTTCCAATGCAATTTAGAAGATATTGAAAAACATGATTGTGAAATGTTAATCACACATGTTTTTTTGCACTTAAATATTATGTAACAGATTTTTTTTTTAATTACGAGCTGGTGAACATAGACATATATATAGAATAAAAAAAATATATGCACTGGTGGACATAAGTATTCGGCACGTGAACCCTGCTGGCTTGAAATTGTTATAAAATCCAAACGGCGTAACCGATTTAATTACATTCCTTCCTGTGGATATAACAGACATTTACAACAGATCGCAAACATTGAAGACACACCCCTACATATTCTTAATCTTGGTCCCATCATACACATATACAGTTATTTTGGGTGGACGCATACATTTAAAATAAACAAAATTGATGGAATTGGTTGGGCCGTTTACATTTTATTCTCCTTCTAAGTATTGAGTCGAGTAGCATTATTTTGGAGTCATTTAAGTTATTATTGTCAAAAGAAATGGACTCTCTAAAATGGTAAAATTTTACTATGACGCACTACAACTCTTTGCCACTCTTTGTCCTTCCACACAAGGGGGCTCAATGCAACAAATCCACGGATGTGCTCACTAGAGGTAGCTCGGAGTGCTACCGTTCTGTAATGTCAATTGGACAGCAATGCATATTAACGAATGGAAGAGCAAACTTCACATAGACCACTCGACCTATGGGATGGTCTTAGGCAATCCAAAGTATTAATCAGATTTATTCCTATAAGGAAAGGCTTTGTCTCAACAAGAAAAGTATATAAAAGCTGACGAGCTTTCTTACTTGCCACCGCGGACTGAATTACAACCTTAACAAAATAAATTTTCCATAAGGCGATACTCACTTCAGTGGAGCTGAAGAATTCCACTACAAAGCACATACTATCTTGCATATGGAAAATTGTACTATTTTGAATTAAGTCCAAACTTCCAATACAATAGATCTCTTCAGGTCGGAGTGTCGTTGTCATGTCGGCCTGGGTTTGACAAGAGGAAAAAATCCTCATTTGGATCGTTGAGAGGATAAGACAGAATGAGATCGATGATTCAGCAGAAATGGCAGATAATGAAGATCAATTGTACCATGAGACAGGTACAAAATGATATATGGTCCCTGTGGAATATTAAATACTAATTCTGCGCGTACATTTTACGGAAAATATTCAAAACGGTATCCAAGCCAATAAGTAGAATAAAGTATTGCTCGAAATGATGGGTATCCACCTTATCGCAGCCGATCCACTGATGACAATGATAAATCAGCAATAGTCAAAGTCAAACGCAGTACATTGCTACGTTGTTGAAAGACGACTCATTCAACGCTTGAGTTGCCGTCGAACATGCAATCCTTAAACGTGCAACATTTCTGAATTGTGTGATAATGTCATGGCAGCTTTAAACATTACCAGTGTTTCCACGAACAAATTCAATTTTATTATTCAAAAAAGGAAAAAATAAATTAAAACTATCGGCAATTCTGGTATACATACAATTGTCCAAATTTAGCGTTTGTTCTACTCATTGTGTTGTGCGAGAATCTTGCACGATTATGTATTTTTATAAATGATACACAACTTTTGGATTTTGGAGTATAAATACAAATTGTGTGACTATGTTTTTAACTGAAGCTGCATGAGACAAAGTTTAAGTCATTGTGTTATGCTCGAAAAATTCAGTGGCCACGAAAGAAGTGAGTAATTTTCTGAACCATATGACAGGTTCTAACGAATGGAAGTCGAAAAGAACAAGAACCAGATCACAAGTTTACTCAGTGTCATCTTGAGATACTGTTGATTTATTTGAGAAAGGGAAAAAGAATTTGTTGGTCATTAAAAAGGTACAAGAAAAGGCGATATTAACATTGATTAATTACTTTAGCACAGTTTAAGTAAGTTGTATTTTTGTTTTTTGTACAGAGAATGTAATATTTTCGTTGCCTTTTACATTTTTTACGTACACATTTTTATTTTAATAAAATGTTCTTATTATAAATATGATATATATTAATGAATTGTACGTAAAAACATACACATTTTGATGAATTGCTCTTCAAGAATTGAACGCTCGTTAGAGTAAACAGTATATTTTATTGCCAATGAATATAATAATATAATAAGCTCAAAAATTCAATGAACATGAAGTAGTTAGATATAATGCTATTACAGTATTTACAAGTAAAAGTAAATGTCATAAACAAAGGATCAAAAAGAAACGTAGATATATAGTTATTATGATTAATGTAATTAACATAGAAAATAAAGCAAATGAATTTTAAATTGAAAACCAGATGTAAGTAGCAACAGAATTTAAAGAAATCTAAAACTGTTATTTTACCGCGTTTTTTATTAATGCTACTCCACCAGCAACCTCTTTGAATAATTACGTTGGTTAACTTAAACGGTTGCTTTAATATTGTTTATTAAGCTCAATTCACTTTGACGTGTTAGCTTGAAGGTGACAATACAATTTAGTAATTTCTTTTAAGTGTCCCAATACAAATCTGATTTTTCTGTCAACAATATAAAAGAAGTGTATTAAGTATGTATACGCCGCCGGTATGAGTTATGTACTCATATGTGAACACTATGTTAACAATGTTTCAAGCTCACATTTTTCGTCGCCATTCTTATAGATATGCGCACCGTAATGAGTTGAGAGAGAGTGCAACAGAGGATGGAAACACACCGGATAAATCAAAACGGTGTTTCTTATGAGACACTTACACACGGTTTTGTTTTGAAGTGTTTCGGTGGTGATTGTCGAAAATGCAAGTTAACACAACACAATATCACTCAACCAGATAACATTCGCTGAAGTCAAATTGCTGATAAAGCACCATTCCCACGGTCTGTAAGTCAACACAACACAATATCACTCCACCCAGGTAATACGCGCAGACAGTCCAAACCATTCCCACGGTCTGAGTTCAACCTGCAACCGATCATATCAATTCGCACGGATTACTTAAATGCAGTTCCAGCAATAATTTAGTATTATGGTAGAAGTAAGAAACGTTTGTAAGTTAATTTGTGAAATAGGCAGAATCGCTAAAATATTAACTCTGCTATATTCAATTTACTATCACATCCCCAGCATTTCGAATTAGATTCTATGGACGCACCCAACACTCTCTGCTATTTGCGTCTTTTTCCTCAATCACTGAAAAATCATCGCCTGAGTCGGACCACATGTAGCAAGTCGAATATTCCATTTTGTTGTATTTCAAAACAGACCAAACAATACAAGAAAACGAAAAGTTTTGTTTGTTACATTCTGTTTCGCTTAGTGTGTATTCAAATACAAAGCGTTTTTTTACTATCGAATCAAAAACGTTTTGTTTGATCGGGTGCTTTTCAGCCTAATCGAGAGCAACCCCGGGTAATTAGTAAGTCAAAGGAACATTTCATGAATATAAGGGAAAGCCCTATTCAAATAGAATATTCGAGTAGCTGGGGAATGGAGAGGATTATTTTTTTCACTAAAAATTAATTTTCATAACTTCATAACGCTCAAAGGAAAGAAATGGGGGAGGAATTCAACCGCAGATGGAATTTGAAGTTTAGAAAAATACCAGAAATATACAAGGTGTTAAGTATAATGATTTTCTGCAGGTGAAAAGTGGCATTGTTACGGAGTTTCCCACAGATATAACATATTCTCAAGATATTCAGATGTGCATCCGGTTTTGCAGATGTCGACAGTAACGATGACAGCCACAGTGGTGTAATGGAAAATGATTTGATTCAACCACTTTCAATTGAGTTGTTTTTATTAAGCATTTTGCATTTATACATAAAGACTAATGAAACATTGAACATTTTTTGAAAGCCTAAGCAAAAAATCCTCTCTTCAGTCATGTATAACAAACTTTTATAAATAATAATTACGTTCTACATCTTATGTGTTATATCGCAAGTAAATAAATATTCATATCAATTTTTTTTACATGGTAACTCGAAGTCTTCATAAGTTCTTGGTAAAGTTTTTTTGTGGCAAGGTCTGATGACCGAGGAGGTCAAAAGTCTGGAGTTAAAAATTGCTTCTATTTCTACTATTAATGTTTCTAGCTCCTCATATGTAAGGTTTAGCAAATGTTGTGCTGACTTAACTGCAGCCCCCAAAATGGAGAGCTCTCGAAGGAATGAAATAGAAATCCATGTTCTTATCCGAACAGTATTTGCCTATTTTTTACTTTGCCGAAGCCGATTTTAGTCATGGTTCGATTTCTTTGATCTGCATTCTTGCTTCAACATAGATCGTTGCATTGCACAGCGCACACAGTAGAGGTTCGGCAATTTCCACTCCTAGTGAACCGTTTTAGAGCTCCTATGAATGCGTCTGTAGTAAGATCTGACACAACTTCGAAGTGTGTGGTCTTAGTTGTGAAGCTATAGATTACTGCCACATACGTCTTGCTGGGCTGTTTGTCTCTGACTTTAAAGTGAATAAACACTGGCCCAATGAAGTCTACTCCTTCAACTCAATAGCAGGGAACTAGAGAGCGGACGAATTGTCTAAAATTGATATCAGCGAAGCGAACACCAATTAGTGCACTACACCCGACTATAAGTGACACCATACTTAAGGAAGCCAACTCATCTTGCCTCACAAGAGATGACTGTAACACGACAAGCTCAACGTGGCCAGAACTTAACAACAACTTCTGGCATTGAAACGCAACTCGATCCATGTGCTCGTCGGAGTAATCACAAGACACTGCCCCATCGGTGCAATGCTTCGGAAAGAATCTGCAATATCTGCTGAAGTTGTGGTGACGAGGAAGAGACCGAAAGAATCCAACATCTTCTCTATCACTTCGCTCTCCAGAATCGGCGCCTACCTTCGCTGGGCCAAAGATTATCCACAGAGACTGCTGACTTAGAGAATGCGGATACATCGGATCTTCCAAGATTTGTAAAGAGCACGGGTTTAAGCCATCACGTGACCAGGATAGGTTTAATTAGAATGAGTTTTCCAAAAATGAAGGGATTCACAATGGGCCATAAGGCCTCCGAGTGGAAGTGATGTTCATGTCTTTACATTGAACTTCTTAAGCCTAACCTACGTTCACAAAGAGTCTACCAGGTTGAACGCGTGCTGTACGCAAGTTTCCCATTATATCTGTCATTATCTTCGGTTTTGCTCTGGCGCAACGAACGAATTTTTGAACCACTGACCTTGTCATTGTATTTCCTTTCCTTTCTGTAATAAAATTGCAAAGCTATCCGCACATTCCTCAAATGAGTTTCCTGTATTAACAGTTTACTCAGATCATGATTACAAGGAAACAAAATTGGGTGCTAGGTCCGCTGCACCTACGCGCCCTCCAACGCGGAGAATACGTTCTCCGTCTTAAATGACTAATTGACTGTCCACAAACCGTCCACTTGATAAGTGATTTAGCTCTTTCTTCCACACCTGATGATATACATGCTTCCATACTTTCCTAGTAGCATCGCCGCGTCCCTTAGACGAAAGATGCTCTGTCAGTCGATGGGTCTTATCCTTGAACTTGAAATATTTTCCATGAAGCTGTGGTAGCAAGATGGCTCTCCAGGATCTCTGAATCCGTCCAAAAATATGATTCTTAGAGCTTTAAGTCCCTCATAAATCGATCTCCAAAAAAAAGGGAGCCACGACTAGTGAATAAGCGTCAAAAATGCACTCAAATTCGTCGATAGTCAAGGAGATAATACATCTCTATACTACTTCATTTCTGTACGAAACTATGTCGAGATGATTTATGATGTCGTCACAAGTCCTCTCTTGCTGTTATATTGCATAGTAGAGGGTACAGACATATGAATGTTGGTATATATTTTTAGTCTTACAATTTTAGAGTAGCGAAAATCGAAAACGTTTTTTTTCGTTTTTTTGCAAAAAGCGAAAATAGGTAAGTCCATTACATTGGTTGCAGAAATCGAGTGTTGCAATAATCGACACTGCACTTTAGTTCTAAGCGTGATATACATAGTTGTTGCCGAAATGATTCCCTCTTCCTTCCTCTTATTGGTGCTTCTCTAGAATTGGAACAGAGTAGCTGAACCTTGATTGTACCGCCTTAGTGGATTAAAATTTGTACAAGGTTTGCCACAACGCAATTTACATACAAAGATATGATATTAGATATATCTTTCAACCGAAAAATGGATTTATAATATTGTTTATGAATCTTTTTTTTCTGTGCTTTTAAGTATTTTTAGAGGGGAAACAGCGAAAAAGCCCTCATATGGAGAACAAAAAAAGTAAATAATTAATTAAATAAATAAATAAATAGATAAATAAATAAATAATTAAACTAGTAAATAAATAAACAAAATAAATAAAGGAATATATAAATAAAAATAAGAAGTAAAGAAATATGTATAAGCGAATAAATAAATAAATAAATATATATATATATATGAACAAATAAATATTAATTATTAACAGAAAAAAACAAAAAAAAATGCCGAACTAATATATACCTTGTTATATTTATACATTGATAAACAGATTACAATTGCAATAGGTAGGCAAATCAATTAGAAATTTTCCAAAGCTTCCGAAAGACTTGTAGAGCCGGACATGACGTCGTCCATGTTGAAATCATTTGCCAAGATTTTTGGTGCTAATGGATATCGATGTTCGTTTTCGATAGCCAATTCTGTCAGGCAGCGTGTGGCCAAGTAAGGAGCGGAGTAGGTGCCGTATGTAACCGTATTTAGCTCCCAACACATCAAATCTTTTTTCTTTATATAAAACTAATAATAATCTCTTGACGAACTATGTACAATACATAAGAGATCTTCATTAAGATGCATTAAGAAATTCGAACGATCTTCGATTACCAGAAATGGTATGAGTACAAACACACAAAGCTCTTCAATATATAAAGGCTTCAAATTATTTTGTCGTGGCGTACGCGCATCGACCACTACCCAATTGAACTTCGACCAAAATAATTTTCACGGTCCCATCTCTTTCGTGTCTCTGAAAATTCTCAAATAGTAATAACTATCTAGAAAGATCAGGGGGTTTGGAGTCAGTTTAAAACTGTAGATCAATTCGTGAGACACGAGTGGTGCTTAAGCCCACATATTATCTTTGCTTCATTACAGTGGCAGTTGCAAAAATATATACATAATTTAGAAGGGCATTGCAGCATAATCATACGAATTTTAAAAAATAGTACATATACTGTTGCTACTGCTGCCAGATAAGATTTTTTAAGGAAAAAGAGACGGGAATTTTTGTTAGAAAATACGACGAGCTCTCATCTCATCAAGTTCAAAACATCTTATGAGATCCCTTTGTTTTTCGCAATAAAAAAAATGTTCCAATGGAGAAATTGCTAAAGAAACCTTAACAAATATTTGGAAAAATTGTAATGATAAGTAGTAAGCTGATTGTTCAACTTTCACGGTAATCTGTTGCAAGACGGGTGGAGGAGAGAGATTGATATCAGCGGTCGAATCCAAGAAATCGTAACGTATTCCAAATATTTTTCACTTGGAGTTAGATGAATCTAGCGATTTAACGCCTACATTTCAATTGCCTATATGTGTCCGGTGTGTTGATATATTAGAATTGTGTCAGCCGGAAACAAAAACCCAAGGAAAATACCTATTTTTTAGAATTAAAGAATACATTGACAAATGTTCTTAGCAGTAAAAAAAATTATATCTATTTGCATTGATGATGCACCTGCAATGACTGGTAAAAATAGGTAAATAAAGGTTGCTTTGTTACAGAATGCTTTGGGTCGAACACTGTTTTCTTATCATTACATTATCCACCAGAAAGCCCCAAGTGGAAAGGGCATTAATTTTGATCCATTATGGATCCAGTAGCTGCATGAATTACATACGTGCAAAAGCTATTCATAGGAGTCAATTCAGAGTTTTTTTTTTATGTGAAGAATAAAGTACTGTATTGTGTGATGGCTTTCAGGGTGACTTGTAAGAGCAGGTGTTGGGATTTGTAGCGGAAAAGGGCTTTTACATTTGCAAATTGATTTACTGAGGAGTACATCCTGGTTGAGTGATCATTAATTTCTTCCAATATCCCAATATCGCCCCTATAAACTGTTCCATGTACAAATCCATAATTACATGTTTATTGCAGTCATTTGAGAGCAGAGGGTTACAAAATACAGTCGAACCTCCATAAGTCTAAGTCACGGGAATACATTTTTTGTACAATTTATGGAATTTTCATGTTATGGAGTGTAAAATATGGGAAATTTCCAAGTTCTGAAACATTTAACAAATTTTGTTCGACTTGTAGAAAAGTACTTCTTAAGAATGTTCGTCCTGAAGTGGTTTGACTATATACAAATTGTTATAAATCCTTCATCATTAGTAAGTATTCAATAATTCCATAAGTACTTATCCTACTGATAATTTGTTCAATAATAACTTATCCTGCCGATATTCAGTTGACACACACTGAACTGAAAAATCAAATTCCGCTTTTATAGAGAAACTATTTTCCAAACCACAAAATTCCTTAGGAGACTTAGCAGATTATTGGAAAACAGTACCAAAAGAAGATAAACCAGATTTGCATAAAAATATGTAAGTGAAAAGATTTTGTCAAAACCTTATTATGTAAGCAATAAAAAAAGAATGTTGTTGTATTAAATGACACTTATTTTAAAATTTAAAAAAAATGCTTTCGTCATTTGTATCACGTTTCGTTTGAAAATGCCCCCTCCCCCAGTACATTAGTTCGACAACGTTCTAATACAATAACATAGTTTTAGAGAAAGTAAAATTCATAAAAATGTTTGAGGCATTGTATCTAAACTATTTTCAAGTCAAAGCAGTTTCGACAGGTCGACGTATGAGCTCAGTTTAACACCATTTATATATTTGTTTAAGCGCTTTTCACTGAGATTTATTACCGCCATACTCGGCTTCTCAACTAAATCTACTTACAATTTGCAGAATTCTTACTATCCAACTATGTATGTATGTACTTAACTACGTAAGTGGTATGTTTTCCTGCACATATCTTGTCACAACATATATTGCATATGCTCGTAGAGTCAACTGCATGGTCCGATTCGTCCATACGTTTAAAAAATATATCACCATACTCCTGATTTGATGATGGTTTGATTGAGTCTATTTCTGGAATGCTATTTTTGTAGTCGGCTAACTTCTACACGAAGTGGCTCGATTTTTCATACAGAAACCATAGTTCTTGTCTAAAATACTTGGTCCATATCCTATGACATCGGAAAACACCAAACTTGTCCTTATAGTCATAAATATTCAAAATGCCACGTCAGTATAAACGACAAAAAAAGTTTTCCTACAAAATTACGGTTTATGGATGAGAAGTATCTTTCTTTCGTTTCGAATAATGTAAGGTATATATACGACAGAATTTAAGTGGTTTGCTTGAAATTAAATCTATTTGTACGAGTTGCTGAAGCTTTTCTATGTTTTTGGGTGAATTATCTGGTCGTAACCACATTTGGTTTGTAAAAAATGGCCAAAGCACACTCGGTCGAAGGACGGTTCTCTTTTTCGGTTTGAAATCCCTACATTAGGGGACATAAATTACTTCAGTGCAGGTGTCTAGCGGATAATAACAAGAAATTTATATTTCTTTATGACGTGCGTTATTCATAGGAATGTACATACGCACACATGTGCGTAGCTTCGTAGATAACCTAAGGGTGACGTAGCTGGTCGATTTATTCTAAAGGGTGAACGCCATTACCAGGCTATTATGAACATTTGTCATGGTAGGAAACGAATGGGCCAGAGTAAAGTGAAATGAAGGGGAAGCTACACAAAAGAGATACTTGCTTCAACAAGTTCATTCGCATCAGTAGATACCAGGGGCAAAGATGACAGGTTTTATATAAATTGGGGGACACCTTCATAAGCTCCTGGAAAAAGAAAAATATAACAAATAGGTTGTGCAATAACTCGTATTCCTATTCCCAATGATATATGTATACGCAAGCCACGACCCCAAGGATTACCGGGGTGGGACCAGTTTTAAGTGCCGTTGAGATAAGATTGTATCATGATGCCCTCTTAAGCTTCAGCTGCTTAGGAAAACTATATCCTCTACAATATTTTGCTGAACCCTGGATGGTGAGTCATTTATTATCCAATAGCACAAAGTTTGAAAATATCAAACAAAACCCTTAGAGTTATTTATGTATACAGTTTGCATGGAAACTTTTTCAGACTGCCAGTTTTTATTTAATACAGGGTGTTTCTATTACGTTCCAGGTCGAGTCTTTTATATAAGCTTTCATTAAAAAAATCCTATTGGTTTAATATGCGGGATTTAAAAGACTAAAAAATGATTCGGGTTAAATCACCTACCCGATAATCTACCCATATTCGTATACATATCGTAACAATTTCAATGTTTACGAGTACTTATTCAGCAATTTCATTTCGAACGTCCTTACAGTTACAGTATAAATAAAACATTAGTATTGAAAAGAAAGGAAATAAAACCGGGTAATATTTCATGAAAAACAACGCGAGCGATAAAGTCTTCTTCTTCTAGTAGCGCTACAATCCGGGGTGGACCTGGGCCTCCACTAATAAGCCTCTCTAGCTTTTCCAGCTATCGTTAAATTACGCACGCCAAGATGGTTGAGGGCCTTTGCCACTTGTGTGCAGCGTGGGTGTTCTCTATTGCGTTGTCCCACTTGTTCGGAAGATTCTTCGGTCATGAGCAGTAATGCTTTACATAGCCCAGCCATCTTGGGCGTTGAATTCGTGACCATCTCACTAGGCTTACGCGAACCCAGAACTCTCAAATCTCTCCCGAAAGGCCAGATGTCGTCTGCTTTTGACATTGTCCAGGCTTCCGGGCCATAGAATAGGACAGGGATGATCAAGGTGTAATTTATTTATTATGTATTTATGACCTCTATTGCGAGTGTCAAAAAATAAACGATAAACGATACTTATCAATAAATTTGACTTGTTGGTATTGCGATTGTCAACAATTGATTGTGAATAGAGCCAAAGTGGTATTGTGAGTGTCAATTCAGATCAATTTTTTTGATAAATATCAATTTTTTAGTCAATCGGATTTTTGAGGACGACGAAGGCATAAATATATACATATATATATTTTATATATAATATCGATCCTAATGTCCCTCTATTTCTTGCAATAAATAGCAAAACGCTGCCTTCGTTAAACGGGAATTCTTCACAAAACTGAAAAGGATTACCAATAAGAGAATATTTTGATTACGAAGCTATGTATGTACACATGTACGTACTCACATACTTTCTCTCTATTTCTAGAGGATTAGAAGCTCTTCATCATAGTCTAACAAAGCTAATTCAACTGAACTCATGATTATTTTAACAATTTTCGACACAACAGAAAAGAAAACAAATGCAATTGTCTGTTGTTTTTAACTGTCCAATAAATATATCAGTCACACCAGTCATTCTTATTCACAATTTTATCAAGTGAGCTACACAATACCGAATTCAGTTTTTGATTGACAAATTTATCAATCGTCAATTGATTGATATTTGACACTCGCAATAGGGGTGTATATCTCGGTACTGATGATACGTGTACTGTTTAATTGAAAGCCGAGGTAGACGAAGTACTTCACTGCCTCGAAGTTATATTTGACTATGGTGACGTTCTAGCTAAGTCCTTTCTGTGATGTCCATCTTATTTCCCTTATCAGAGCTATAAAACACACAATCTTCATATTTCCTGCTACAATTAAAGTAAAATTATGAAAAAAGTAATTCCTTAAAAGAAATGATTATACTGGTCCATAGTCTGCAATGAATCTGATTAGGTACGTTAAAAATTCCAGACATTTCTTCAAGGTTGAGTTCGACTTGAGCTTACCTTCTACAACAGCCATTTCTGTAGGTTCGATATCAGTATCTAATGCGTGTATTGTAAATTTTGACCACAGATTAATTTAGTGGGCATTACAGTCTGTTGTATTGAATGATTTCGGCAAATGTCCCTCGAAATTAGAATCGAAACTGCTCAATTTCCCATTCAACAAACCGATTTCAAAATTGCCTTAACTACCTCAAATTTCAATGAAATTGTGAACGAAGTTGTTTCAAAAGATTATCCCAGATTATCCCAGTTTCAAAAGTAAAAACAAGCAAAACTAGCAGACTTCTCGCCATTATTCCAGTTAACTTGGAGATTTCTGACAGATTATGTTTTCATTCTTTATTCTGTTTGGGAAAAAATAAGTGTGTACTCTATTGTGCTAAAATGTTCCACGTATATGTTCTATTCTGCTAAAATGTTCCAAACAATGTCGACGAATACAATTCGCTGTAAAACTAAATTTCTTCAATCGTAGTGTGAACACTTTGGGCAATTTCGAAATTACAGAAATTGAAATTGTGCAATTTCGCATCTAGTGGGAACATAGTATTAGGCGTTTTTCTTTTTTGTGCAGAACTCTGAATTATGTGTCTTAAGAACAAGCTCATCACTCTACTATGCCCTAGGTTGAGCATCGGCAGATTATGACACTAAAGGAATATGCTCTAACAGTATATTATTCAAATCTCTTTTTTTAAATGAAATTCTTTCATTCGCCAAAAAGAGACTCGAAACAAAGAGACTTTAGAAACTTGGACTATTTGAATTGCTTTAGACAAAGGTAGTACTACGGAAATATTTACTGTTTTTTGAAGTGGTGCAGAAAGTAAACATCCACAGGTCTCCTAATTTGCTTTAAGGCTACTTAACATGCCGGCTCATCGGCTTAAATTGAACGATTCAAACAAACACCCCTCCGAAATCACTTGATCTTGATGTCGAAGAATTTATTTCATATATATTTTCCCATAAATGGTAAGTAAAAGTTTACCGCTTACCCTTTGAAATTTATGACGATTATTGCAAACCATTAAATTGAAAATTGCTGCGAAAAATTCCAGAGTGTTCAATGTTTTTTTTTTTTCTATAAATTAAACAAAGAGAATGGTTTTACTTATATTTTTTTTTATTTTTCGAGTTATTTACATTAGTGGTTTATTTGCGCAGTTTTTACATGGAAAACTCCTTGTAAAAAACCGGCACAACACTGGTTAAGACATGTCTTAATGAATACGTAAATATACTTCAGCGGGATTTTTGTAAATATTCCCCAGCCATTGGCTGTACAAACTCTGTTACCCACAAGCGTCGTGAATATTAAATATACCAGAGAGAGAGATTGCCTTCATTCAAGTGAAGATAACGAAAATCTGAATATTAATGCACAAGACAACAAACAGACAAATTGGCAAACTGAATTCAGGCGATGACTACAAATATCTAATGAGTGAGTTTGGCACTGTGTTCCTGTTATTCCTAACTTCTTGACACTAGTCGTGACATACCTTTTACTAGTTGCTCTTTAGGCGGTATTTCTATCACAAGTCTATGACTTCTATTAGTGAATAGGCAGGCAGGTTGGTGAGTAGGCAGGGCTGCTAAAATCAAATAAATTCATCAGCACACTTAGACTCACAATGGACATATATTGGTCCATGGTGATACCACAGTCAGACTACTACCACTGTTTGACCATTCCAATGATAGTGCCGTTAATTTGATCCCAACGGCAAATGGTGACTGGACCAGATTTGAAAACCAGATAAAAGCGTATTAACTTTGCTTTCATTAGGATTCGAACCGGGGACCCCGCTAACCAGGGGCAGGCACTTAACAAACTGCGCCATCCTGTCGTTCTTTATATTAAAAAAATAACATTAGGAAGAATTTTGATAGGAGCCAAATAAATAAAGCTAATCATGTGATGGTTATTAAAAGAAGTACAGTAGACTCTCGACATAGTGAACTAATAAAAACCGGGCCAGTTCATGGAAGGAGATAGTTCATGTAACGAGCGTGACTAATTGAAGCAAGCTTACTCAAAATGTGTCTTCGTTCTCGTCTAATTCATTATCTGGAGATATCTGATCATCGTTCCAATCATTGAAATCGGCAGCAGTATGTTCTACTCATGTTCAGAAGCTTAGGTATTATCCCTTCATTCGTGGCACCTGTCTAAGCAGTAGATGCGAAATAATTGCGAAGAATACTGAGAGGTATTTCATCTTCATCCTTAAAATTATCTTTCAGGTATTCTTCAAACGACAGGACATTTTTCTAGCATATTCAATGATTGAAACTGCTAATTTGTCTCATGGTGCTGAAGTAAAAAATAGCGTCACCCATTTTTTATTTGCACTCCAGGTAGCCCAAAACTGTGTAACATATGGCCAATTATGTAGGGCAGCTGTATAACAATAATGACCTTTAGACGCATTTTTGCATAATAATGGGATCATTCACGCTTTCACTGTTCCTATATTAAAATTTACAATGGGCGTGAAAAAATTAAAAAAATTTTAAATCCCAATTTCACGCATGTAAGAGAGATCATAAATATAAATGCAAAGTTCTTACTACAAAATTTCATGTTAAACGGTTCATAAATATAGGACATGCCACAATGTTATAAAAGTTTCGTTTTAAAACTGGAGCTTTAAAAAGTGCAAAGCCTTATTCCGCCTAAGGTCACAAAGTCTGACTTTGCGCGAGTGTAATACAAAGGAATCATAAGAGATAATTTTTGTCACTAAAGCAGTCATTAACCATATTAACTTTATCTGTATATGTATATTAATTATATGAATTGTTAATCCATGGTATGTGTGTAAAAGAATGAGCTTTCACTTGTATGGAAGATTCTATGTATCCTCAATTTAGTTAGTATAATGTGGTTTGTGTGTCACTAGTCTTGAGTAGACTTTTTTCAGATAGCGAATTACGTTTATTCTCTTTTTAAGCCTTACGGCAGATTACTTTCACACTTGCCTCAAGTCGGTTGTCATAATTAACTTTGCAAGGGCAAAGCAAGGTAAATGCAGTTCAATCACACAGTTTGGTTTTTTTTCAATGTTGTGTTATTGCTTGCACTTTAATTATAGTTATTTTGTAATTTACACTTTTTTGAAATAATAGTAATCGTTTAAAGTCCATGCTATGTGAAGACGAGGAATGTTTGGATGCGACTGTGACAACGATATAAATTATAATTTAGTTGTGTAAATGTAATTAGTTGTATTGCAAAGTATTTCCGTCTACAGATGAAAATCTGTCCATTCACGATTTTCTTCTAATTGTCTATTGGTCACGAACAATTTTTTTAGGAAGACCTATACTTTGCCGGCTGTTTGATCCGTTAAGGTGTGAGTCTTCTATATAATATTTAATATTTGCTCACCTTGAAGTAGTAAATAAGAGCAAAAAATGGCCTTCATGATTTCAATGGGGAAAGAATTTTCACAGCTAACATAAACAACTAAAAAAATTGCAAACTCAATAAAAAAATTGAAATTGATGAAAAAATGGAGTGTATAACTCTTTTTCAGACTATCAAAAACCTTCGTAACATGAATGCTCGCGTATAAATACTGAAGTACTGAAGTTGAAGGAGCGGAAAATGCACTGTCGTTATACCATGAAACCTGGCCGGTGAATGTTACACTAACGAACCAATCATTACCCGGGTGGAAGTCTCAACTCCGAAAGCTATAGCCGGAGTAGTATTTAATAAAAAGAACTTGATAAAAAGAACTGGGAAAATTCAAAAGGATATCGTGAAGAAACCTATCTGAACCACCATGCATTCTGAAAGACGAAAGTAGTCGAGTTGGGCTTAATCGTGAATGTATATTTACAGGTCCAACTGTGAATGTGCTTTTATGTAAGAGGTAATTTTAATTTGTGAATTCTGTGAACACATGTTTATTATACATATACAAAAAGTAATGGAAGTTGCCGCTAAGAATTTCCAAACAGCACACTCAGAGATTAACTTTCACAGCTCAACATACTCAAATTTTGCACACATACCTGCAATCGCATTTGCCACAGCTCATAATATTACGTTTGAAGTCGTTTGTGCGAATTCAATATGCGAATGAGATTGTGACAAAATCGCAACTAAATCGTTAGTGTGAACTCAAACGTTGATTGTAAAAAAATTACATTTCTGTTACGCTTTAACCATTTAATATTTATTTTTTAAACAAGTTACAGACAACAATATTTTTTAAGCAAGTTGTATAGGAATAGAAGTGTAATAGGAATAGAAATTACAAACGAGGAACTTAGACGGATTACTTTATTCCTAACTGCGAAGACTCAATGAGTAAAGCTGAGAGAAGAGTCTAAACGCGTCAATAAGTAAACCTGGTGTACCATAAAGAAGAATTTAATGAGTAATATTGTTTTATTATATATGAAAAATTTATTGGATTGTTGTTTGCCCATGATAGTTACTATAATTTTATATTTTTGGAAAATATATTAAGCTCCTTTCAGTTTAAACTAAATGTAGTTACTAAAAATCTTCTTATATGACTATGTTAAAATTTAATTGATTAATGTTAAGTGTTTCAAAAACTAAATTTATATGGGCTGGTAAAGGTGATTGCATAAAAGCTAATGTTGTTAATAATAAATTCTTCGACTCCGAAACAGTGTGACAACACAATAGAAGACGCCCACGGAACCGATGGCGCACTTAAATGGAGGCGGATCTGGCTAAAGAACGAGAGGAGCTGGATAGGCTTATGGGCTCAGGCCTAGATCCACCTCGGACTGTAGCGTCCTTAAAAGAAGAAGAAGGTAGCGTTGAGTGCGTTAGACAAATTAAGTATCTATCTATTGTGGACCATAAATATTCTTTTCATTAAATTTGTGGAAAGAAGAAACAACTTTTTGTCTAGATTTTGATATCTCGCTTAGATTAGATTTTTATCTTAGTCTTATTCACTACGCTAATAGTTAACAAAATCAAATCGGCATGGCTTTGCTGCCTGCCAGATTAACAACTTCACAAAAAGTTGATATTGTCAACATACCCTTTGTTGTAAAAATGAAACAAACACAAAAAAATAGAAAACAAATTGTTCAGCATGCCTAACGATATTTCTTATAAATGTAGGAATTATAATTATTGAAATTGTGAGAGATTGTTATGTATGTTGATATAATAAAATATCTATCCATCCGACGAAACTTGATCGATAGGCTTGACAGTATTAGGTATTTCGACCTTCCAATCAAATTAACAATTTTCAACTCTAGTTTAAATTTTAATAATTATGATTAGTGGAAACCAATTTAAAATCATTTATTGTAACGACAAAAGAGAAAGAAGAGACGAGAACGAGAAGGAGACCAAGATAGAAGGAAAAATATAAAATGTCAGTCAGTCGTTGATAGACTTCCGATAGAGACAGATCTTTAAAAAGAAAAAAATACTTTAATATAAATAAACAGTTGTTACATTGAAAATCGTTGTGTTGTTAAGTTATATATTATAACATTAGTTATATACACGTTTTGTGTTTCTTTTATCTCATTCCAACTGGCAGTTTGCAGTTGAAATTATTTTTGTTCGTAAAATTATTGGCATTAATAATATAAATCAAAAAAGTATCACGGCATTTATTCTTGATAGTATTAATAAAATTATATAAATATAAATAAGGAAAAAATCATATATAAATAAAGAAACTTTGCAAATAAGTTGGCGATCGAAACATTGGAAGCAAAGAAATTAAATTCCCAATATTAACTAAAGCTGCTACTATAGCTATGAACATATGTAAAGGCATTTAGGAGTATTTAAGTGGGTGTGGTTCTAAACTGTTTCGGAGTCACAATAAACAGAACAGAAATAGAAATCATTAAAATTCCCTTAAGGTTCGCATTATATTGGTGTTTTCAAGCTTGTCCTTACCTTTCCCAAATCCTTAAGCTGCGAGTCTCTTATCCTTAATGAGGTACTTGAAGAATTACTCAGTTCCAAAAACCTCCAACCACCTGATAGCATGAAGAAATATGAATAGCATCATACATAATCCTTAAAGGGATTAACGAAACCATCCCAATAAAACCTAAATGACAGCACGATGAATCGAGCAGAGGTAAATCCTTAAAGTCCTTGCTGTCACTACCTGCCACTGAATAAACAAAGTTCCAATTTGTCCCAACATAGAAGCAATACAACCAGAAGGAATGTGAAACCCCAAGAGAAGCGAGCGGAAGAAAAGAAAAATCACTATACTCTTACCTAAAGCCATATGTATATAGCCAAAGAGCTATGATGACAACGACAATGTCAACCGACCACAAAGCAGTAATGGCAGCAACAGCAGTTGGAGAATAGATGTGGGAGGAGGTGGTGGTACCTCAGCACAATGAGCATTATGAAAATAACTATGCACATCCTGTCATAGTGGGCGCCTTTTGACCTCATCATCTTCAAGTGGCTAGAAATGAGCCCGAGAAGCCCGTGTCACATTTCACATTTACACTTGAATATCATACTAGAGCTGAGTACGTCTGCTCCGATGACATCCTTCACCGCTACCAGAACCGAACACAACGCGATGACAAAAGGATTTTAAAGCGGAAGAGCAATTCATCCTGTGAGACTTTTCGTCTCTTTATTCTTCTTCACTCACGCCTGCCACTTTTGCCGTCCCATGAACAACAGGACTCACAAGGCGACTCCTATAGAAACATAGGTACATACATATATGTAACGGAATAAAAAGAAAATTGTTTTCCCTCGTTTTATCTGTCTTCTTTTATTGCAGACACAGAAAATGAAAGATCCGTAGACAGAGAGAGCGAGTGGATGACATAAAGCGTTCGTCCGCCCACACAACTTTTCACCTCATTTGCACTTCCTCCTCAAAGTGGTGCCTCTGGCAATTGTAGGAATGGGGGCGCGGTGCGGACATTCCCAAGGAAGCTGCCAATGAAAACAGGTGCTTTAACTTAAGTCTTTCTTTTTTTCCTTTCGGTGTCTTGTTTTTTTTTGTTTATGTAAGTCGCCATCCGTTGACGTTGTTGGCGGCGCGGCGTTGCCAGTGTCTCCCCTCGTTTGCTTTGGCTCGAATTTAAAATGGATGAATGGAATATTTAAAAACGAAAGAACAAGGGCAACAGCAGCATCATCCTGTTGCGGGATGAATTTTGTTTTATTAGTCCCTCAGTTCTATGGAACGTTTTGCAATTAGTTAAGAGCATCCTTCAGCATTCTCATTGAATAATCATCAAAGCAGAGATTTTATTTTACAAACACATTTGTTTTCTTTTATTGGTGGTGCGCCTTCAGAGCTATAGTGGATTTGCTCGTGAGCTGAATGAATGCTTTCGAATTGAGACTCGATGGCGAGGCAGTAATGAGTAGTGATTACAATTCGCGAAGTTTTTAGGCAGATTAAGTGGGATCTGGCTGAAACCAGGTCATCCCCGAATGTTGCGGCGCAGAAGACATTACGAGATGAAATTTTAACGGAAACCCTGCTGTTTTTAATCACATCTCCTTGTAGGTTTGGGCAACTACTACTCAAATTTAGTTCTACGTAAATTATTGAAAATGCTTCAACTCAAAGTCTTTTGTATGCAAAATCTCATTTTTAGTTACAAGTCAGAAAATGGATTCAGAAACTTCTGTAGAAACTATACATTCTGAAGGTCAGAGGAACACAGACAAACACTCTACAAACAATTCCCGTTAAAAGCAGAATTTATTGAGCGGAAAGAAAACAAAAATACGATATGCAAATGCTTTTCTTTCTTTTCAATTCAAAATATGAGTTTTTACTTTTTGGACATTTGAGAGCCCATCAGCAAAGAACCAGGTCCCTCCAATTGTTTTGTTTGTTGATTGTTGTAGGAGGTGAATACACTGAATGGTAACTTTGGCAATGATATTGCTTACTTAGCTAAGTGATTACTAAAATGATATCTGGAAAGATTTGTTTTACCACCCAGATATGGATTGTAGAGAATAACTTCCTTAATACTTCTTGGAAATGGGTACGCTAAAAGTAATTAATCTCATGATCATCTATAGTCATCTATAGAAAACAGAAAACCTTTTACACATTTAGAAAACCAGCGCTTAAAGTTTTTTCAGTCTACCATTTTCAAATCTATTATTCTGTATTTTGTAGGATAGGCGAGCCAGTCAAATGGAACAACTTGTGAGGAGATCTGCTACTTACGACAGCTTATTGAGAAAAAGAAAATTGACATGACAGGTTGTATTTATAATTTCATATGAAGCGGTGATGTAAAAGAAATGAAATGACTATGATAGTTTCTTACTTTCGGTTAATATTTACTTCTGACAATCTTAAGTATGTGTTATACGAGAACACTTACAGTAGTGTACAAAAAAATGCCTACTATATCCAATCCATTCTTCAAATACTAGATACTAAAAAAATAATTTCTTTAAGAATGGCACATCATCATTTCCACGTCAAGTAATGCCATATGCCTATTGTTTTGCTCTGGCATTTACAAGAATGCACGTAGCTTAGAAATGCACGTATTACAGATTAGGTCTATTGTCTCGTACTATAGTGAGGCTGTCAATACTAGGATTCAGTCGTACTATGTTAATTTGAGTGATTATCTATAAAAACCCTTCTCATTTATGTTCTTTGCATGGATTTATCCGCGCCGGGATGAACATGGATCTTGCGTTACCTACCTATCCTGCTTATGTTCTTCTGTCGGGAATTCAACCAAGACACCTCGCGTAAGAGTTGACGTACATACCCTACACCAGGCAATCAATATTGAAAATTTCACTCATCGGGCATGCTTTTCCCCAATAAAATCTTACAGATGAAGTACCGCATGAGCCTAACGAGGTTCTGTTTTAAAGATTTTACCGATGGTCCTTACGCACCAGCAACTCAGTTAGTCTTCAGTCTCAGTATTTATCTCTTGATTTCTTCGAATCGGCGCTGTAGTACAGAATTATCGTCTATCATTATTCAGATCACGTGCAAAATTCTTACTCACAATGGTGTCTTCTAAGCCAGTGAAATCTGCAGGAATGACTTTTCCAAATTCGGTCAATTGGGTAATCATTTCACCATCTGGTAAAATGTTCATTCTATAGAATCTCTCGATTTCTTCGATTGCGCACTGTTTATAATATTTTTTTTCCTGAAATATCATGTACATATGTATATTCCTATACACTAATACGTTTCTTAATTGCTTACTCCTTATCTCTGCGTGCGTAGTTAAATCAGCTTTATGGCTTCATACGAAATAGGCTCAAAACGTGTACAATATATGTATGGATGTATATCACGGGGAATATTCTTCCAAGACACGTATTTAGGCTCGTGGTTATTTTCAATTTCTTAGCGAAAAAGTGTTTATCATAAGGAATGGAAGTATTTTCAACCTTGACGAGAACTCTTCAATGTTATAAAATTCATCATTTTTGTCATCGAGGATACAATTTAAAAAAAAAAAGTTTCTCGTACACTCGAGCATGTTTATGGCTTTCACATACAAATGACATTCAGCGAACAATCAATCATAATTTTGTGGAAACAAATACGACGGAATTTGATGAAGTGAGACCAAACATGAACCAGAAGGAGTTTCAGACAAATTTACATCAAAAGCAGGTATCTGCTTAGATATACCACCAAAAGATGATGTGGTTTATTCAAGTTCAAAAGACTCGTAGTTCCACTCTACGCTAATACTACAAGTAGCAGAAATGTAATATAAAAGTTCCTCGTTATCTGGTGCTAACCTGAATCCTCTCTCTCTCTCTCTCTCTCTTGAGGATTCAGGTTCTCTTCTCTATTGCCCCACATTTTTGTTTTGACAGCGTAGGTGCCCATATTTAGGAGTCATAGACTACCGTAAGACCTAGTGCAATTCTTGACCCAGCCAGATTCGTGTGCGAATCCTAGGAGGTTTTTCAAGTCAACACCGCTTAAGTCCTTTAGCTCTAAAAAGTTTTTTCTTAGAAAATTAATTCTTTTCATTGCTAGGGCTGGGCATTCGCAGAGCAGATTTTGGACAGACTCTATTTCTTTCTCGTGTCTACAGCTTCTGCAAAAGTCGTTATGCATGTGTACAGTGTCCGGTAAGGATTCCTATTAGCGTACGTACGCCTCTGCGACTAATGCCGATCAATGGGCCATTGCTGTGGCTTGCAGTATTCCAGCTGAGCTAGTGTTTGCTAGCTCTCTTATCTTTATGGAACTGAGTGGCGTATGCCTTTACGGGATTGTCAGAGATTCTCCCAGCTCTGAGCCGTTCTTTGCGAGACTGTCCGCCCATGCGTTACCCTGGATTCCAGTATGTCCTGGTACCCAACATAGGGTCACCGAGTTTTCCAAGGATATCTCGTTGACGCTTTTTCTGCTAAGTCCCACCAGCTTCGATGTCAATGTCTGATGATATGGCTTTTATTACCGATTGGCTATCAGAAAAGTAGATGATCGAATCGCCAGTAAACCATGGCAGCCACTTCTGCTTGAAAATTACGCTGCAGTCATCCGGGTTTTCTAAGACACTCTATTATGTCATAGTAGGCCGTTCATTGCATTTCGGTAAGGTGTGTGCGGACATATGTTTTCTCCACTGTTTTCCACCACACAAGAGAGCCGTACGTCAAGACGGGTTCTCCTATCATGGTGTATAACCAGTATACCACCTGTGGTTTGAGACCATGTTTTACCGAAGGCACGTTTACATGCGTAAAACGCTACGTACACCTTCATTATACGGTCCTGTGTATTAACTTTTTATGAGTTTGGAATCAAGTATAGCGATCAGGTATTTTGCTGTTTTCGAAAGCCTCAGTTCAACTCCGTCTAAGACTAGACAGGTGAACTCGGGGATCTTCTCTTATTGGTGAAGAGCAACGGTTCAGTTTTACTTGGATTGACATAAAGTCCTCGGGTCCATTTATTAACAAACATTAGTGCAGTAGTGAGCGTCTCAGCTACGGACAAAAAGCAGCTTCAAGGTGTGGGAGGCGACTTTACTGTGAGACTTTACTACGAGATTTGTTTGCACTACCTTCAATTGTGGCCAAAAAGTCTCCTTCGTAGTATCCGTCGCCTCTTTCGGCCCGTTCGCGAACCCCGTTATCCTCCTGAGCGGAACCTCAGTTGTAGAAAAGTATTGTCTCAACTACGGTTTATCATTCAGTGGGTCTGGAATATCTTCCATCAGGATGATATAACCCTTATAGCCCAGCGTTTGACATACATTTTTCAACAACGAGAATACGTATGAGCGTTCGATTGTGATTGTAGTTTTGTTCCATGAATATTCTTGAGTGCTCCCTCCTGGCTGTTGCAAAACAGGTTCTTATCTTATCTTAATCACCTATTTGTGCCAGTGAAGGTCGGTGTCCGTATCGTTGAATCCAGAAAGAGGAAAGTGTCCAATAAACGGTATTTGAGCACCTGCCTTGGCTTTTTTATCAGCCTTTTTATTACCTTCTTGGTTTCTGGCACCCAAATCATTTTCAGTTAATTATTTTCTACCGGCGTATTTAATATTTTGTGACATTCCCAGAAAGCCTTGGAGTTGAATGTGTAGCGGCTCTAAAGGATCTCTTGGTTATCTGAGAATATATATATTTTGATGGTTTTTGGGCTTTCTATCGCTAATACTATGTGTTTGATTACAAACAATAAAGCTTGAAATATTGTTGTGCCTATGCAGGGAGGAATCTGTAGGCGGCATCTTGTTCCATTCACACCAGCCCCTCCTTGTGTTCGGATTTCAACCCATCTGTATACCATTGTTGTGATCCATCCTTCATCCAAGTGGGTTTATTGTTTTACCTCTCTTTATTTTATATATATCTTCTCAAATGTTGTTCATCAAACTTCCTTTCTTTGTTGTTATAGGTTCTCTGTTAGGTTAAGGCTTGCTTTGCAGCTTTAGACTGTGTGGCAGTGTGGGATGTTCAGTATTCCCTCCATCCCTGCGGTTGGAATCGTTTGAAAAGCCCCGGTTTTACCGGTACACGCTAGCATTTGCAATTGGTTGAGTTTATTTATGGCATAACAACATTTTTTCCATCATACAGCTGGGCCATGAAGTATAGTTGGTTTGATCATTTGATTCTAGATCCACTGACTAATTTTGTTGGCTTAATGTTTTGCCTACGAGCTGTTTTAGGGACCAGCTGGCTTTAATGGCCCTTGTGTATGTTTTTTTTTAATGTGAGCACTCCAGGAGAGTATTTGGTATGATATACATATAGTATGATATTTGTTTCTTGAACTTCAAGAGATAGAAATTTATTTGTCCTTCTTTTAGTGAATCGAATTATTTTTGTTTTGGTGGCATTGATTTAGAGACATTCTTCATTCTCTATTATGTACTCATGTTTGTCTTTACTATTAATTACGTATAGAGGTTCATATAGTAGAGTTGGCCAAAGGAATGAGGATACGATACTCCACTGAGGGCAACCTCTAGTTTTAATACATATCTCTGATGTACCTAATTTGGCTATTATATGCCCTCCTTTTAGCATGGTGCCTGTCTATATTACAAGGGCAGTTATTTATTATTATTAAGGGCAGTTATTGTAGACATAATATACATGTTATTATAATATATATGTATATATTCAATATTTCATATACACCTAAGTCTGTTTTTACATGGTCTTTTTTTGCACGGTTTTGATATAACACGGTTTGAAAATTGAATATTTTTAATTTTTTTACACGATTTTATTCCAGTTAGCACGATTTGAAATTTTATGTACTTAAATTTTTTTTGTCAAATTTAATTTTTGCGAAGTATGTTCATATCACAAAAAAGTATTTATGAAAGAAAAAAGTCTGAAACCATCGATAGTATCGATAGTGCTATCGATAGTTTGCGAACACTAGCTTAAAGATTTAAGTGAATTCCCTTTTAGCGCGTACAAGCAATTTTTACTGGTCAAAGCAAATGTGAATAGCACTAATTTAGGGGAATTCCCTTTATGTGCATACAATAAAATTTACTGGTCAGAGCAATTGAAACGTGTTAATATTTTGTGAACTGTCAATGCAATAAGACGTGTTTTGTTAAGAAATTTTTTGCATTCAAATTTGATTTTCCATTAAATTTAATTTTAACGCATTAAGATAAAAGGTAAGCCAAAAAATATTTTGTATTTATTCAGTTATTTATGTTTTTTAATTTTGTAAAATATTTTATGTATCCCTAAAAGGAAATGTCAGATAAAACTAAAACGGAAGGCAATTTCTTTGGAAACCAAGATTGAAATTTTAGATCGCCTTCGAAATGGAGAAGGCTCAACTGCTCTTGGTAAAACGTTCGGTTTAAATGAAGCCACAATAAGAACTATAAAGAAAAATGAAATTGCTATTAGGCAATCGGTGATTTCTGGAACGAACCTATCTGTTAAGTCTTCATCATATACTAGAGATGCTGTTAAAGAAAAAATGGAAAAAGCACTCATAATATGGCTGGAGGAAAATGCCCAAAAAAGAATTCCCGTAGACGGAAACAATATCAAACAGCAAGCATTAAGGTTCTATAAAATGATAAAAGACGAACAACCGTCTACATCCACACAAACAACTGCTGAGAAGAGCTACGTATTTTCTGCAAGCACAGGTTGGATGAGGGGATTTCTCCATAGGCATGCGCTTCATAACATAAAAATCAAGGGCGAGATTGCTTCTGGAGATCAGAAAGCCGCTGAAGAATACCAACTAAAACTTAAAAAAATAATAGCGGATGGTGGATACAGTCCAGATCAGGTTTTTAACGCTGACGAAACCGGTCTTTTTTTGGAAAAAAAAGCCGAGAAGAACATATGTGGCCAAATCGCAAAAAAGTGCTGGGGGTTTTAAAGTTGAAAAAGATCGAGTCACATTTTTATTGTGCAGTAACGCTTCTGGAGATCGGATGTTAAAGCCCCTGCTTATCAATCGTGCATTAAAGCCTCGAGCAATGAAAGGTGTCGATTTTGATACATTGCCGGTTAATTGGATGGCCAATAAAAAAGCATGGGTGACGACTACAGTTTTCACAGAATGGTTCATTAAATATTTTGTGCCAGAAACTAGAAAATATTTGAATGAAAAGGGCTTGCACCCGGGCATCCTCAGTTGGAACACCAAAATGTACAAGTTTTGTTCCTGCCACCAAATACCACATCCCTAATCCAACCACTGGACCAAGGAATTATCGCAACATTCAAAACTTATTATATCAAACGAACATTCCAGTACATTTTGGACACTTTGGATAGGGATAAAACTCTAACAGTAATTGATGCCTGGAAAAAGTTTTCTATTAAAGATTGCGGTACACATGCTGCTTTAGCATTGTCAGATTTACGACCATCAACCTTAAACGGATGTTGGAGAGCAATTTGGCCAGAATGTGTAAAAAGTAAAAATCCTGTGGAGAAAAATACAAACGAATATCCCAATATAATTGCTTTAGCACACGCAGTTGGTGGGGAGGGTTTTGATGACTTGTTATCTGATGACATTGATGAACTGATGATTGATAAAGTTCTTAGCGAAGACGAAATATTACATTTTGCCTTACAGAATGCTGATGATATAGAAAGCAGTGATAGTGAAGAACCTGTAAAATTAACTGAAAATTTAATTCAAGAAGGGCTTCAACTTGCAAATAAATTAGGACACCATTTCGTCAAAAATGATCCCAATGTCGAAAGAGCTGCACAATTCCAACGTGAGCTGAATTCTTGTATGGCTCGTTACAAGGAATTATACAAAGAGGTAGCAAGAATTGGCGAACAACGGCTCATAACAGAGTTCATTTTTCAAAATGTAGATGCCGAACGAGCAAGAGAAAGTCCAGTTCAAAATTATTCCAGCGATGATAGTGAATGTACATATACGCGTTCGAAGCAAGCAAATGCGAATAACTGATTACGACCGCAATTAAATTTATGTTGCTGTATTTATGATTATCACTTATTTTATTTTATTTTATTTTATTTTTTACCTTAAAAATTGAATAACCTATTCTTTTCGTTCACAACATAGTTGTTTAGTTCCTGAGCTTGCCATACATTTAATTTATATTATGTACTTTTAAGATTAGAGTGCATATCTTTTTTATCATTAATTACTATGCTTGTGAAAATAAGCATTATATATTTGATTTAATAAAATAAACATGAATTCTTGTTCTTAAAAATTCTTGTTTTTCACTAATTTTAATAGGTTTTAGAGATTAGGAACATATCACCCATTTTTGTATACGATCAATGTCTTTTTTTACACGGCTTCTTCTGGAACCAATCCACCGTGTAAAAACAGACTTAGGTGTATTATACTAAAAGTGCGGCAAAAATTCCATACGAGCCATGGGCAGTTTGCAGCTTAGAATATTTATTTTCTTTTCCTTACTTTAAAAAACGTTCACAAACTGTTTGTGTTCCCATGACGAGACTGTGCACTGAACGTCGACAGATGGCTATTGTAGGTGCGCCATTTTGTCACCTTAACTTCGTAATGGAAGAACATTACTTCCATACCTGCCCATGGTATCCGGTGAATGTCGCTCCATTCGCATTATCATTATTAGTATGTACAATTTAACTAAAGACACAAATTGTTATATTTTCTTTTGGTACACCTCAACCTAAGAGGGCAGTGTCTGTGCACACAGGGCAAAGCTGTTTATCGCTCCCAACTTGGCGGGAAGTCAGCAATGATCCTTGTCGATGCGCGAATCAAGTTAGGGATAGCCTTCACAACACCCGTTTTCTGGTGAACTAATGTATGCAGCGATGCTCATGTGGTTGCGTTATGACTAGTGATGGGGATTTACCCGTATTTGGGATTAAACGACGAACATCACACCGTATTTTGCCAAGTTCTCATTATCCGCAACTTGTAATTTATGCTTTTATATTTACTCTCATTAATATTATACGAATTATTATATTTACGCTCATTCATTTGCCATTTTGAGCAGAAAGGAATATGAGCGGATGAAAACTATACTATTGACCAATTTCGTAGCTTCTTAGAGATTCGCTGTAGCTGTCTTGAATCCTGCTAATCATGATCGCGTTCTTCGAAATCATCAAATAAATCACAACAGGGTATTCGCTCACACATGATGTAAACTAAAAAAGGATGTCCGAAATACAAAGAAAATCATTTATTGCATTACTGTCAGGCTTTCATTGCACTTGGAATACCAGATAGTCGTAATTTTGTTAAGGAACAATCGCTTCGTTATAATTGCGTTCAACATGGTCATCCATCCAATAAATGCAGGCCATCTTCTCGTTGCAAAGTGTACCATTCTCGTTACCATTCACGAGTTCATCAATCGTCGCATTATCCTTCTAACTCTGTTTCAAAATATACGCGCGCTTTGGACACAGGTTCACAAGTTTCATTTGTCACAGAGCAAACTGAGCAGCATCTAGGACTAGCAAGGAAAAGGTCTCGAATTCCTATTCTTGGGATTGCATCAAGAATGGCTAGTTTTACTAATGGCATGTTAACTTTAAGTTTATATTCAAGATTCAATGCAAATAGTATTGAAATTGATTGCTTTGTTATTTCTCTACTCTCTACGTCCGCCATCGTTCGTAACCAATATTGATTCATCTACCTTTAATGATGTCGAATTGTCCCATCCGAATTTCAATATTCCTGGCCCAATCGATATTTTAATTGGGTCGGATAAGGCATTCAGCGTAATAACAGGGTCTTCAAAATTAGAAGGCGCGAGTGAGTCTTATTCAATTCCAACTATAGTTGGCTGTGTAATAGTAGCTAACAATCAACCACATGTTGAACAGCATACTGAATTGAGAGCCTTCTGCACTAAACTTGATTATTCACTTGAGTTCGACCTTGATCTTTCTATTGATTTGCAACAAACTGAAGAGCATTTCGTGATAACACATAGTCGACATATTGATGGGAAATATGTGGCACAATTGCCATTCAAGCCTATAGTTAAACTTAGAGCGGAAAATTCCTTTCAAATGGCAATGAGAAGATTGTTTTCTAGAGAACGTTAATTTATTTCGGATGCGAATCTTAAAATACAATATTCAAAGTTTTTAACTGAATAGAAATCATAAGGTCATATGGAAGAGATTCCTAATCACGAAGTTTTCTGTGTGTTTAAGAAGTCAGCGGCATTTATTCACTATTTCTGGGGACATCAAAAAAATGTACCGCCAGGTATGGGTGTCTCCAGATCATACAAATTTTCAACGAATTGTTCGGCGTGAATCTCCAGATAGCGCACTCAAACATTTTCGACTTTTAACAGTGACTTACGGCACCTCGGCTGCTCTATTTTTGGCCGTAAGTACACTCAAGCAACTCGCTCAGGATTCCACACAATCACATCCACTAGCATCGTCCATCATCCTCAACGATTTCTGTGTGAACGATGTTTTACTGGTGCAGATTCCATAGATGATATTTTCTCCATTCGAAACGAACTCGTTCACTTGTTGAGAAGTTTCCTGAGGATCTTGCCCAGCGTTGTATTAATATTCGTTGCGAATTGCATGGCATAAAATGTATCAAGATTTCTAGACTCATATCGGAAACTAAACATCATCGAGAACTACATGCTTTCTGTGATGCGTCACTGGAAGCGTATGCACCTGTAGTATATTGTAGAAGCATAGATTGAAGTGGAAACATTTCAGTATCATTAGCGGCAGCAAAGACTAAAGTTGCCCCAATTAAAGTATTGTCTTTACCGAGACTCGAGCTTTTCGGGGCAATCTTTCTTACACGATTAGTCAATAAAATTTAATTTTCATTATAGAAAAATTAACTTAGCGTCTTTGCGTGGACCGACTCAACTTTAGTTCTCCACTGGTTGTCTGCATCACCCAAAAATTTAAACTTTTCCATTGGTAATCGCACATCGGAGATTTTAACATCAATACCATTCAAATCTTGGAATCTTGTCCGATCTTCTTGCAATCCAGCCGACATTGCCTCTCGAGGAATTTCGCCTTCAGCCTTACTATCGCAACAATTTGGTGGAGTGGTCCGCAGTGGCTGAATAAAGCGTCGAGTGAATGGCCGGTATCACAGTTTGATCTGAATGATATTGTCACCGATCAATTGGAAGAACGAAAGCAAATCAAAATTATTATAACGTGGTGCGATATGAGTTATTTTTTCTTCGTTGAAAAATGTATCCATTTGTACAAGTTCAACCCGGTATATACTCTGTTTTAAATACATACCCGTTGGGTATTTCCACGAGGCCAATCACTAGTTATGAGACAGCAAGCTGGGGCGATAAAGGATAAGGCGAGTGTACTCGCTCATAAACTGGAAAAAATCCTCACGCAGTACAAGGCGGATATAACTGCGATCCAGGAAATAGGCTGGATAGGACAAGGGATAGTAAAAAAGAAAGAGTGCAACATTTATTACAATTGTCACAAAAGTTTGCACCTATTTGTATGCAGATTTGTTGTGGGGAAACGGTTAAGGTCGAATGTCATCGACTTTAAACCGATAATTGATCGTCTGCCAGTGATCCGCATACAAGACAAAATTGTGCTCGGAGACTTCAATGCCACTATCGGTAAGGAAAACATCATTGGCGTGGTATATATATTCATGGTGGTAAGCGTTGATCTGACCTAGTGGCCCCGCGATTCAGACCTCGAGTATCCAGTGTTAGAAAACTGTACCATCCATCAAACAGCAGTTTTGACATTGGACGCCAGAGCACACCCGAGATTGCTAGAACCTACGAAGAGGAACTACGTGAGAGACTCTCTGGCATGTCTACGTCAAACACCACACATACCATATAAACTCCCTACCACTTCCAATAAGAAGCCCGTGGTGTGATGGCGAGTGGGAGCAGAGGAAAAATGCAACCGACGAGGCATACTAAAAACTGCTGCAACGGACAACAAGAGCAGCAGAGGAGGAGTACCGGCCTAAAAGACGGTAGGAGGAGAAGCTTTTACGCCTGAAGAAAAGGTCTCTCGCAACTTCCCAGTTTAAGGATATAGAAGAGTCCAGGAATAAACAGAAAATTCGTCGACTGGAATATCAGCTCCAAATGTTTTTTACAGTTTCATCTACTGCACATTTATTTCAAAGTGTTGTTCAATGAGGACTTCCCTCCTCGAAATGTTGTGATAAAGCTGCAAAAAATGCAAATGGAGAATTCTTTTTTCGGTATCCATAAAAAAGCCGATCCTACCTCTTACAACAACTATAGAAGTATATCCCTGCTCAACGTCGCTTACATCCTGTCTAGCGTTCTGCGTGACCGTCTAAAGTCGAACCGCACAAATCTGCACGTACCAGTGTGCGGCTGTCGGCCCACCAAATCGACATTAAACCAAATCGTCACACTAAGGCACATCCTCGAGAAGACCAGCGAGTTTCAATGGTAGTATTTTTTCATAATTAGTTTATTGAGTGATTTTAAAGGCAGATACATAAAGCATGTATAGAGACAGCTAAATAGCCCAAAAATCTAGGTTGTGTACATATCGAGTTACATTATTAAACGCTACTGGAATATTTCTTCTCATATTGGAATTATGGCTGGAAGAAACCTTGAAATGTGATAATGGGAAGGATTAATGTTTTTGCTAGATTTAGTCGGATGTGTTGAGTCGGAGTGGGATGTGAACTATCGTATCGTGACCGCGCACTGCGTTCTTGGCCCAGTTGATTTAGCTTGGATATTCGCAGCAATTTAGCGAAGCAACGATTTGATGTCTTTTCGATGCTGCGGTAAAAGCGCTTCGCTTTGCCCCTAAAATGAAATTAACGAATGTTAATTTAGTATGTGTAAGGTGGGCTACACGATGCCCAAGAAAGGAGTCTCCTTAACATCGCATACAAGATCTTCTCCGCCGTTTTGTGTACTCGCCTAAAGTAGCTTATAATCAACCTGATAGGTCCATATAAGTGTGGCTTCAGGCCACGGAAATGTACCATCGACCTGATTTTCACATTACGACAGATAATGGAATCGAAACTCACCACCTTTTCGTCGATTTCAAGGCCGTAAATGACAGTGTGCATAGGGACGAGCTATACAACGCCATGTCTAGTTTTGATATCCCCGCCAAACTCGTCAGGTTGCGCAGGATGACGATGGAGAATTCTCGCTGCTCCATCAAGGTCGGTAACGAACTCACCGAGACCTTCAATGTCAAAAAAGGTTTTAGACAACGCGACGCGCTGTCATGTGACTTTTTTAACATCATCCTGGAGAAGATCGCGCAATTGTCAAACGCCAACACTAGAGGCATGATCTTCCAGAAGTACTCACAACTGTTAGCATACGCGGACGACATTGACGTGATTGGTAGAACACAGTGAGCCGTCAATGAGGCGTCTGCTGGCATGTAAATGAGGGCAAAACGAAGTATCTGCTGTCATCAAGAAAGGTCATAATGGGCAGCTATAACTTCGAGGTAATCAAGGACATCGTCTACCTCGGCTCCATAGTAAATAGTACGAACAACATCAGTACCGAGATCAAACGCAAAGTAACTCTTGCCAACCGCTGTTTCTATGGGCTCAAGAGACAATTGAGTTGTAGGGCCATCTCTCGAAGGACCAAGCTGACTTTATACAAGACCTTGATCATCCCAGTCCTGCTGTTCGGCGCGGAGGCATGGACAATCTCAAAAACGGATGAAGAAGTCCTTCGAGACAAAATTTCTGCGTGCGATCTTTGGTCCTGCTTGCGTTGACGGTTTTTGGAGGAAAAGATTCAACCACGAACTGTACGGGCTGTACAGCGACATGAGTCTAGTCAGGCGTCTTCGGATCCAACGCCTAAGATGGCTAGGCGATATAGAGCGTATGGACAACTGAGCTGTGGTCCGAATTGTCTTCGACTTCGAACCCGTGGGACAACGTAACAGAGGACGTCCCCGTTTAAGGCGGCGCACCCAGGTGGAGAAGGATATCAACCAACTTGGTGTGCGACACTGAAGACAGCTAGCCAGAGACCGTGCTAGTTGAAGATGCTTGTTGGTTGAGGCCCAGCTCCACCCCGGACTTTAGCGCCAAATAAAAAAAAAGAAGACTACACACTATCAGTTTTCTAATTACATTCTTCGTAAAATGATAACAGAAATGATAGTGTGGAGCATGGATTGAAAAATGTTTACAGAAGTGGTGGCGAGTATTATGAGAGTTGAAATTTTTCGTGGATTTTTCTGTAATGAAGAGGTATGATGCATATCATCAACTCTTTAAGCTTCTGTGGGCATTCCAATACAAGCTTGGAAGGAGTAAGGTAAGCTATAAAAGCGCAAGTCCAAACTAAAAAAAAAAATGCCTAATGTTAACAAAATGCAACTGAAATTATAAATACGTACCGAAAAAAGAATTCTCCATTTGCATTTTTTGCAGCTCTATCACAACATTTCGAGGAGGGAAGTCCTCATTGAACAACACTTATCTAAGAAACACACATTGAAATAAATGTGCAGTAGATGAAACTGTAAACTTTGACCAGGTGTTTTATGTGTGCACTCCACCGTGCAGCGATTAGAAATAGTTACCCTGTGGTTGATCTCGGTACTCAGGTTGTTCGTACTGTTTAATCCGAGGTCTTGACTACAATATAGTTATCCATTGTGACAAATCCAAAACCATTTGTATATGTCCATGCTGTCCACAAGAGCCTATACATATGAATATATTTGTGTCAGTTGCTTATATTATTGTGTAGATTTTTCAAATATAAATTAAAACGTATAAGAAGCAGGTTAAGTTTGTAGTAAAATAATCAAATAATTTCATAATTGATCCGATTAGATAAGTCTAGATGGAGTTTGATCTAAGGACTCAGCTATTTTCGCTACATTAATTAATGTGATGCAGTCACCATTTGCGGTTGGGATCAAATTAACGGGACTATCACTGGAGTGGTTGATCAGTGTCAGTAGTCTGACTGTGGGTATCAAAGTTGACCATTGGTCTAGATGTACTGGTGAATTTACTTCCTACCAACCTACCATGCCTTATGTATTACGGTGTCCCGTAGTTGTATGAAGACAAAAAATGTCTCGAATTTTTTATCGAAACGGGTATCAAGTTGCGTATTAACAAATAGATCCTGAATATGTAATTAATTTTTGATTTGGACATGAAAAATATATTTATTTACGATTTAAAGCCTCGATAGAGAAGTAAAAGTCATGTCAAAATCGAAAAGTAAGTAAATATTCAGTATCTACTATAATACTCCACTTTTGATACACTTTCGATAAAATATTTGAGAAATTTATTTCTTCATACAACGACGGTACACCCTATTATGCATGCGTGCCTTAAACTCCAGTTTGGTTCAGAATCAAGCTAAGTGCGTAGATATTATGTTGTCTTAAGGATCTTGAGTTCAATTCTATATACTATTGGACATTTGAACTCTAGACGATTTTCCGTTCTCATAGAGAGGTCAGACGCGTTAAGATGTTGCCCCCGAAAATCTTACACAACCTGAACACACAGTTATCCAGTTTGAAAGCAGGGGAATATAAAACGTACATTACTATATTGAATGCGTCGCTTTTTTGTCGTCCTTGGGGACGAGAAAGATTATACATTTATTTTTCAACTGGGCAAGTGAAAACAGCACTTTATTTATAAACATTCACCTTGAGCAGTTCCAACTGCCAGTCATTCATAGCCAGAAACATCCATTCAGGCCAAGTTATAAATTATGAGCACAGCAAAGTTATACATTCCTTGCTCTCTTCAAAATAGATAAATGGTTGTCTGCCATGAAGGCGAGACTAATTTATGAACTTCCAGGCAATTCAGCTAAAAGCATTGTGTTTTACATTTTATTGCTATGTAATTCCCTCCGCTGTGATGGTAAATTAAATTCGCTTTACATCGACGAACTCGATAATTGTTGCTCCCCACATGGGACTAAAAATATTATCTCAACCTTTACTCCATCTCTTCACGTACCGCACAATCAACATGAGTTCACAGATAAAATGATTGCGTTGATTAATTGGACTTTTTAATTGGCTTGGATTCGGGATGTGGAAGGTGCACAAGTCAGTGCCTGTTTTACACATGAACATGTTTAATTACATCGCCTTGTGGCAGAGCTTTCATAGAACCACAAAGTCTAGCCCGACTTGCTCGAGTTGATATGAAAATTTGAATATTTTTAATTACCTTTTTATGGGTGTAATATTAACAAAAGGGGGCATCGAATGAGCCTGTTCTTTGATGAGCTCTGACTGATTTTGCCATACGCATAATGAATTTTCAATTTATCCAGCGAATCGGGGATGAAATTTGATTAAACTGACGCCATACGAATAAAAGTTTTATCATCGCCGACACAAATTCTGAAATTGAATTTTCGGAATTGAGTTATTGGATGAAAGTGGAAGTGGCGACGACTACAGCGACACAGTGGTAGAAATTGCGTCTTCTAATCTCAATTGTGTACCTAAGAGATTTCCCTTTGAATGGTTTGAAATTTTAATTTCATTTCGGAGTGAATATTTAATGGACATTGTTGTGGGTTGGATTAGGAACTCAGTGACTCAGAAAATTTTTTCTCTGCGCGGGTATATACCTGGCCGGAGTTTGTCTGATGTATGTAGACCTTTGTATAAGTACTGAGGCATGCTCTGAGAAAATGTTAATACGCTTTGGGAAGAGAAAAAACACACACAGGAAAATTGAGTTTGTTGAAATTAGGAGGACGGAAGAGCAAGTGAGATTAAAAAGGACCAGATGCCCTCGAGGGACCATGAAAGACTTAAGAAACACCTGGAGTCAAGATGTGAGGGATAAAATTTATTAAATTACTTGGATTACTTTTAGACTTAAATGCATGTATGTCGTATAAAGATGTGAAGATACATGTGCTTTAATCTTTGACATAAGTTTTTATTATTCCACTTCACTGTACCAAACTGAAATGCATTTGCTAAACATATGTACATCCATTTTATCAGATTTGCCCCAGTCTGAGATTTATTGCCACTTAAATCGACAAGATGGAACTGCAACCTTTATTTAAAGAGGAGAGAAACGAGGCGGAAATCCTTGCGTTAATATTTAAAAGCGAATTCAACTGGGATAGAGCATTTTCTTCTTCTTCTTCTGGTGGCGCTACAGTCCGGGGTTGACCTGGGCCTCAACCAGTAAGCCTCTCCAGCCGACCAGTACGATCTATAGTCAGCTGTCTCCAACTGCGCACACCAAGTTGATTGAAGCCCTTCTCCGCCTGGGTGCGCCATCGGTTCCGTGGGCTTCCTCTATTACGTTGTCCCACTGGTTCGAATTCGAAGACTCTTTGGGCTAGAGCAGTGTTGTCCATGCGCTCTACATGGCCCAGCCATCTTAGACGTTGAATCCGTAAACACCTGACCAGGCTCATGCCGCTGTACAGCCCGTGCACTTCGTGGTTGAATCTTCTTCTCCAATAACCATCAACGCAAACAGGACCAAAGATTGAACACATAACTATTCTCTCGAAAAGACCAAGTGCTTCTTCATCCACTTTTGTGATTGTCTATGCCTCCGCACCATAGAGCAGGACTGGGATGATCAATGTGTTATATAATGTTAGCTTGGTCCTTCGAGTGAGGACTCTACTACTCAATTGCCTCTGGAGCCCAAAGAAACAGCGATTGGAAAGAGTAATTCTGCGTTTAATCTCGGTACTGGTGTTGTTCGTACTGCACTTGCGAGCTGAGGTAGATGATCACTCCTTCAGTATTGGAGTCTTCCTCGCCGTTTAACAGCCTACAGAAATGATCTTTCCAGATTCTCTGTATCGACTGCGAATTTACTACGAGTTGTCCCCCTGCGTCACGACAGGCTTCTGTCCGAATTTTGTATCAATTGGATAGTTGTTTTACCCGCTGGTACAACTTTCGGACGTCATTTCTGCCGTAACACCCCTCCATTTCCTCGATCGCTTCTCATGCTCTTTCTTTTTCTTTTTGAGAAGCCGCTGCTCACGGTAAAGCTCACGAACCGCTCTCGTCCGTCTGTCCAGCGTCGCCTTGTATTCTGCTTGCTTCGCTGAATGTGCCTGCCTGCACTCGTTGTCAAACCAGAGGTTTTTTGGGGTGGCGTTTTAAGACCCAGCACATCAGATGCAGCTTCTCTGATGGCGTTTTGACAACGGTTCCATTGTTGGTCGGTTGTTTCGCCTTGCAGAGTTGGACTCTCTGAGAGCTTTAAGGAGACTCGATCAATTGCGATTGTAGCTTTCCGACGTCAAACTGTTTTAGTTTTGCTCTACTCCGTTGTCCTATTGATATCCGTGTTCTTACCTGGGCTACAACAAAGAAATGATCCGAGTCGATGTTGGCTCCTCGGAATGTTCGGACATCGAGAACGGTGGAGGAGTGTCTGACGTAGATCGCAATGTGATCAATCTGGTTGACGGTTGATTGATCAGGAGACCGCCAGGTCCCTTTGTGGATGGTGAGGTGAGGGAACCGCGTACTGGCTACAAAAAGGGTTTCGCCCCGTTACGGAGTCCATACGCCTGAGTCCGTTCTCGGATTTGTTGTCGTGCAGGCTGTGCTTTCCGATGACTCTAGCAAAGATGTCTTCCTTGCCCAGCTTTGCGTTGAAATCTCCTAGAACGATATTGGTGTCGTAGTTGGGGCATTGATCGTATGTTCTTTCTAGGAGATCGTAAAAGTCCTCTTTGCTGTCGTCATCTTTATCCTCCGTTGGGGCGTCCGGATTAAAAATTTACACTGAATGAAACTAGGCAACAGTTTTACAGCACTTCATTCAGTTAGAATATATATTATACATTTATAATCGTATGTCCAAAAGTGTAATTTTGTTTTCTTTTGAAGAGTACCCTTTCAGTTCCTTGGGCATTAACTTCATTACAGACAAAGAGGCAATAATATACAGCAATAGAACAAAACTAGCTTAGTAGTTCCTGGCAGTACAATGGACCACTCACTTACACTTTTTGAGTGAGGGATCCAGTGTAGTGTTAAAAACTTCCGACAAAAAAAACCAAGCTAGCCCGGAATTGCTATCGGCAGTGTGTTTGGATTTCGTTGACATAAAAAAGTAAAAAAGGACAAACATAATACTTAAAAAAGGCATTTATTAACGAACGCAAATGGTGTAAAAAGGCAAAAAAAAGACAAATGCATATACGTCAAACATATACATATTTATTTGGAATCAGGGGTCTAGGTCGGGGTAAGCTGCCTGTGTTGACAAGCTTTGCATCTTCCAGTTGTTGGATGGACACACACGGCAGTTACCTTTTAAGCGTTTGGCTGACGATCCAAAACTGGATATGGGCGGTGTAGGGGAGCTTCAGCGGTCGTTGTGTGCTGTAGACATGCACATATAAGTGCATCAACCACAACAACGTTGGTAGACTTTCATCCGTGTAAGACGTTGATGCCTCTTTACCAGATATTTGTAGTGTTGTTCCTGGTTTGGTTGTATTGGATTTGACTGCTACGCTAGTTGGGTGAATCAAGGGCCTCATAGGATCCGATTTGGACAGATTTATAGAAGCTGGTTCTCCGTATTTGGGTACTGGCAGGACGGTACAGGTGTCTTGTCTCCAGTATTGGCGAAGGGCGGTCGGCCTATGCATACGCACAGGTAAGGCAGACTAATCCGGTAGATGCCAGATATCCGGATTCTCGTGATCGCGACTGAACTATTTATTAGACTGGGCTTCCAGCCTAGTGGGACAATGAAGGGGTGAATATGGAGGTGGGGTTGATTACTTCTTAGTCTCCCGTAGGATCCGAAGTGATAATGAGACTACCATTCGCAGTATTGACCGTAGTCAGCCCCAGAACCGTGCCAAGGTAGATAATCGTCTCTGGAGATTTACATATAATTAACGTTATTTTAACTGTAGATTAGTGATTATTAAAACTTTTAACCACATTCTAGACAATCCAAAAGATTGGGATAATGACGCGATTTCAATGGCCGAATGTTTATGGTACAGATTAGAAGGGACAGATTTTTGTTTTTTACTTAATACGGTTACAGAGATTTTTGCAAAAACACACGAATGTTGTAGCTAAACGAGAAACAGAGAGTTTTGAGTCTTGGCTTTGTATTGATTTTCTAAGTAAATTCGATTCCATTCTTGAAAGCAAAAACGATTTTGGGAAAACGCCGAGTGTTCGATAATGACTTAAACTACTCATTATAAGGGCCAATATTATATTCCAACTTAAGACAAGATATAAATCTTGCACAGATTTAATTTTATTGGATTTACTCACTAAATCAAAATACAATCATTTTGCGGTATGAAACCCAGATAATAGAATATCTTCCCTGAATATTTTTTTCGGTGTTTTTGATTTTAGAGCAGTTAAAAATGAACTAAAAGTTCTTTATACAACATCTTCACTTCAACAACTTGATGTTCTACCGCCGTATAGAAATTTGAGAAGTGAAATATTGTGTCTAACATTTCTCCAAATTTTAAAATTATGTGCACTATTTTTAACACTGCTAATAACTGTCGCCTCTGTAGAAAGATCTTTCATTACTCTGGAGTGAATACGAAGTTCCCAAGGAGGAAATTTGCTCTCTGACTTAGCACTTTTATCCAAAGAAAAGTTTATATGGATAATGTGCTAAATCAGATTTAAGTAATAAAAGTAGACCAAGCTCTTATGAAAAGGTTTTTGCAGAATATGTAAAACACTATGGAAGAACAGACTAAGAGAATAAACTTAAATAAACTTTTCACAATCTTTCCCTTCTCTCACTGTTTTTAATTTAAGTTCCTACTTGTGCTTAATATTTACTTTTTTTGCCTTTGTTAAATATTTACTTTTGAAATTTGTTTCGTCTCTACTATATGTTAACTTTTTAATTTATTTATTTAAAAAAACGTCATTTGTGAAGTTCCTTTATTTTTTATTGTATGCTATCAATATTCTTTAAATTCTTGCTTTTGCATCTGCCAAAAGGTTTCTTTCGAAGCCATTTTTATTATACTTTAGGTTCATTGTAAATCTTACCTTTAATGACTTGATGTGTATAAAATTGGCTTCAATTGCTTTATTTGAATGTGATTAGAAAAACAGCACGACACAATACAATTTCCGAAAGTGTTTGCAGGTGATTATTTTTACCGACTCATATTTTCAAATTGTCCACTCCGGAGCAAGGTTATGAGCTGGTCAAAACAGACATCTTAATATGAACAAATTTCCAAAAAAAAAAAACAGTAAAGTAATCGAGGGGAAAAGTTTAAGCACAATAATAAGAGTGTAATTATTTGTTGAAATTATAGAGTGAATTGAAAAAGAGAAAATAAATTAATTCCTAGCACAAAATAACTTGCATAACCTTTATATGCATTAATCTGTTTCAGATTGATTTCAACGATTTTCACGTTCGTCTCCTACTCCCTATCCTACATCGTACCTCTTTTCTTACATTCTTACAGTTGTGGTTATGGCGTTGGAAACGTCATTTAGAGAAAGGTTCTTAATTAATATTTAAGTACTATTGCATGTCAAAAGAACATACATATTCGTGGAACATCGTTTTCGTTTTTCTTCTCAGAAATTGGAGAGCTACAAAATGCTCAGATTGTAGTTGATACACGTGCATGTCTAGAGACGAAGTTCAACCATTCAAGATTATCATTCAATAAAGGCATCATTTTTAGATGAAAAGCACGCAACGTACCGTGCATGTTTTGACCATTTTGTACGTAAATTGCATCAATCATTAGGTTACTCTGGCAACAATAGATATTGTATAGATATTCACACCTCATGGGTGTGATTCAGGAAAACATAATTTAGACTTCTGTGGGTATGACTCTTCCTCTCGCACTCCTACTAGATAAGTATAAGTATTCTAATGTAAAGAATGGGTCAATGGAGGGTGACACACATATCTACATAAAAGATCTGATGTGGCGCCATTAAGAATTGTAGTAGTTTCATTTATTTATTTATTGAGATAATATTCTGCATTACATCCAAATATATTTATACACATATAAAATAGTTTTATATTAATTTATCCAATATATTTAAACTAAATTTTTCTCTTACATAGCTAATTCACAAAATTAGTTTTGAGTACTATTAGTTGGGTTTGGACACAGTAAAGATTTTGAGAAAATCCTTTGTATTCTCAAAAAGTAGAATTTCTCTGATCATGTTAACCATTGTATATGAAACTAACAATAGGTAATAAGCTATTTTTTAATTGATTATCAAAATATTCACCAGAAATGATTAATATGGCAAAGCAGCATTTCCCGGCTCAGCTAGTTTTCTATAAAAACTAAAAACTAGAATACAAAAAAAAAAAATTTAGAATTGATATTCGCATTGAATACAACTTGGCAAAGCATTTCGCATTTTTGAAAAATATAGACTTTTTTTAAATTTTTTTTACCAAGAATTTGAGTTTGAATGCGTAGTATTCAAAAACTAATGACACGAATAATTTGACGTACATTTTATTTTCAAGAACAATTTCTGGCTTTCACATTCTGTATAGTACTTTATTCTATATGTTGCCCTATAGTTAAGGAATACTTAGATTGCCTATGCAAATCATCTTTGAAGTGAAAAGGCCAAAATGCTACTTTTTCAAATAGCAATTCAAACGTTTGAGCATATAATATTGTATTTGAAGTTCCTTAATATATCCCTTGCAAAAATATATGTTAATAGCATTTTAAACAGTTTATTTAAGCAAGCGAACTAATAAAAACGTTCCTTTTTTTCAATTATTCACTATTCAATCAATATTGAATAATTCACCTCTCACTCTTTTGGATTTTGTCGTATATTGTTCCATTCAGCCCTTCATACCATCGTGAGCATTCACATTATAGATTTTATAGCACATCATAAAATGTTTGAATTCACAACTTAAAATCACAGTTATACTTGTGAATACAAAATCGCAACTTAGTCCAACTCTACTGAATATGTAATTTTTCTTTTCACTAGCGCGAGTTCATTTCACTGATTTATAGTGGCTTTCAATGGCACAATCGGAATTAGCAGTGTTATGCAATTATTTCGTGTTTTAGTCATTGACTACAAATTCTAACACTGATTCACTTGACACTTTTTTTTTAAATACCCAGTCGCTATGACTTGGTTCGTTTTCGTTTGGATCTCTCAAATATAGCGGGATCCTACCGACTGCGCCACTTAACTGTTGAGTTTTGATTTGATAAAAAAAAAACAATTTTTACTTGTCCGAGAATCAACAGCTTTATTCTAGTTTACTTTGCTAACTCAGCTAAAGTGATTTTGCGAGTGGCGCGGACTGGAACATGGGATATCGGACTGGGATATGGGATACCATAAGTTATGGTATCTGCACATGACTTCGGCAGTCCACCACAAAAATAAACAAAACACAATTCAAATTTGTCAATCTAAATTTGTAATTAATAAAGTTGTTAACGTGTTCGTTCAGTTTGTCACACACATGTACACCTCTCGAATGGTGTCCTTCTTGTTGTTAACTGATGGATGGTGTGACTGTGGTTTATGAATTTGGAAAGGTTGCTGTTTACGAATGGTGTGATCGTCGTTTATTTGTTGTGTGATTGTTTTTTGTTAGTGAAATTTAGGTTTTTTTATGATGCGTTTATGTGGGTGATATATACGTACATATGTATATCTGTGTATGATGTACATGTGTAACGCGTTCACTTGATGCAGTTTGACCTTCGAAAATGTGGGAAAAGACAAAGAGAATGAACTTATTATTGAGGTGAAAAAATTTATGGGGCCGTGTTCCGCATGGGATTTGTAACCTGTAAGATTATGTTTGTCTGGTTGATTAAAGCATTACTTTAATATGTTGCAACATTAAAACTACTAAAGACTCTTCCATTCTAGCAGAAACCACTCGTGTTGTGCGTGCGATTGTTCTTTCACGAGTGGAAGTGACCTGCAATGTTATGCCGACTCCGAACAGCAAAGTTTTGAGAATCATTTTCAGCACAATAAATACTTTTTGATCATTGTCAGTGACTCTCAAAATATGAAAAATGGTCAATTCAGGGATCGAAACTCACGCCCTCAGTGTAGAAGTCGCCACACCAACCCACTACTACCCGGGGTGGTAATATGATACGATTTAATATGCCTCAAGTGGCTACAGTCTTCCATGTACATGCGTATGCCCATGGCATTCAAAAAACAAAATTTTCTCTTACAAACTTTATTTTATAAGCAATTTAAGGCATCAAGCAGGTGAAGAGATTATAATTGGCAATTATAGCGCCCTCGCTGGCATATTTAGACCATACCTGGTTGCGTTTTCCAAAACATCAATTTCCTATTGATTTAGGAATCGCTGGAGGAAAGGAATCCATGAGCACCTTTTCCTTTGGAGTAATATGTACAGAAATATGATTTATTTTCCAGCTGATGGTAACGAGGGTGGGCATGTGATTTATGTTTTTCATTCGGCGCCCCGAAACGAAGGCAAACGGAAACATTGTAATTGCAGAAAATTTTCTTCTTCACCGCTTTTTGCTTTGAACGAATCAGTCCAGTAATTGGCAAGTAACACATGTGCTTAAAAACATGTTGAATGTTAAAACATTTCTTTACGATTCAGGATAGGTGTTCATGATCCATATAAGGACATATCTATGTTTTCGTAAACTCTTGCTTTTGGCTAAATTTACGCCCTCCGTTATTCAGATCAAGCTTGTTAAAACTACTTCTGCCAATTATTGATAAAATTGCCGAAATATACTTCGAGCTCAACTCTCAATCGTGCCATAAATTATGTTTTGCATTTGACGTTATGGTTTTCCTGAGACGATTATATACCTTGCCGTGGTTCTGGAGCTGAGTACGAGCAAAATTGTGAATGGTAGTCTTATTATCACTTCGGATCTTATTGGAAACCAAAAGGATAATCAACCCGACCTCCGTATTCACCCCTTCTACTTCTTCTTCTACTACTCCCACCTTCCCCGGTCAGCCTGGGTTGGATCAAGGTGTTATGCGACCCGTACCGAACATTGACCAGGCTGGAGTCTCAGTATAATAAACAGTTCAGTCGCGATATCTAACATCCTAGTTTGCCTTACATGTGCACAGTGCGCTCTTCACAGGCAGACCTCCCTTCTTCAGTATTCGTAGGGCCAAGCAACCCTACGAACCAAGCCTTCAAACCAAGCACCCAAAAGTAAAACAAAAACAAATAAAACAACAATGGTGACAAACTAGTGGAAACTGAACCAAAAGCCTCGCTAGTCCCTAGTGTGACAGTCAGGGATCCCAATCCGGAGGAGCGGCTTCCATAAACCTGTTCAAATCGGACCCTATTAGGCCTTGATGCACCCAACTACAGTCAAATCCGTGGCAACCAAACCAAGAACAAGACTGCAAATACCTGATAAAGGGGCATCAACGTCTTACACGGACAAACGTCGGGGATGCCCAACGAACTTGACGTAGTTGTAGATCAGTGGAAGAAACGTTCACCCCATCGGCTTCGGCCAGACAAGCGAGGCAGTATAATGACATCCTCAAACGCCAGATCATCGCCTCAATCGTGGCTCCCGGATGGTAGCATCCCGATGAACAAATGGAGGAAGCTTGAAGCCAGACTCGCCAGCATCCTATCTGGCCTTCAGCATGACTATCCCGCTAAGCCGCCCAACTGCGAAGACGCTGGCTGGTATTAGGGCACGTCAAGATACTTGCCTAATCGGATGGCTACCTAGGGCACGTATTCAAGAGCAGTATGAATGGTTGCGTAGTACAACTGTAACAGCTTACAAATTTGCAGAAGAAACCCGTGATACCTAAATCTCTTCAAACCCCCGATATATTGTTTGGTCTGGGAAACTGTCGAATACACATCGTCTTACCACTGCCTGTCCTCTTCGAGCTGACCTCTCAATCGTTTTGATCCATCTGCATGTTTGTTGGTGTCATATCCGACCATACCACAATCGATACTCCGAATCTCTTCAATTGTTTAACGAATATTCATTGTTGAGCCTCGTTCAGTGTTATCGATTCTTTTATCAGAGAGTAATCGCTTCCCGTGTCAAAATGCGCTGTACTCACGTCCAGCCATGGTGACTTGTTTCATTACTGATGGAATTAATTCTCCTGGGACTCGACCCAACTGGACCTGGCTACTTTTGATTTTTTCCTACGACAATTTTTCGCCTCGTGCCCCGGTCTATTGCAACTTGAACACCGAACCATTCTTCGCAGTTGAAGACAAATCAGATCTACATATGTGTCCTATCTGGTTGCAATTAAAACATTTAACGTCTCTTCTGTCGTGCACACTACCACCATCAGAAATTATTGATCTTACGGATTCTGTTGTCGTAGGTCGTGAAATTGCAGGTAATGATGAGATATAAATCATCCATTTCACCTTGTCTTCCTACCATTGCGTAGTAATACTCAATAAAGGACTAACTGGACCGACGCTTTCGCTTCACACGTGTGCTTTCTCTATACACGTGTGCCACGTTGACTGTGCTCTCTTTGGAGAGCGATGATAAACTCTCTCCCCATCTCGAATACCGGCTATGCATCACGCCAGTCTCTTTCAAGTCCCTACAATTTATACTGTACAGCTTAGAGTGTAAAGTCTTCAGTCCAAGATTACAAACGTTGTAATTGCTCCACTTTCCTAACGAATTCTGCTGACAAGCGCACACTTCGCTTGGACGGATAGAAATTCGGGAGAATGCCGATGACATCTACGATTCTGGTGGCGCCATGCATTTGCGATGAAGATGGAAATGTGTAAGTTGCTGGTGGGTGCTCTACTGGTTGCTACGGTTTCGGTGTCACGATGATTAACCAATGTTGTATTTCTGTTTTGTATTTGTTGGGGTGTGCTTTCGTGTCGGATACTACTTACGTTCCAAATCGTTTACACTATTTGCGAAATTCAATACGATGCTGCGCAGTTCTGCAATTTGAGCCGTTCACGATTCCATCGCATGGATCTCATCGATGTCCACTTCGCCGGGTCCCCGAATTTGTGTATCATGTGCCTGGAATAATCGATTTAATTGTTCAATTTTTAGCGGCGTAAATTTGATCATCTTCGTTTCATTTTGTTTCCTACACTGCGCGAAATTTATATAGAGGAAACGCAAAAAATTTGACATATGGCATGGCTTTCCATTGAATGCAATGACCGTTAACAAAACGGTATTTTTTCAAATTTGCTTTTGTGCTAATGAGATCATGCGTACCATGTTCACTTCCATATCAGTTGTCGTGCTCAACCATCAGGCGTGTTTTTGAGAAAAACTGTAGTTTTTATAAATTTTACTGCGAATTTAATATAGAGGCGACTACAATTTTTCGAAAAATATCAATTTTTGGGTAAGTATTTCGGTTACAGTTTAGCAGAATAGGTATTCAGAGTTATTTAGAGTTATTAAATTTTACAGTACCGAGCTCAATAACTATTTTAAAATAATGGGACGTGGAAAAAAGCTCACCCAAGAGCAAAAAATTGAAATCCGACTCCTAAAAGAAAATGGCTATTCTAACCGGCAAATTGCTGTTAAAATAGAAAGATCTCCTAAAGTTGTTGTAGACCATTTTATAAATTTGGGTGAGAGCTATGGAACAAAAGGAGCTCCAAAAAAGGTGACAAACCGCCAAAAAAAAACTAAATTGTTCAAGAAGCACGCAAGAACAAACTCTATGCTTCCCAAATAAAGGCGAAATTAGACCTTAAAATTGGTGTACAATGTGTCCAAAAGGTATTGCAAGCAACTCCAACATTGATTTTCACCAAAAATCTGAAAAAACCTGCACTTACTCCCGGGCACCAGTTGACTCTTGTTAACTAGAAATCACATGTCGTGGACCACAGAATGTAGACAATTGATTTTTAGTGACGAAAAGAAGTTCAATTTAGCTATTGAAATAGCTATTGACATGCTGTCAAGTGAGAATCAGCCGCAACTTTGGAGGAGGCAGTGTGTGATATGGGGAGCTTTCAGCTACAACGGAAAAATGCCTATCATCTACGTTCCTCCGAAAAGAACTCTATGAAATATTAAGAAATGTTGGAATATGTCTTAGATGAATTTGCGGATGAAATTGGAGACGAGAATTTCATCTTTCAACAAGATAATGCTGCGGTCCATTCTGCCAAAGTGGTAAAGGAGTATTTTCTTAAGACTAATGCACCTGTTTTAGGGTGGCCATCGCGATCCCCCGATTTGAATCCAATCGAAAATTTATGGGGAATAATGCCAAAAAAAAGTTTATATGAATGGGAGGCAGTACAACACAGTCCACGAACTAAAACAATCCATTCAAGATGTTTGGAGGTACTTGGATACTGAATACTTTCATTCTCTTATAAATTCGATGCCTAGCAGAATTTTTGAGGTCATTAGCAACAAGGGGGGAAGTACCCATGATTAACATACAATTGAAAAACAAATTTAATAATGAAAATGACAAAAACCATCAGAACAACTGTGCCTCTATTTTAATTTCGCACTAATTTCTTTAAAATTGTCGTTTTTACGGAACGTATTTGATCAAATTTATTGTTGTTCCGTACTTTTAGTCTATCGTTGGGCAGACATTAAAGTATAACAAAAGATTTTATTCGGATGTATTATCTTACTTAATTATATATTATGCCTCTATATTAATTTCCCCCAGTGTATATCTCCGTTTTTAATTTTTCTCGTGTTGAGCTTGTCACCCGATTGCGTTGTATTTCTCGTCGATATTAGAACTACTTTTCCCCTTTTCTTTGTCGAACCGTCTCTGTCGTTAACAAATTAAACCTTTTTCTCGTCTTTCGTCGAGTTATTGTTTCCTCTCCTTTGAGAATAATATCGGTTGATCGTCTTACCCGTTCCGTAGAGATTTTCGATGGCTCTTTCGCGTGAACGTTCTGCTTTGAGTACGTTTGTATTAATATATATGTTTTAGGAATATTCGTTTTGTGGATAATGTGATGCGCATCCCACTTCCGTCAAGATAGTCTGGTACATATGTATATTTTCCCAAATCCGCCGGAGGGAATCGTCCACCGATATCGAAAATTTTCGATTCCGAAATCCTATCGAAGTGAATCGTTCGCATGTCGGTAATGTGAATTGAGATTCACTACATTCTTAAATCCGATCGAATCGAATCAAACCATACAAACAGATCCGCATCAAAATCGTTGCGGATTCTTATAAGTTGAGTAGTTTACTAGCAAAGATGTAAGTTATTTTTGCTGTCATTAGCAAAAATTATATATTTTTTACGCGGAATAAATGCAATTTTATTTATACGCTAGTACATGCATACATATGTATACATACATATGTAAGTACGAATCCGTTCATGTGAATCGAACGAGTGAAGTGAATCTCCAATCCGTCGGATTTGGGAATAGGGCTGAATAGGAACAAAAATGTGATTTCTTTAACATCATCCTGGAGAAGATCATGCAAGACTCACACGCCAACACTAGAGGCACGATCTTCCAGAAGTCCGTACAACTGTTAGCATACGCGGACCCCATTGACGTGATTGGCAGAACACAGCGAGCCGTCAATGAGGCGTTTGCTGGTATTGAGGCGGAAGCGGCTAAAATGGGTCTAGCGGTGAATGAGGGCAAAACGAAGTATATTCTGTCATCAAGAAAGGCCACACAACATCGACATCTTGGACAGAGCGTCACAATGGGCAGCTATAACTTCGAGGTAGTCAAGGAGTTCGTCTACCTCGGCTCCGCAGTAAACAGTACAAACAACATCAGAACCGAGATCAAACGCAGAGTAACTCTTGCCAACCGATGTTTCTATGGGCTCAAGAGGCTCTCTGTCGAAGGACCAGCTAAAGCTGACTTTATACAAGACCTTGATCATCCCAGTCCTGCATTACGGAATGGACATGGACAATCTCAAAAGCGTATGAGGAAGTCCTTGGCATCTTCGAGAGAAAAGCTCTGCGTGCGATCTTTGGTCCTGTTTGCGTTGACGGTTTCTGGAGGAGGCGTCATCGGATCCAAGGCCATGTAGAGCCATGTAGAGCGTATGGACAACTCAGCTCCGGCCCGAAGAGTCTTCGACTGCGAACCCGTGGGACAACGTAACAGAGGATGCTCGAGTTTAAGGTGGCGCACCCAGGTGGAGAAGGACCTCAACCAACTTGGTGTGCGACACTGGAGGCAGCTAGCCAGAGACCGTGCTAGCTGGAGGGGCTTGTTGGTTGAGGCCCAGGTCCACCCCGGACTGTAGCGCCAAATAAAGAAGAAGAAGAAGGAACAAAAATAAAATTCGTGAAAATTATGAAGAGAAAACAGACTTCATGTCCAACGGACACAAAAGTGCCAACAGTGCCTGCCCAGGCTCCTATCAATTTTCATGCATCTGTATGGAGATATGTGCCACTTAAGAACCAATTTTTATAAAATGCAGGTATGTTATATGACAACGCTGTCGATTTTAGCACATTATTGCATATTAGAGATGCTCTAGCGGCTAAAAATATTCCAACAAATGCTTCAAATTAGTGCTCGTTGAATCGTTATATATTTTTTGTCTGGATTCGGTATTTTGATCATTCCATATTCGAGTTGTTTCGCTTATGATAACGAAAGTAATATTAGAATAATTGCGTTAAAAATAAGTAGAATTGTCAATATGCATGATATTCCATTTATTTACAGCCAGGCACCATGCATCTGTCCGAATGTGTCTTTTTTTCTTTTAATTTGTCTGTACTCTTCTAGGATTTCATTAGAATGAATAAATCCGTAGAAAATAAAATTATAAGATTCTAGTACCTGGCCAGACAATAACCATTTAATTTAGGATTAGTTAAGTTAGTTATGATCAGTCAATTATTTCACATTTTCCTTGGCCAAATAAAAAACTTAATACTATCCGCAATACACACACAACAAAATCATAATCTGAACCGAAAGGCACATATTTTATTAAGATTGGCATATGGGATACTCTACCGTATAGAGTCAGTAGTCTTGATCATTGTAGTTAAGTAAGCTAGTTTTAAGTATTTTTGTCCAGCATTGAAGGAACAAGAATTTAAATAAAACAAAAATCGAGAAAAAATGTGTATACATACATATATATGGTTTAAGGCACCACAGAAGAAAACAGCCATGAAACAAACTAACACAGATATGGGCGGTAAAACAGTAATGAACTTTAATTATTTTGTACAAAAACAATGCTCATGTTTATCTGCAATGTGCTCATTTGCCTTAACCAAAGAAAAGCGATTGTGTGTTCACTTCAAATTCAAATCCAAATCAAAAGAGAATGATGAGCGTTCATTTCACACCGAATCGAACTGTTTGCAGCTTTGCTGTTCAATTATTATTTTCTTTTAAGTTTCGGTAACTCGAATTAATTTGAACTCTCTTCAATTCGGTTTATCAACTCGAGTTGACCAATCACTAATTTGCATATACTGAACGTATATCGAATTTCATGCGCAATTTTTATTTTCATTGGAAAAGTACGAAAACAAGGCAATCGTGTCGTAGTAGGTATGTACGTCGATATCTATGCTGGGATATCTGCATTCGAAGTAAAGTGTAAAGAAACAACTTTTCAAAAATTTGCCTTTCAGGGTCTGTATTAAACTCTGAGTCCTTTTCACTGCACAGAGAGCAATAGAATGCACAAAACTATTCATTGCTGTATAAGCCGTTCGACGCACGCACGCAATAAAGGACGTTATTGATGTTAATTTCATATTTTATGTATATGCTCCTAAAGTACTCAATGATTGAACCTAGCAATATGTTGTCACTCAGTCAATGTCAACACACTCCCGCTGTTCCTCCAGACAAAAGACATTAAGAATCATACTTAGGCAGGTAGAACACAGAGGGCACAATAATTAAGGGATACACAAACTGATTACAACGTAAGTACCTATTCTCTCATATAAGCACACGAACGAAAACGAAAATACTTTGATGAAGATAGCCAGGGTTAGTCAAAAGTCTTTGACATGTTTTAACGTACCGCAAGGGGACCATTATGTTGAGAGTTACTAATCCGCTTACTGCAATTTATCACCAGGGTTTGTGCTGAATGGACATGGAAATTAACCCATTTAACAGCAATTTTGATGCTATTAGAGCGCACGTAGCTCTAAGGATATGAGAATAAATCAAAAAGCATTTTATTATATCATTACCAGTGTGCCCTAATAGAACCTCTGTTTTTCTTACTTTAATTGAAAACTGACACAGCAAATACCTATTCCAAATTAGTTTAATCTACATCAAAATGATTGAGATGTATGGATATATGAACACATAGTTAGAACATGCATAGTTTGATGTCTCACGAAACGCCAGTATTTATAATTTCTTCACTAAAAATATTCCTCTAAGCTGCATAAAGTTGTCAGGACTCTCTACAAAATTCAAGCCGGAAGCTTGAATGTTGTTTTTTCTTGACAAACAAACAAAATATAATAAAAAGTCATAAGCCAATATTTAGATCAGAAATGTAAGTATGCATCGAATAGCACACCCATGCAACACAAGAAGGATCTGACCTATTGTGCTTATAGCTTTTGGTTACCCGTTTTGCACTTACAAATTTTTTCTAGCCTCGTTTGTATTAGTTCTTTTTTATGAAGAGCACAGTTTACGAACTTTTGTAAGTGACTGTTTGTATTTTTAATTAAAGTCCAATTGTTTTAACGTTGCCATCACAAATAAACAACGTAAAAAATAAATTTGTTGCCACTTGTGTAGATTTTGCGACAAAATATTGTGAATTATAATTTCAATTTGAATTCTATAGAACCCAAACGAATCTGTTGTCATCAGTATATGATAATAGTGATTGGATTCTAACGTAGCAAGAAAAGATAGTGAAACCATCCACTACCCTTTTATATTATTCATTCAAGAGTACTACCACACACTGCCCACACAGAGTACTTCTCTATTCAATTTCAATAAAACCGTTTCGAAGGCTAAAGTGACCGTTCCTGTGTACTTTAGCCTTAAGTGATTCACGAACGAAAGCGTTGTCTGCGTTCGTTTGCATAGTTCTCGAAGACCATAGGGGCTTAAGTACATACAACATAAACATACTCATGGTTTCCATCCCTCAGTTGCAGATGTGTTTCCATAAGAGTTTACTTTTCCTGTTGAATTGAGGGCGCTATTTACGACCATCAGCCTTGGCATGGTCCCCCGACCTAATCATATGTGGTCATGAAAATTTATATCCCTTAAAACATCAAACATCGAAGACAGCGACACTCTAACAAGAAAGACCGATCCGAAAAGTTTAATCGAAGTTCTGATTTCAATCAGCAAACAAATCCATCACCCGGATCTAAAAACTTCCAAACGGGCCCGAGACAAAAGAGCTCACTTAAAAAACAAAACTGATTAGAGTATAAAAGAGGAAAATGCCAGTCATTTGTTTCATTCAATTCTTTGCTTTTATGCCTCTCCTGGGAATAAACCAAAAGCCAAACATTAAGTAAAATACCCCTGTTTGCCTTTCAATTTTCCTTCCTCCGTGAATCCAAGGCCCATCTTCCACCGGAGAATGATGACCAACAGTTTTATTGTCACTTTTATGACATTTTCATGGAGTCGACCACCGGACGAACACTCAGAGACTATACTACTCATGCTCAATAAAAAAAGCCAACCTTTCACAACCTACTTGTGGTAATTAAATACCACAATGTGTATTTGAGGTGTTCGAATGTTTCTAAGGAAAGGGGAGAAAAACTTTTTACTCAGCATGGCAGGACGGGCTCAATTAAAACCGAGAGACAAAGGGGTTTCCGAGCTCGTGGTTGCCATTAGCGACCTACAAAATATGAGCGACGTCATAAAATAAATTTCAGTGCTGCAGCTTCCCTCTGCCGTCTGTTGCAATGCACACGAAAAGATACACTTACCGAGAGCTCATCCTAAAAGTTATGACTACAATGCAGCCGTGGTTGAATGTTTCTGGGAGAGAAGAGCGGTAAAAGAAAATGCAACTTTAATTGTCAGCTATATCTCGGACACTTCCCTGGCACTGACTTCAAAGGACAAATCATAGAAAATATCTCATTTCGAAACAAATACCATTCCTTCCCACGACCGACTACCACCACCAACATTCTCATTTGACCGCATTGTTAAAAGTTTACTCATGTACATTATGTGGTTTAACTACTCTGACGGAGGGGAATGAGCGTAAAAATGATCTCCTGTCGGATGTGCGCCCGAACAGAACAAAAACTTTACAGTAAAAAAAACCACAGACCTACAAGAATTTAAAATTAGTTTAACCCTCCTTTCTATAACTGATATCGATTGGATGCCAAATTACGGGGAAAACGAATTCAAAAAGCGCCTTCTTACAAAAAACCCCGAAACAGAAAACCCAAACCCAAGTGCCCTCACTCCATGCGATACATCTGAATGAAATGCTCCAGTCGTTTACTTAAATAGAAGCGGAGCATCTAAATAAAACGTACACTAGTTGGTTCTTCGCTAGTGTCGAGGACGGACCCATAAAAAGGATATCCTTGCACCTCATGATAAAAATGTTGTATCTCTGCAGCGGACGCAAGGCGGGCAAAGAAATAACTTGGATGTTTTCAAATTGTGATAACAAGAAGGAAGAGAGTAGCTTTTCGTTGTGGTGGGAGATGATGGCTGCCTTAGAGGACGAACTTGTTTTATCGGATTTGTGGTGTTATTGAAAGGAAGAGCAGGAGAATGGCGACAAGACTCTGCCGCTTGCACATACGACTAAACGCTCAAAACACACGCACACACAAACGGTGAACTGGGAGATGATTTGATTTGGGGAAAATTGTTTTCTGTTTGTGCTTGGAAGAAGAACAACTGGGGGTAAGAAGTTATATACGATATTCAGTTGATAACCATTTAAAGGGCGATGCACAAGCAACGTTGCTGAGTGGTTCAGTGCCTGAGTTGGTCTGATGCGATAGTCTGAGCAATGTGAGCCCTCTGTCACATTAAATTGAATTATGTTGACTCGAGTTGTAATGTGGCTTAGTCGGGCACAAAATGATGGAGTTCTTGCCAGATGAACCTTATTTTACATGGAATTTTGTATGTAATCGATTGGGATTGGGATTATATCGGATGAGTAAGACGTTTTCAAATATATCCTACTATCAAACTGATCAAAAGTAGATGGCGATATTGAAATTCTTATACATCAAGACACTACCAGCGCATATAGCGTTCGGTTACCGAATATTTAATAGCCAAAATCAAATAGCGAGTTTAAAATCGATAAGCGCTACTTATTCAATGGCAATGATATGCGGGATGAACCGTTCAGTTCGGTTGTCTCTGGTCTGTCTCTGGTCTTCTGGCAAAATGTGGGTGGATCCCAAAAAATTAATTTTTTAAATCATGGTATCCCGTGAATTTTCGACTAAGTGGACTCCCCCATTGAAGCTGGTTTTGGCTCCCATAATCTTTGAAAGTGTGGTGGAAATTAAAATGTTTCCGAATGTCGTGCATGTTTATATAATAGTATTCGTGGGCCCAGCTTCTACAAGAACCACTCGAGTTATGCATGATATTTTTCGTTCGCCAGTGGATGGGACCGAAGTTCAGTTTTATGCCGATTTTGAACGGTGAAGTTTGAGAAGTTTTTTCTAGACAAGAGTACTCTTTGAGTATTTTCATTGACTCTCTACGTAGGAGTCGACGCAACAAGTCGATGTATTAGGAATTCTTATTATCCTTACTAAGGATAGTTCCGAGAACAGAACCAACATAAAACTGCGACACATAGTACAGCATTCAAAAGCATTCCAATAAGTTCAAAAAATTGGTATGCTTGAATAGTTATTACAAAAAGGCTAGAGTTGAAGGTCATCGAATTCATAACAATAAGTTATCGCCTGGTTGTAATCCGTATCCGTCTTAGTTTCTTCCATAACAGGGTCATATGTGTACACGTCCTTGACGTACCCGACGAGAGTGACGACTATTTAAAGAGGAGTCATGTGCCCCCTTAGATGGTGACTACAGAGTCTGGTTGTAATACGATGTTAACCGTAGTCTTATATGCCAAAATCGATAAGGAAAAAAATCCTTAGCGGAGTAACGCGCACTATAACAGACAACGACTTCCGATTCACATATATCGCCCGTTTATCGATGAGGGGAAGTCATGCAGTTTAAAATGTTCCCCATATATCCATGTTGACCACATTTTGAAGCTCATACGGTTCTAATCAAATATTACACTCTGAGGAGTAAGAACTATATTTTGCCCGGTAAAATCATGAACAACTACATGCATATAATAGTAATAATATGGGTGGTGCTACAGTCCGAGGCGGACCTGGGCCTAGCTTCTCAGCAACCACTCGTGTTGTGCGTGCTATTGTTCTCTCACGCGTGGAAGGGACCTACAGTTTAATGCCGACTCCGAACGGCCAAGTTTGAGAAGCTTTTTCTAGACAGGAAATACTCTTTGAGCATTGTCAGTGACTCGAAAGAGGTGGAGCGGTGAAATATGAAAAGTGGTAAATTCGGGTATCGAACCTGGCACCCTCTGCGTAGGAGTCGACGCACTAACCCACTACGCCACGGCAACCCACTACATACATAGGCATATACAATAAATCACGTATCGTGTTATTAAAGTTCCACTTATCTTCTTTGCAATCTTTACTGTGAAACTGTATCCGAAATATCAACACAGAATTGAATAGAGGGAAATATTGCCCTCAACGAACATCTCCTCCTTCACTCCACAGTCCCTAGAGAACACGTTAATATACTTACACAGACGTATGTTTGTATGTTTAATTACACTCGTAAAGGACGACACCTACGTATGTATACCTATCTCGTATCTTAACATGAATTTATTCACCCGACAGAACGGTGACGGATGGACTGATGTGAGGTAATGGGAATAAGTGATGTGGTAGAGTTTGAATTGACTGATGTCATCGGAATTTGATGTAGTACGTTAAGGGCACTTGTCTTGAAGTTGGCATATTGGTATGATATATGTGCGAACAGAAAACACATGTGCTTCTGTTCCGCATACATACGTATTAATAGAGCTTGACATTTATTTTTTCCGTTTCCAGTTTGAAATGTGCCAAATAACTTGGAATGGGAGGATTTTGTCTGCCTGTGTTTGGCCCATACTTAAAAATGAGGCGATCAGGGCACAATTTAATGGGTTTACATCGAGAAGCATGTCAAGTATGCTAAAATACATTACCGATGAAGGTCTTCATGACTGCTTTGAATAATGTTACAACTTGATATAGATTCTATTTTGATTAGTAATAAGCTAAGTTTCCTTATATCTCGCAGCAGCAGGTGGGAGGCATTCTAATTTGCAAGCATAGATATAGATGGGCACAAGTCTAGAAGTTAGTTCAAATATCATCACAGATGTGATTGCAAGAGTTATAACTTTATTGTATTAAATGAAGAAGTGATGAAATGCAGAGACTTTATATAGAAAGTATAATAAAGCACCAGAAAGAAAAACTGCGGCGTGAAGGGGACTGCAAGCAGAAGAAATAAGCAACCGATGAGGAAGGGGTTCGCAGCGAAAAATCAAGGGCAAGAGAAATATCCAAAAAAAAAAAAACTCATACAAAAGAGGTCTCTCGCAACGTCCCAGCTAAAGAATATTAGAGAGTCTAGGGACAAACCAATTAATATGAAGTCTTATAAGAAAGTCACCACCAAGGCAATCATATTTATGTCTTCAAAGCTCTGAGTAGCACTATGATAATTATATGGGTGATGCAACAATCCGAATCAGGGGGACAACGCAATAGAGAACGCCCACGGAACCGATGGCGCACCCAGGTGGAGAAGGACCTCAATCGACTTGGTGGGCGCAGTTGGAGACAGCTGGCTAAAGATCGTGCCAGCTGGAGAGGCTTACTGGTTGAAGCCCAGGTCCACCCCGGACTGTAGCGCCACCAGAAGAAGAAGCATTTTAGCACCACATCTTACAGCAGCTAAGTGGACATGACCAGGCGGGAGCTATTAAAGCCGCTGGCAATTATAATGCTAACCAATTCTTATAATTTTAAACCGTATCTGTAAGAGAAATGATATTTAAGAACGTTATTTTCACAGTTAATTTCTCAATTTTTATGAAACGTGTATGGATTTTGAAAGTCGCGTGGTTAAGGGTCGTCTTCAGTTAGTTTTAATTCGTTTTTATTTGCGCCAATCTTATATCTAACTTAATCCTAGACAAAATGTTTAATTCTAGCTTAAATCTAACAATTCATTTGAACTTATAACTAACTTACTGACACTATGCGGGTACTCAAAGCTAATCTGGTCGCTTTTTTTTCTGTCCGAGACGTATTAAGATATTTTTTTTGCCAAGAAAGCTTGAAAAGTAGGCTCTTCTAAGACTATTTATAATACTTAAATTACCTAACCTACCCTAAACCTTTCTAAGCCCTAATAAAACTTAAGCTATCTTAACTATGTCCGCAACTTAACTTTGAAGCCATTTTTTAATTTTGTTTTTATATAAATATATATATTTTTTGGTATGTATACATATTTTTTTGTTTTTGTACACTTTTCTACTTAACCTACCTTAAACCTATGTAAATACGCTGTTAGTCCACAACACAGAAGCATTAAGCAAACAAAAAAACAGATACACTAACCGTCGGAAGACTATTGAAGAGCTGACGACGTCGGAGGCTGGTTTTGATGCAGCCATCCAAAGAAACATCGTTCCTTAGCAGATTCATCTCTATCTCGAGCGGGATCACTCTACTGAAACGGAGGAGCTCCTCGTGTTCCTGAACGACGTCCGGTTCGTGTTTTTTTTTTTTTTTTTTTAATTCATTTTTATTTCAAATTCATAGCCAACTTACATACTAGACAAAAATGCTTAAAACTAGTTGGACGAACAGTAACACTATATGTATATAACCTACTGGCCCTCGGCGGGCACTCTGAGCTAAACTTAATCTTATCCTATGTCTTTCGACTTAAACTAATAATCCATGCATTTAAAGTATAATTACTTTATCTGTACAACTTAATCGGTCTGACCTTGCTGGGATTTCCGGGCGGAATTGTGTTGTCTTGTGTTGTATTTTTGTGTAGATGATGCATTTCGACCATTGGTCACTGCCTCGACTAACTGATTCGAAGTGCGTCATCTAAAAGGTTGTTAGGCCTTGAGTGTTAAGGCACTTATCTAGAAGTGACCTCACGGTTGCGAAAGCCTGACCAGAGGCTTTATTCTGGTACCATGGGAGATAGCAGGCTCCGGAAAGGATATTTCTTTTCCGTGCTATCAAGAGGTAGGCCCCCTAGTGGGAGTATCATGGTGGCTGTGGTTGCCCAAAATCGCGGGCGCATATAGCATCCTATGATCCCATAACATCCAGGATCTGTGGATGCTAGAGGTGTTAGATAGGCCTCGCCCTCAGCAAGGTTTGTGGTGCCCTTAAGCGTCACTAAATTGTTACTGGGGTGGTGAATACCTCCTCAGGGCGGTGGTCAACGCTTAGTTTGACTCCTTAATATTAAGAAAAATTTAAACAAAAAACTTAATTACTGAACTGGGTTTATTTAAAACTTATATACTAACTTACACACTACCTTAAAAATAACTTAAACTAACTTAAGCTAAACTACACACATATACATATGTATATATGAATATATAGACACATGTATATAGATGTAGTAGTATATACAGTGTATACACACAGGTACACAGTGGTGTACGCATGTGAATACATTTTGTTTGGTTTTTTCTTCTTATTTACATCTTACAACTACCTTAAAAACTACCCTAGGCTATGTAGGCCGGCCATAGGTTGCAGCTTATAGATTTGCATCTAATTGCTGCAAGACAGTGACCGACTGGTCCCCCATTCGGGGATACGTACTACCCTTTCTACCCCGGGTCTAAAGGGTTCGACGAGGGAGTTCCCTCTCTCCCCAGCCACCAGAATTTTCGATGTTGCAATGCAACATCCCGAACATCTCTCATTGATACCGCCGTACTGAAACGGAGGAGACCCTCCTCAGCTCGTTGTGCGACGGAACGGTCGTGGTTGAGTCGCCCATCCACAGTTGAACGGGCTATGTGGAATATGAGCGGTACCGCATTTATATTTTGTAACAGTCCGTTCTTGTCTAAATGGAGAAAGGCTACTGGGCTGATGAAGCCATTGTGACGTACCCTTTCGTGGTATTGTGCATTGGGGTAGTAAGCCCCCGAGATCAAGTTATTGACCGAGTTCATCGCTCTAGCAGTATGACCTCGAATCAACTTCAACATGAAATTGTCTTCTCTTATCAGGTTTGCCCTGTTGTATAAGACCTCATTGGAATAGTATTTTATGTACTACGGCTCTGGAGTTCGATAAAGGCGAAGGCAAGCCCTAAGACAAGCCCTCTCGAACAACCGAATCTTTTCTATTAAGCTTGCACTCACGTTGAACCACACGGGACAGCCATAGGTGAGCATTGGCCGGATGAGAGCCATGTAGCAGATAACCTTCACCCTCGCATCGAGTTGGCTGTTGTAAAACAGTCTCTTTGTAAGGGCAAAAGCGCCTCGGGCCCTGGCCAGAGCAGCATCTACATGTTTATTAAAATATAGATACTGATCTAGCCAGATCCCCAGGTATCTGACTACAGTCTTTTGCGCCAGTGGCTCCCCGTGTCTTCCAACGATTGAGAATTTTCGCCAATTCTTTTTCGTATCCGCCGAGGCCTTATATAACGGCGTTCTGAACAGAATGGTTTCCGACTTCCGGAAGTTGATACTCAACATCGCAACTTCTCATGAATGAATCGAAGTCACCCTGCGTGAAAGTAGTGATTTGCTCGATCTTTGTGCCTGATCTGTACACGATCAAGTCATCGGCATACGCAATTACGTGAGGAAGAGAACTTAACAGATCGCTCAAGTAAATGTTGAACAGAATCGGCGAATTAACGGCACCCTGTTGGAGACCATTTTTAGCTTGGAATATACCTGTGGAGGTCACGTTGCCATTTTTGACTACGAACCGTCTACCGGTAAGCATGTTACACAGTAGGTACAGCAGTGGTTTGCTAATACCTAGCCGATTGATCTTGTAGAAAAGACCTTCTAACCATACGGTGTCAAAGGCCTTCTCCAGGTCAATCAAGCAGGCACCCGTACATTGTTTCTGGCTCTTGTTCCATTGGATATCCGACACCAGTTTCGACGCGGCATGAATAGTGTCATGCCCCGCTTTGAAACCGAATTGGTTATCCGGAATTATATTTTTGTTCCTTGTCCAGTTGATCAGAGTTCTATTGATCACATTCTCGAGTACCTTACTGATGTTCGGAAGGAGACTAATTGACCGGGGGTTGCAAGGATTCAAAGAATCTTTTCCTCTCTTGTGTATGGGTTGCACAATAGCCGTTTTCCAATGCTCCGCATAATGTGCATTATTCAGAGCATTGTTAAACAAGATTGTGTACATATTAACCACTTCCAGGGGGAGGTGTCTTAGCACAATGTTGGAGATCCTGTCGATTCCAACAGACTTTTTCTTCTTTAATGATTCGAAGACCGCTTGGAGTTCTGTCTTCGATATGAACGGGGGATGAACCCCTTCGACGGCGATGGCATTGTCTGCCATGTTATCATCATTGAACACGACAAAGCCAGTGTTCTCAGATCGCCATTGCTGCATGTCTTCTCGAAGTTGAGAGTTGCTAGCCAGTACGCGGTTATCCAAGTCGTGGTTCGGGCGAACGCTCTCATTCACCTTATACACTTCTTGGAAGACCGCGCCAAGTACCTCCATTTTTTTCTTGCGGATCTTCGACCACAGAGAAGTTATCGTCGAGTACGGCGTTATCTGGATTAATACCTGCTGTAGTCAGTACTTGTTCGTTGTCCGTCGTTCTGGAAAGCTTAAGACACGGAAAATCGCTATATTTCCTTCGAAAGAATTTTTTAATTTGCGGGAACATGCTCGGATTGTCCGGTTCGTATAAGAGTCGCCGATTTGTTCACACTTTCCCCCTAAATCTTTTAATTCAGAACTCGGCGTAATGCGGTTAATATAAGCGTTAAGAATAAAAAAATAATCTCAAAAAATGTTCCGAATAAAAATAAAGGCAATTATAATTGTAGTGGGCTGAGTTTTGGCATGTACGTGTGTACATTTTGTTCCAAATTTAAATCTAAGACATGGAGCAGATATACCGATATCGGCACGGATGATGATAAAGTATGAGTTGTTTTTAATTCATTACCCTTTCAGTGTATTATTGCCAACAACGGTGAAGGAGTTTAAGTGACGATAACGATAACGCGAGGGAGGTAGGAGGGAGACCAACGTCGGGAAGCGAAGCCGAATGCTCTACTAAATGGTAATTTTTGTTCCTACGGGACAGTATGTTGCTCCTCGTATCACAGTGAAATCGTCCTGTAAATGTATGATTGTTTTACATCAGCCGATTTGTTGTTGCTGCATGTGATATTTTGCAATGATAGTGCAAATGTTTACGACAAGTTTTCGTTTTCTTCTCAAAGCTCTCCAGACAGAAACTCCATTAACGAAGCAAAAGAATCAAGCGAAGCCATTCATAGACAAATTAATGGGGATTGTGGAGGTATATGCGACACTGAAAACTCCAGTCTGTGGCCCTCTACAAGTTACCTGAGGGCACGCAAGATGAAGTCAAATACAAAATCCAGACATGACTTCACGCATAAATAGCATACAAAAATTCAAGGCAACAATATAAATTATAAGTTGATTTTGCAATGTAATATGAAATGTGTATTTAAATATAATTAGAATTTTATTTAAGTTTTTCTTTGAAATCAAGTATATATATATATGATACTTGTGTTATTAATACGCCATTACTTTATTACCGTGAACGCTCGATATAGTGAGCTATCGGATGTAATTATTCAGGACTTTTCCAGCAAACTGGAATATTGTTCAACTGGGCGATGAAGTCTGAATGGCATAAATCACACAATGTAATTATTACTAAGCTTAAGGAAAACCACTGGAGTGAAGTCACAAGCCATGCACGACAGTCGCAGTTTCATAACGAGTATTGTAACTTATCCTTCACTGATGTTCCCAACTACTTTGAAGACTCTAATCCTCGTGAAATGATCAGCCTAATTTTGAAATCGCGTTGTTATGAATTGTTAATTTGAATGCCAGAGCTTTCAGTAATAAAACAATTGGGCTCTGCACGATCTGTAATTTCGATTCCGCTGAAAACCCATTTCACTTTATAAGAGTATGCCCAGTATTTAAACCATACAGAAGACAATTTCTTGGGAATGACGAACTTGATCGAGCACAATTCATTAGAATGTTGAACGGATATAATTACCATCAGCTGTACATGTACGTAAAACACGCTCTTAAATACAGCCATTTACTTATCAATGAATTTTCTTGAACGAATTATCACACTAAGATTAATTATTTAATTAGAAATCGCATCAACCTAACAGTCTACTTTTAAAGTTATTGTCAATCAATTTATTTTTGAAATTTAAATATAATTTTGTATTTTGTTTTATAATGAAGGAAATAAAAATATTTTTCTACTACTACTACTAGTGAACAATCCAATATATTTTTGAGTTATATAGGCTATTCTAAATAGTGACCAAAACAAAAATGATCGATACCTATGTTTTTTTTTTCTTGTTTTTTTTTACCTTTCAGCATGCACAAGCATTTATGAAACCTGTAGTACTTCATCAGACATTTTTTTAGTAGCTTACGGCGCCTAAAGGGTCAACCTTCCTTTCTAACGAAAAAAATGATTTTATTACTCTTTTAGAATGGAAGAGAAGTGAAATATTGAATGAGTGACGAGTGAAAACAAAGCAAAACACCTATTTTGGCCTCCCATTCCCATTCATAAATTTTGTATGGAACTGAGTGAAAAACTTGGCGAAGTATTGTATTGCGTAGACATTTTTGTGTTGATGAAGGGAACGAGGGATGAAAAAATGCTTGACCAGTCCGAAAATGGTTTATTTTTACTATGATTAAAAGTGGCTGAAGTGTGTTTGGTGTGATAAAGAGGTTTTTTTTGCGGAAAGTGTTTCTTTTTCTTTCGTTTATTATTTGAGAATAGACGAATGGTTTTCCAATAGGGACTGTTCAACTTTTTTTTGTGAACGCACTCTTTCACTAACCATCAAACTGTTATTCAGTAAGTTCAACATTTTTGTCGTGGTAAAGTTGCTCGTTCGTGCAACATCTGCTTATTATAAAAATGTTCTACCGAGCCGGTGACCGCAACTTTAAGAGCGTTAACTCCAATTTATTAAGTTACAATCGATCTTTGAAGAGTAAGTATGGGGAGCGTGTTATCTGAAGAAATAGCCCAGTTGATTGGCCGCTTCGTTCGTGCGATTTAACGCCGCTTGACTATTTTCTACGTTAAGTTGTTGGTTTATGCCAACAAGCCGACGATATTAGGAAAAAACACAAAGCATTGAACGAGAAATAGTGGCTGTTTTGGCCCAGTCGTTGAAAATTGGGTCCAACGAATCGACCGTTGCTAGCGTGCCCGCGGTAGCCATATGAACGAAGTTGAGTTTCATTCATAAATGGATTGATTGTACTTCAAGCCGACAATAAAGTTTTTGAAATATTTCAAATGGTTTGCGTTTTATTTAAAAAAATAAAGTTGTCCAGTCCTTTTCGGAAAACCATTTAGTTATGGGGGATGTCAATAGAATGATTTAACGGTTGCTTCTAATGTGGAACTTAGGTTAGAAACAAAATGCACTACAGCCATGAACAAAATTGCAACTTAAAGTGCAATGTGTAAACTAGAGGCGAAAACAGGTTGCGAAACAAAATTTTACAGTTAGCTTTTAACACTTACAAGCGTACCCCGCCTAGGCATTTGAGGGTTAAGATCATCAAAATCATCGAAGCATTCATATTGCACAATTGAAAAATGTTCTTCGAAAAGCTTGACAAGTATTCCCAAAGAAACAATATAGGCGTATTTGAATAGTATTTTTAAGAAGACAACTTCGCACGCATTTAAGAATCTGAGGGTGGTCATAATGAACAGGACCAATTCTATGGTTAACAATATATCAAAATATTAAAATGGCTTAAAATACATTTCATCATACTGTGCCCTGTTAACGCTGTTGAGATATTTCCATGCTCTGCAATAAGAAAATTACAGATTACTTACATTTGTAATCATTATAAGAAGTCAGATAACAGATTTTGTAATCATTATTAGTTGTATCATTTTGTAATCATTAAAAGTTACATATACAATGGTGCCTTACAATCGGCAATGTCCATACAAAAGTTGACTTTTTGTAGTACAAGGACAAAATGCGTAGCGCTGTTTTTAATTTGGCAGCAGCATGGGACAAGAAATCCAACAGAATTGGAATGGAGATCAGGTATCTGCAGACATTAAACAATAACAACTACCATATGTGGATTATTCAATTTTTTCAGTGTTTTCTAGAGATGCTATTCAACTTTTTGAGAAAACACTTGAATGGGAAACTGCCAATAAATTTGAATATGCGAGAATTGAAATTCATCGCGTCATAGCTGCCACAGCACATTTGTACTATAAACTGATTGCTATTTTCACTCATATCATTCAACATCGCGGCGGTATCTCAACGCAGGGGTGATATTTTGTTTTAATTTGGAAATGCTTTGATTTCGTTATGCTTAACAAACAACTGATGAAGAAGTCTCTTTGCCAACACTTGATGTACAACTATAATGATAGTTTTCAATTCCAACGCTTCTCATCTTTTTTTTAAAAACATTTCTCGTCGCTTCTTGCATATTTTGGAATTGGCAGGAATCTTGTACAGGCCGATTGGTGTTCGACCCAAGTTGTTTTGACGAATCTAAATAGCACTGCTTGTCAAAATCGTTTCTAGGTCGGATCTCCACTAAGTTGTCATTTTTAGAGTTTGCAGATTGAACTTATGCAAATAAAAACTTTCGAGATAGTAGACAATTAAAAAGTCTCAGCTTCATAGCAATGTATGTCCGAAGATGTATATTAATTAGAAGTTGACATACTTATAGGAAATAGAACTTGTAGGGAAAAAGCCTCTCTCCACTCATATATAGATTTTTCATTCAACTTTTAACGAAACTGACCTCTAATGTTAGAAGTTATGGTAGAATATACCCATCACAACAACAGTTATGACTTGCCTCAACTCTTTAAAGCATCCCTTGTAATTTATTCATGCACTTTTGAACAATGTCCCCATTAATAAAACACTCACGTTAAGGGGAACCTACAAAATTATCCCTAATTTACATTGAATAACTAATAAGTGGAGCATCAAAGTCGATTTTTTTTTAAACTAAAATGTTCGTAGTAATTTATGTGTCCCGATCTTCTGCTCTAAACGAAGCCCGATTTTCCTAATTACGCACTTTTTACCCGAGAAGCAAATTACTGACTGCGGGCGTAACTGTACCCTATAATTTGTACGTCGGATTACATACTAATGTCTCGTAATCTTAACATGATAATTATTCTTATTCGTGTCACCCAAAAAAATGTGTCACTTTTTTTCTATTGGTCACTTTATATGACTTGAAAGTCAAAAATGAGTAAATATTTGGAAACTATTTACTAACGTTAACGAAAGTATGTATGCTCGGCGCCGCGCCGTACATACCCCCTACTCGAGGGTTCGGGTTCAACCGACGAATTTAGCAATATTCATAATTCACGACTTCACTTCTTTCTCGTTCATATCGTAGAGAGATAGACTGAGCTCTAAGCGAACATATCACAGTTCTCTTGCTCTTCTAATTGCGTAAGCCGACGACTTGATCGTGTATAGATTAGGTCCAGAGATAGAGGACATTACCGCCCCGGTCTTCAGTATACAAGAGAATAGTATATAAAAAGTAGTAAAAGAATGTAAAAGTATATAAAAGAATTGACGAATGTTCTCAATTGTTGGGCGGCAACCAATGGCGCAAAGGACCTGTAGATCTGGAAAAGATACGGATGGATTGGTATGCCTTGCCTTCGGTTCTACATCAGAGTCCCAGTACAGAAACTTCTACTATGCAGAGGTCTTTTGCATCAGGGGGACCTAAAAGAATAGACAGTTTCTTAGTGAAGGTGATTCGAGGTCCTACTACCGGAACGATGAACTCTGCTCAATAATCTGCTTCTTCCGCCTGGACGAGCCCATAGAACAGAAATGCGATACCACACATCTCCCACATCGCCCATTTAATTGTGGATGGGTGGCTCAAACATTCTTGGTGGCTCATTATTCTGAATCTTTCTCGGGCAAGGCAATCGATCAACAGGTGTTCTGTGGTTCATTTCACCCGGTCACAGTGCCTACAGATTTCTGTACTGGTAAAACCCATTTTATAAAGGTGGTAGTAAGTAACAGTAACCTTCGGTCAGATTTATTGAGTTCTAGAGCTTTCTTGGCTCGTTTGGGAATGTAATCTTGTTCTATGAACGGAAGCGAGTGTTTGATATCCTCTTGGTTGTTCCAAAACTGGATCATATCCTTAGTGTTCGATTTGTGAAGATGGAGATTAGTGCCTGTATTCACATCGTTGAAGAAGTCTTCTATGGTTTGATTGAATTTTGTTCATGTTAATCCCTATTTCACTGTAATCCTATAAAACATAGATTAAGACTCAGTTTAGCTTAGAGTGCCCATTGACGGCCAGTACGTTTGTAGCAGTAACATTGTTCGTCCAACTACTTTTAAAGATTTTTGTTAAGTATGTTGGCAAGGATATAATGAATTCAAGAATGAAACCGGTCAAGTCATCTTTGAACTGTTATGCCAATCATTTTTTTATTCTTATTATTATTACAGACTGTGCGTGGTTAACATTATCTTTAAAATAATTTTTGAATTTTTAACAGAATGAGTAAAAATTCGAAAGAAATATAGTTTGATTCTTTTATATTGTCGACCATCTAACTTCCTACTTCAAAAAAGGCATACAAACGTTAAGACTTGAATCTCAAGTGAGGCATCTGCACACACGAATTTTCTATTCCTATTTTGTTTTGGTGAATATTCTTTTCACCAAGAAGAGGGTATGGAGATTTATGGATTATACTGACACATACTCTATTTCCTCTAAGGAATTCTTGCCCAACTGTTTCAAAACATTTTCCATTTTCTCCATAAATGTGTTATAAATCTCGTTCTGAGAAAAGAATCGCCACAACAATTCTGCAGTGTACGTGTATTAGATGTGATTGATCTGGATGAGTGGTGTAATTTATAAAATCGGACATCGTTAGAATGCAAAGGAAGAGTTATGGTTAGCAATGTTGATAAATTAACTTTTAGTATAACCGGTCATATTTCATACAACCATTCATACAACCTTTTAGAATAACGACGACTTGGCCGAAAACGTACAACAAACAATTAAAAATCAGAACAAATTACACTTTTTATTTCTCTAAAAGGTGATTTTGAAACTCATTTTTATTAGTTAGGTATTATATATACATAGACTACAAATTCTAAGTTCATGATTATTTCGGACTTGTCAGTAATTTAAGTGCAATACTCATTAAACAATGAAGGCAATACAAACGCAATGACCCGTTGTGTACATTGCATGTAGATCAATCAACACCACGATTGACATTTAAACATACAAACTTAGCACGAACATAAAGCATGTGTCAAACGAAAAAGAAGTTGAAAATTGACCAAATTCATCAGTCGTAATGCACTCCACATACGATTAGAGAAAGTAGATATTGCATACGGTGTAAACGAAGTAAGGTGTGGTGAGCAGTTCTATTAGTGCAAAGCGTCATAGCGGGAATTTTCATCTCGAACGAAATTAAAAGGCGGAAATAAATAAAATTTGTTAAAATTCGTATTTCTCATTATAGCTTCCATTACCTATCACAGCCCGTTGTCTAATTTACCTTTAACTAATAAAATAAATCATTTCCTTAGTTATGATTAACATTGCTTCATAGACTCCTTAGTACCTGCCGTAGATGTTGTCTAGTATAGTGTTCACTAGAATCCTCGCAATCTCATTACCCAAAGAGAGCAACAAAAACATATACACTGCATAATCCGGTACTGACATAGCTCGCAGAAAGGGTATTTGGGGTTTCCCGATTATCTAGAATTCTATAGTTTCTGTTTGATTTCACATCAGCAATACTTTCATCTGTGTAAACTTGGACGGCCAAATTGTTGATGACTTTATCCTCTGTATTATTTAGGTTTAATGATTTTTAGGATCGCCTACCACCATGCTTAGCTTTCATAAGATAAGAATGTCTGGAGTTAAGTTCCTTTTTTTATCGAGTATCCTTTTACTCAGACAGAGCGCAGGCCGCTTTCTTGACTCTTTCATTGATATAGAGTTCCAGTTAAGTTTCCTATCTAGTATTATACCAAGGTACTTCGAGCTATCCGTTTAAGTGAGCAGTCTACTCTCAATTAATGTTAAATTGAATATGACCCTTTTGTTGGAGAGTAACCCACATACCATGAGGGAATGGGCCGGTGAATTATTGATTCCTCCGAACTTGGGGAGATCCCATCCATAAGGCTGTAAAAGTAACGACAAAACGACTACTCGTACGTATTCGTTACTATGTATCTGAATACTCGTTGCTTTAATATCGTGACTATTACTTTCGCCACTTTCTTCAAAATTGACACTTGAAAATAAATAAACTGAAATAAAAAATTGATTTTTTTTTTTTAAATTGATACCTCTGAACTTTATCGGGAACCCTGTATTCAACTAAATAAAGTATTTAGGTAGGCATGAATGATATTTACTTTTTCGTTAAATATATGAAATAAACACTCATAACGGCAATATGATCATAATGAAAGATCACAAGATTCGCACAGAAAAACTTGTCTATTCTGCTACTAGGCAGCAATCTACATTTGCTGTAATTAAAACTCTTCCGAAGGAAGACCATCGGCCGCTTTTGTGATGGGGAGTCTACATCATCAGTTCTCACCACATTAGCACCGAAAACCTATCGACTGATCCAAGCAAAGGCGGGAAAGTGACAGAGGCAGTGCTCTGCATTGTCGTCGTTTGCTCCATAGGTTTCGTCGCTTAGGCCAAGCATACATATACTTATACCCGTTACTACACCTGTAAGTTATCTGAATGTCTTTTCTGTCCACAGATAACAAGAATGCCGCGGATTTCTTACAGAGGTTAGGGAGCATACGCTTGGTCCTTGTACATGTTATTTTCACACACGCTGAAAAACATCACCATGCATGTGCAGCCCAATTTTCGCCGGATATGCTGAGGTAAACGTCTGGAACATCGAACTGGCGATCGCTGTCCCACGGTGTCAAGTGCTGACTTAGTAATTAAGAGCAATAAATAGGTGTAAGAAAAAATTGTCAGCTTAGTTATTATGCAACCATAATAATAAAGGCATGCTGCCTGAAATATATTTTTTTAAGAAACACAACTTCTTTTAATTTAACTTACATTCTGGAAATTCATGCCTCCTCCGATTGCGTTCTCGATAGGCCCAACTGTCTATGGAAGCTCTACCCAAGGACGCAAGTAATACCAGCGCAGTGTTAGTTCTTGATCGTCTGATCGTTGTCTAGCAAGTTCATCGGCGATCTCGTTTCATGCGATCCCGTTGTAACCCGGGGCCCAAACCAATTTTGACTGCCGATCAAATTCAGAGAGGTATTCCTGAACTATCCTGGACGTGCTGAGCCAGTCCTGAGTGCAGGGAAAGTCGACTTTATATGTACGCCGCAACTGAATGCAAGGTCCTCGAAACTTCAGTGTGTGTTGTACCAAAAACCACTTCTGTGAAGACGGAAGATGGCCTTGAGAGTGCATCCCATGAAGCTTTTTCTAGACAGTTATTACTCCTTGAGCATTGTCAGTGACTCGAAAGAAGTGGGAGTGTGAAAATTATTAATATCGAGACTAAAGCCCAATACAAGAGAAGGGAGACCATTCAGTACTTCACCCCAACTGATTTTCGGCGGAGCAGTCTCAGGCAGGATATCTCCTCTAAATCGTCAAATTCACTCTAAAGCCTTAACTTTTATGTTATTTTATCCAGGCTCTGATTTTCCACTTCAGCTTACCGTATTATTTGGTAGTGACTTCTTTCAAGTTGATGGAGCAAAATTAACAATTTGCCGCACAATTTTGTTTTTGAATAGCTTGTTAACTAAATACAAGAAAATACTTGCACCCAGTGGGAGTGACGGAAATCTTTCTTTGGATCTGTACAATTTGCTCTGTTAAGTGAAAAATGTGATATACGTCAAGTGGCTGCCGCCAGTGTTGATACATATTTATGCCCGTTTTATCGCATTCGATCTCAGCGACATCGATCATCGCGACATTCTCGGCCGAACGACCATTCCCATGACGGCTAAATCATGCATGGCATCCTATAACAACACAACACAATTATTGCACGCTCTTGTGGAGAATAGCTTGTTTATTTGCATACCAGCAGCAGCTGGCCATTTAATAAATGTTAAATATGACTGGCGTACGAAGCCATTTGCAAAAATTATAACATCTTCCGATAGGGTGATTCATTTTGCGCCACCTTGTGTAATAGTTGATGCAGGGAAATAACTTCACAGGTATCAATTTCAATCGGCTAGTAACTTCACACAAGTAGGCAATATTTTTATTTTTTGAAAGTATTTACTGGAAAAGAATAAATAAATTACTAGTATTGCCCGGGTGAAGTTAATACCAGTGTAGTTATTTCCTGTGCCCAATAGTTATAAAAGCACTTCAAACTTCTGTGACATATTTTGGTTTGTTTTTAGAATACACACACATTACTTTTCGATTCATTTCCAGAAATAACACAAACAGAAAAAACGTATGCAAAAAACACTTTAAAGTTTTACGTGTGGCTTATTTTTCGTAAGAATGTTATTCATGCGGAAGAGCTCAACTACCTTTTCACTACTGCCTAAACGTTACTGACACGTGCATCCAAGTGTGATCCACGTGCTCGCCTATAAATAGAAAGGGAATGAGGGAAAGTAGTCTGCTTAACCCATTAACAATGAAATTAAAGTACTTGTCTCTCATCTGTACATGTGTTATGGGAGGACCGTTAGATGTGTTATGACGCACACCAACATCCGCTGTCAAAATACTCGTAACATTCCGTCACGGTGCTATTTATCTTTCCAAATTGCCTATAAAACACACATCAAAGGCATATGAAGGAAGTCATTTCACATCAGTCCCTCCAGCCACAATCACCGTGCAAACTTTTCTCTGTTTAAATACCTTTCCGCAGCATACATGGAACTTTTCATACATACACAAAATCATCATTAGAGCGTATCCTTGCGAAGAGAAAACGAAAAATTCAATTCCAGCACAATGCCATTACCTCATGAAAATTACTCACAAATTACACTGAAGTCAGTGTTTATGCAAATTTATCACACAACCGCGAGTATTTGTAGTCCGTTCTGCTCTGTTCGCTTAGATATGTTTAGTATGTCATATGTGGTGATACTTGCATAAGTGTGGGTGAATGAGATCCTTGCGGTTATGCAGAGTCGCAATAGGCAAAGGCGTAGATAAGGGACACCTTCAAATGAGAACCTCATAATGAAAACAATGAAACTTGAACACTTGAACGTACACAAATGGCAAATGACTGGCAAACGTTGGTACAAGCCATGCCCCATCCAACTCATGCATTGGTTCATTCGTGTGGACTCATACACACGACATGTAAGCCGCATTACAATTAATTGGATGCTAAGATTGTTTGTGTGAGCGTGTAATCAAATTAAATTGTAATATTTATGAATAATGTGTGCTGTCGTTGTTGCCCAGTGGCAGTGGTAGTGGTAGACACTTTGTCACATTGAATAATTTATGTAAAGGCAGCTTGGGTGTCAGTTGTTTTCCCACTTTTCACTGATTTCTTCGGGGATTGGCATGTGGTGTGTGTAGCAACTAATTAAGTCATTCAACTGGAGAAGGATAAAGATCTTTCTGTCAAGTAATTAGAATTTGATGACATTCGTCTAAGCATTAAATCAAAATAAATCCCTTATCATGCTAACCCGGAAGGAATGTTGTCTATCAGCGTAGCTACGTACATATATATGTATATATTTATACATATTCCCGATTAGGGGTTGAACCCGTTGTTATGATAATGAAAGACTAACGACACTTCTTTGCATACCTGAGGAGGATGAATCAATAACAACTCCACACCAACAAGATATGTACATTTATTTCAGAAAGTTAAATGTGGGTAGGTGTGTATACAATGTGGCTTCTCACCACGAACAGTGTCTGGAGAGATTCACGTATACCCAAAGATAAAATTTTTGTTAATGAGAATGTGATATCGCAGCTGCCAAGCAGGTGGAGCTCTCGAAACTTACTCCTTAGTTATAAGACCGGAGCGGTGACCCATGGATGATCTAGACCAAAGCAATGGATGTCTTCAATCAGTGACGGCCCTTGGTGCCACCCTGGGCCAATGGTGCTTCCATACATCAAGACCAATCTGTCTGGCATCCGCGATTATTCGATCTTTATACCATAGATTCGTTCTCCCTCCTCTTCTCGAACCAAGAGGCTCGGACTCCAAGACCCTCTTACCTTGAGCATTGGTGTCCATACACTCGATGTTGCAGAGCCAATGCAGTCGACGGTCCTGGTACAGCTATCATAGTTCGAAGTTGTGTCTTCTCTCTTGTGATCACTGCAGCCCGTCAGTTGATTATCTGAAATCCATAAAAATTCAAAAGTCAGTATTTAATGATACAAAGCTCCGGTTGAACGAAGGGTTTTAAAAAAAATTTATTTTTCTAAAGATGACAGACGTTGAAAATCAAATTTGTTGTTTTAACCCAAATTTCTCTCCCATTTTCTTCATTCAAACGGCTTATTATGCAGATATATATGGCTCCACTCAAAGTTATTTATCTCCATGACCAATGGTCCGATCTGGTTTAAATTTTCAGAAAATACTTTTGATGTAATCTACATTAAGAAAAAACCCAAGTGAGACTACTCCCTTAAGTTTCTCGTCACCCTGTTGATGAATTCACCATCGGTCTGAACAAACGGGCTTTTCTATTTTTTAAGAAAATTCGATAATACACGCTACCAATATTCAGGGAAAATCTTCTATTTGAATGTATTCATTTCATAGCAACTGCTCTTGCTTATGCACACTCCACTGCTATCTTTATGTAGAGATTTTTATTCAAGCAGAAAACAGATGGTCCCTATTAGAAGTTCTCACTACACTCCATACCAGGTTCTTCACAAATATGCATCAAAGTTTAGTCCTTGCAAATTGATTAACTTTGTGCGTTCTTTAGTCTACAAGATGTTCTTTGATGATTCTTTATACAGGGTATGTGCTTCGAAGGCTTTAACTCGAAATGGCACTTTACTGTTTTGAGGCACTGTAAGAATTACGAAATGTTCTTCCCATCTTTTTCCGACATCCTTGTACTACTATGAATAACCCTAACCAGTCCTAACTGATTCTGCAGACAAAATATGTTTCTAAATGGAGTTCATTTTAGCTTCAAGAAGACTGAAGGATGGGACATAAAATCCAGCAAAGCTTGACAAAACATTTCTTTGAAAAGAAAGTATGCAAGGGAGAGTCGAAGCAAGAAATCGTTTCGCCTATAACTCATATTACAGACGTTAATTTAATGATGGCAGAAGTGTGTAGACCGCCATCTACTCCTATTAGTATCAGGTTTGCTTATTTTCCTGAGCTTAGTCCCATCGTCCCACAAGCCATAGACCGTCTCTGCAGTCAGATAGAAAAAGATGGGTATACATAAGTGGGGATATTTCATTTTCGTATTTGTATCAAGAATGCGCTACGGCAAAGTTTACGGAGCTCATAATTTAATGGCATCGCGATTAATTTTATGGGCGAAACTTTCAGTGCATGTCGTCGTCATTCACTTCACCGACAATAAAGGCACATAGAATCTGAGGATATGACAGAGAATGAGGGCATGGGGTGTTGAATGTTGCATTGGTTGGATAAAACACATGGAACGTTTACTTCTGGCGGAAATAATAGAAAAATGTTCTTATCTCGTTCGAGACAAATTTTCCTCGTTGAGGGGTATTTTTGGGTGGCAGATTATTACTACTTTGGAGTTGTATCTTATTCTCTTTGGGCTTTTGTCTGCTCTTTTTTTTCCTTAGACTTTCATCTGCATGGTGTGGATGAAAGCAGCAGTCGGTGTGTGGGGTTTACAGTATAAAACATCAGGGGAAACATAGCGGAAAAGTTTACAATCCCATACTATTTGACAGGAGTTTGTTGCCCTAAGTTTTGGTGGTATTATTTCCAGTTTTTCGTCTTGTCAGCGCACTCAGCTGGAATATAAAATAGGTTTGCGGGGCTTTTGTTTGCGGAAATATGCTGGACAGTACTCTGGCGAACTGGCTTCTTTTGTATTTGTATTCAGCTCGTCCTCTGGCCATGCTGTTGTAATCGATAGCAGTGTAGTGAGGATTTGTTGAATATTTCTTCAGACGGTTATTGCGGTGTTCAAGTTTCGAAAATTCTTACAATACTTGTTTTATTTTACACCGATGCCTAGAAGCATATGAAGGAGATTTGTTACAAAGTTTCGCCACTTACGTATGGGAGGGATGGGTGTGCACGATTTGCTGAACAGCAATTACAAATATTTAAGGTAGAAACCAATCTTCTCACTAGAGCAATAGGGAGATATATTAAATGTAGTACTTTTTTCAGCTTTTCCAATTAAAAAACATTTATAGATTTCAAGCTGTCGGATTGATTTGATGCTGTTGAATTATCCACATATATACACATACATATACATATATGCATAAGCAAATCTCACAATGGTATGGCAAAATGGAGTTAAAGAAATTAAACAAAAGTATAAGAAAAACATTCATATTTTTCTAAGAAGTTATTTTTATCGTTTTCAGAAATTTCAGCTTCAAGTATATTGTACTTCTGCCTCATATTTTGCGTCAGTTCATTTTAGACGGCGAGATTTGTTTTGCTTTATTGTTTTCTTTATTTGGGTCTCGGGATTTTGAACAATATTTTCAATAGATGCATATCAGGCAAATGCTAATGTGGTCGTTGTCGACGCGCCAACTAGTCCGGACAACATCCCGGAAAAATTATTGGCATATAGGCCAAAGCATCCTAATCTACAAATTGACCTCGGACAGTTGATTTTCATTATTTTCATTAAATAGAATACATCAAAAAACAGTATATGAATTGTTTATTCAAACTTGTATCGTTTATTCAAATAAAAAAGTGGTACTGCCCATGAAAAAGAAGCTCCATCTAAATTTGAACACAGAACGTGAAATAGGAAGACAAACGCACAAATCCACTGAGCTCATATCTTTGAAGGATTTTATTTCGTTCACATTCGAAATCACATATATACAGAAATTTACTACCATCCATCGCATCCGAAGAAAATCCTATTTGCCATCGCAAGATCGAATTTTATGGTTTGGATCTGTTTCCTTAGGGGCTTTACCTTCTAAGCCCTCGAGCTTCGTGCCATCATATCTGACTGTAATCATTCGCCGAAGGTAATGTCTCGTTGTTTTTCTTCTCTTCCGGGTTTGCTGCCATAAGGTATGTTTTGTTTCTACAACGAATTTAATTTTTCACTGTGAAGAACTCAACTTCAGCTGAACCTTAAACTGAGTTAAAATTGTACACACACTTCTTGATGTATTTACTATACTTTGTAGGCTCAAAGTGGCTTGGGTGCAGTCCTTTCGAGCTTCTGTAAGCTTTTGCTAGATAGATAACAAACAAAGAAAACAAACATACAAAATCACATCAGACAATACATCCCTGAATATGACCAGAGAAAGGCAAACAATAAAAAAATGTAAGTAAAAAATGCCTAGTCTGTGCATGAAACGGGACAAGCAATTTTAAATGTCGAAAGCAAAATCAGTAATGGAAGGGAAAATGTGAAAGGCAATCATTAAACAAAACCATTATCGAACATCAATTGTATTGAGAACAAAATGCTGTCGCTCTCAACAGAAAGGAGCAATAATAATGCAGCTGTGATTCTGAAATAAGTTTTAAACGTGAGTATACTTCCGTTCGGTGTAGCTCGACATACTTACGCACTTACATACATAGCGCTTTATTATAGTAGATTCACAATTAAACAAATGTTATTCAAGTTACCAATCAAAATAAGCATTCACGTCTATATTTGCAGCAGTTCGTAAGCCTTATTTGGCAATCAACCACACTGCTACGTTTCCATTTTATTCATTGCAAATATAATACTTCGGAAAACAGAATACGAACAATGTTTTTTCATACAATACTAAACAAAAAAGTGGTATTGCCTATAAAAAAGAATAAGCCCACCTAGATTCGAACACAGAACCTGCACAAGCAGTGTAATCACTACTGTTTGAAAAGTTATTTTAGAACTTTTTGTATTTCTAGGTCATCCATTGATATTCTTGACACCAACTGTGCCTTTTTGACCTCCATAATGTTTTTATGGTTCATATGTTTATAATGAGGTGATAGTTAATATATGTCCGCGTCTATACTTTTCCTAATTCATCAAGTTCGTGAGCAGTCTGCACGGGTATCCTTGATAGCTCATCGAGCTTACAAACTGTTTGTATTTCATTAGGAGGTCCAATAAAATATACATATTTTTTTAGTTCTACCAAAGCTATAGCCAATACATCTCCTTTGATATTTGCGTAATTTCTCTGACACATGTTGGAGTACTAGTGCTTTATTTTCTCTGCTATCCTACTTTAAGAGGACAGACCAAAGTTCCAAAGTTGTTCAGTAGCACATCGAGATCGTTGCCTCCTTACCTATCACACATTTTCAGGTTATTTGAATATATTTGTTGAATATATTTTTATATATCCTCAAACGTTTTTGGTCTCACTCGCTCTCAGCTGGTCATTTGGTATAGAATGGAAAATTTGTTGGGAATATATCTGCCTATAGACATTACCATCCCTAAAAACCGCTGTATGTACTTCTTTGACAGTACTTGGCGTATGAATCTCTTTTATGGCTTCTGTATTATTAGTTGACCAATATATCTTCCTCTGGAATAGTATTCTCTAACAGCAGAATTTTGTTTTGCAGAACTCCGATTTTGGTGCTCCTAAGGACTAGATCCACATTCTTATCATGATCTCCAAATCAAACAAATGCGGAATGCAATTTTCCATTCCTGTTAATAATGTTGACGTTATTTCAAATGCTAGTCTGAGATATTTGAATTGATCAAATGAAGTTAGAAATATCTTCCTCTGGAATAGTATTCTCTAACAGCAGAATTTTGTTTTGCAGAACTCCGATTTTGGTGCTCCTAAGGACTAGCTCCACATTCTTATCATGATCTTCAAATCAAACAAATGTGGAATGCAATTTTCCATTCCTGTTAATAATGTTGACGTTATTTCAAAAGCTAGTCTGAGATATTTGAATTGATCAAATGAAGTTAGAAATGTCAGAGTCAAGAGTCTGCATTAGCAAGAAAAAAAGTTCCACATTTAGTTGTGGTTGCTCTAGTATATATGTGATTGCAAATATTGTATATAAAAACTCGACGCAGTTTTTCCTCTCTGTTTGAAGTTAGTGCAAGTTCAAATTATTTTCTTCTTAGGTACAGCTACCACAGGCACGCACCAATGCCTTTTCAACGTACGCTATTACTCCTGTTTAAACAATTTTTCTTAATTTTAAAGAATTAAAATTCCGTAACATTTTGAATTTGCCTCAATTTCATTATGTACTCCTTTTTAAAAGTTTTCAGTCCCCAAAATGTCCTTTGAAATCCTGTTGTCTGACAGCCTTCCAATAATTGTATCTTTCTTTAGTAACACAATATTATAGTGTTGGCTCCGTCTTTCTGAGTTGTATTTCCTCGTCTTTTTTTTTAAGGCAATGTACTCAAGTGACGTCAATAAAATTGCCAACTTTGAAAGTCATACCATTTGCTAGATACATTTAGTTTATTGACTTTTACTGAAAATTTTTTTTAAATATTTATTATATTAAGTGGATTTCATGTATAAAAATTGGCAAGGCGGCTGAAGCAAAAAAAAGGGATAAATTTAGAAGCAACCATAAGTTTTGCAAATAATGCTATTGCAATAGTAAGAATCAGTGGTGGTGAATTAAGAGCGTAATCATTTTAGAAGTACTAACCCCTCTGTGTAAAACATTACATTGTCATTGTCTCTTGTCTTTCGATTACACAATGTTTAATCATAAACAAAACATTTAATCTATAATAAATTCATTCATTTGTAAAATTGAATATATAATTGTGATAAGAAAGAATGAATTATTATTATAATGTTCCACTAGCAGCTCTCCTCTTAAGCCTAAATATTTATTAAAACTTTTTTCTTTGTATTAGTTCACTGTTTGCTGCTGTTCACCAAAACGATTGCATTTTTGGCTGCAAATTGCAAAACAAATTATTTGATTTGTCCTCCTTTTTCTTTCCAGCAACTGTGATCTCGATTGCTGGATATCCATTGGAAAATTTTCCACTGCTCGGATAAACGCACGTTTCAAAGATATCTGAGTGTCCCCTGTCACAATCCAATGTCTCTAAAATGGTCTATCAGTTGTTGTCAGAATGATAATGGTATGGGATTCCAGATGGCCTTCCACTTGTGGAAATTAAGTTTGGAACGTAATTTCTTAGCGTTTGAGCAAGATTCATATATATGTCGAAAAATATTGCACTATTGTGAATTAAAAACGTTCATGTGACGAATTTGTATAAGTCTAATAGTTGAGGATGTAAAATCTAGGTACACGAATATTAGGCCGAGAGAGCTTGTGAGGTCCCATAAGCTAGAAGGAGATATGTGTGGCCCGCCGGTATAATGTGATCAAGCACTTGTGTACGTATAAAAGTAAATCATGTGTGCACATTTTTTATTTGAAACTATCTTTGTTCCAAATTGAAAGCATCAGCATTATCTAAATGCGTGCTGCCCATTTTTTATTGTACGCTTATACAGCGTTCTACTCAACGTAATGACATGATATTTACACCATTGGTAACTAAACCAAAGGTAATATCGCGTATATGTGCAATTTTTCACATGGGTTGAATATAATGGCAGATAATAGAGTATAAAAAATGGCCAACAAACGGCCGAATACTCCGCCTAATATGCTGTGTTGTTCTTGTTCATAAGCGGCCGCACATACCACCCCATCGGCTATGTCAATATTTTAAGGCACACACTCTGAAATTAAACCCCATCGGCTATGTCAATATTTTAAGGCACTCACTCTGAAATTAAACCTTTCGTCTAAATCTGACTGTATTTTTTATTCATATTCTTTTCAAAAATTTTCTCTTATTACCGGCAGCCAGTTTCTACTCCCTTAGGATGCTCTTATTCTACATGCTTTCTCAGAATTGCCACAATATGAACATGTGATAGTGCTGGATGTATTTACTTAAAAACGTACTCGAGTTTATAAGAGAAACATACCCAATCGAGTATGGTAAACGCAAGTATCGCTATTTGTTTGTGGTGGAGTTATACACTTTCACCGCCATTTTTGTGAGTAGATTTTTAGTCCCAAACAAATTATCGGATCTCAATCGCTGCTGGTCACACTCGCACCGCTTTTGAGTGCTGGGTATATCGCAAGTCACAAAAATATGATCGAACAAAAATATGAACATATGTACAAAATTTGGTTATTTTACGACCTATTTATAATTTTACGTAACCTCTGTCAAATTTTCTGTTTGCGTTACCTCTGATGGTAGTCAAATTTCGGCGACGAGCTAGCCTAGTTGGAATAAAAATGATTTAAGGATACAACAATAGATATAAGTTAATTTAGATTTGTATCATAAAAGCAATGTTTATTTTATGTCTTTCAGAAAACTGGCGATTAGAATTTTGTGCAGGACAAAATTTGAAGGGCAAATCGAAAAATTTCAATCGCAATCGAAAGGCACAATATCAAAATAATCAATCGACACTCGGTGTATATCGATTATCGATTCATAATCGACACTCGCAATCGGGGGTTTAGTAATTTTCGCCTAAATTGGTCTTTATTTTGTTTTTTTTTTTCATAACCTGCGTTGTGTGTTTCCATAGTTTTTGTAAGTATAATTATCGCCTCTTTAAATTAATTCTCGTTTCGTATTTTCAGTAAAACCATGCACCATGGGTTATCTTAGTGGAGGAACAACAAGTAAAACGTAATGGATATGGTATCAGAGTAGGAAACAAACGAATGTGGCATCGAATATTAGAAGACAAAAAGAGATAACAAATTTCATTATCCATTCTATCGTTATACTTTGCTTTAATGCGGATAGGTCGTAAAGTCCTGCCGCACATAACTCATACGTGTCAGGTGTGGAGTTGTTTCCACTGTTCATAAAGCGAACTAAGGTGTATCGTCAAGCAGTGGTGGGTTACTCGAATAACATCTGCCACAATTGAAGTTGAGAGAAAACCGCTATCATAAAACTTCTTTAAAACGGATGGTTCTGAAACCAATTAACCAGGAAAAAATACCCTGCCAATGCACAAATCAGAAAAGCAATATGTTCCGAATAATAGATATATGGATATAGATTAAAGAAGCAAGTTTCCTTCAATCAATTGTACCCTGTCCTCAAAATCCAGAAATAGTTTTGATTAAAATAAATATAGAGGAATAAATCCAATCAACATCCCACAGAAATGCCCATTACCAAAATGTTCGTCTAAGTAATTTGTATGACTGAGGCATAAGAACTCATTCAGCTGCTCAGTCATCGCCTCTAGAGACGAACGGCAGCTTGCTACGAGTTTGGAGTTGAGTAGCCTTTGATGTACCCTTTTTCACACTACTGTAAGTTCGCCCCCACATTACACAAACTCACATTTCTCTATTAATTTCTGGAAGAACAGAAGATTTGGATCATTATTACTAGCACGTTTCCACTACCACTTTGAAAATTGAAATCGATGTGAAAATTGAAATCGATGTGATAATCCAACAGCAACATCCTTATCTAGCCATTTTGAAATTTATTTCAAGAACAATTGCGCTGTACTTTCATACCCAATCTACTTTCTATATACGTATCCTTGGTAGGCCAATGAAGACTATAGCAAGCTGCTCTTTGAATTCCAACGAAGCGGCAAGATACCTGCATTCGGATCCAAAGGTAATGGCCAAACCGAAGGGGAATCCTCCTTTGAACTTACCCGCACCTACATACAGACATAGAGGAGATCTATTGATATACCATTTGTTACACTCTCTGTTGTGACTTTTTGTTCTGAGCCAGAATGGTAATGTGTCATTTCCATTGAAGTGTTTACTCAGCCAACCATGTCAAAAGCTAGCGATTTGTCAAAGCGTTTGCTGTCCTTTTTTTATTTGCCTATGCAGATATTCACCTCACTGGATCCACCCTCTCTGGGTCTGATTGAAGAGGACTTTCCGCTTCCGATATCGCATACTCTTGGTGAGTCGTCGAAATATAAGCTATTGCCACCCATGTGAATGTTTACGTATCGAGGAAATCTGAACGTTGGGTATCATGTTGTACATACATACACATCCCGATTTATCAGTAAAAGCGTTTTCTGTTTTTTCACTTCTATATTTGACTTCTTTCATTGGGACTGCAGAAAGTGAAATGCTTGCAGTATTTTAAGTGTCCCATTCAAGTAAATTTGCACCCATGACGATGTTCGGAAATGCTTCCTTAGGTAGTGCCACTTGGTTCCTATGTGTCCCGTGTAAAACAGGTAGGAGAAGAAAGCCAATCTACTTTATGTAGGGTTTCTATGCGTCCCGTATAAAACAGGTAGGAGAAGAAAAGCCAATCTGCCTATGTACAAGCCAAGCGAATAGTAACTGACTGCAACATTTGTCTGACTGTGTTTGAGTGTATCGAATCGTTCATGGTACAAATTCACTTTCGTACACTCACAGCTGCACACTTCATTAATGATCGAAAACTCAACAAATCTACTTGGCTTTGATGGTATTTCCAAGTTATGTCTGTGATTGCCCCAACCTATGTCGTTCTTATATATACAGCACTGGCACTTCTTTCACGCAGATGTTGCAGATAAACCATTGGGTTGACTGGAGAAGGCTCAACAATAGTGGCTATTTTCTTATTGATTTTATTACGCGAAAGAACTCTTCACAAAGAACTATTCGATGCTATTTTTAAACTATACGGAAAAAATTGGTTTGGAATAAATGTAAAATATATGTTCTTTATGTCCTGCATCATGTTGTGGGATAAAAGTGCGTCTACTCTGACTATGTCCCATCGCATTCCCTTCAACTGTGGCTCGCCAAGCGTTTTCTTGCGTTAATAGGTTCCATTGTAGAGTTAGATATGCAACTATCCCGCTTTCGTTCTGTTTGATTAGCAATTTTAACTTGGACACATATCAGGGTATCCCATGAAATTTCGACTTAGAGGGAGTTTGACTCAGACAGGATATATGTTTTTGTATGGAGTTAGAGAGAGTCCACTGTATATTGCTTCGCTAGATATTGCCCAGAATCCTTAACGCGGTCTTATCAATTGTCATGACAATTGGGCAATACGACTATGATGTTTGGTAATTGCAATATCAGTGCCATAACATTTCTCAAATTTTTTAACCTTAACGTAATTTAAACCAACAAATGTAAAATGTTAGACATACATACATGCACGTATTCTTGGTAGGAATTGAATGGTCGGATTTAACGTCAACATTAAGTAAATTAATTTCATAAATATTGAAGACCAAAATTTAGCAAATGTTTTATCTCACATCCGTGAAGTTTTTGATGGCAAGTAAGGCATGTAAAATAAAAGACAGATGTCATGTGTCAATACAAATTAAAACAAATGAGCTGCTCCAAATTTCTTAAAAACTGCGTCGATTGCTTTTCACATAGAGAGAGCATGGAGGTAGCCAATCGTCCCTATTTTGAAAAATAATGGTTGTGTTCGCATTATTGAAAGAATGGAGCACCAGTTGCCACCGGTAGATATATTTTTTTTTATGGCGGGACGTCTGTTTCAAAATATATCATTGGTGTACCAGTAGCTTTTTGAGGAAAAGATAAGTAAACCAAAGAGCTGCTACCGTTTTTCCAAGGAAAATGGAGATATTTGTTGATGGCTTCGGGAGGAGTAGTAGTGTTTATGGACAACTTAATTATGACAGTAGCTGGCAAGGTGCCCCATTTGAAAATATAAGCCGACGCATCTATGCCATGTCACCGCCGAAGATCCAAGCGTGTTGAATATATTGTGCAGCTTCCGACTCCCAGCTCAGTGAAAGAACTTAGGTGTAATAAATCTGTACGATTGTTTGACGCCAGACATCTATGCCCTAGTTTGGTTCCCCATCAATAGAAGCAGTACCAGTATTGGAATTGTTGTACTCTTATTATCCAGCAAATTGTTTATCTGAGTAGTTGAGCCAATGATGGTGATTTCTGTAATTTTGGCATAGTTTTTTTTGAGCCCGACGATAAATGCCCACTCAAATCTGGCCTCAATTTTCATGAGGTTCATTATTCTCTGCGCAATAAGGCACGAGATGGACACCTTGGCGTGATACAAAAATATGGACTTAAGCTGTATCTTGAAAACTAGAGCTGTTGCAGAAAAATCGAAAAATCAGCGACCTCCAATTAGTAATAAACAGTTGAAAAGTATCAGACCCTAGCCTGGCATCTACGGATCCAACGGCTTAGGAGGCTGGGCCATGTTAAGCGTATGGACAACTTACTCAACTCGGGCTTGAAGAATCTTTGACCCCGAACCTAGGACAAGGCAACAGAGGACGCTCGCGTTTAAGGTAGCACACCTAGTTGCAGAAGAACCTCAACCACTTCGCCTTCGAAACTGGAGACAGCTAGCGAGATATCGGGTTAGTTGGAGAGGCTTGTTGGTTGAGGCCCACCAAATCAAAGAGAAGAAATATAATTTCTGGTACTATTTTGGCTGAAACAGATTAGACACACATACTGTTCCAGTTGTAGCTTTCCAATTGTAGTTTCTTATCCTTTTTTAGACTTTAACTTTTAGACCTTCTTCTACACGAAGATGCCATGGAAATCGCTTCCCACATTTCTTTATACAATTGCTCAAACGAAATTGTTGGTTCTGCTAGTAAAAGCTCTGCTGGAATACCGTCATGCCCACCAACTTGTTGATCTGCAGTCGTTTTCCAAATACAAGTTTCTTTTGAAATATGCAATAAAATGAACAAAATTGAATGAAATGAAATGCCACGTCGTTCAAGTAGCTGCCTTTGCTTGTGGTGTGGTGGCCAGCTTCCAAAACCAAGATCTGGCATGAAGTGATGGCACTAAGGCCCTTCATGGTTCCCCATAAAAGGGGTAAAATCGTGGAGACCAATTGACATCGCCAACACGGCTGATAACACGGTTTGGAAATTTGGTGCGCAAAAGATCGATTGTAGCATGGAGCGCCATCCTGAATGAACTAGATAGGTCGTCCAAACCCATGCCTTCAGATTCAGTAAAAAAAAAAAGCAATGCCGACCGTTAACCGAAACGTTGTTACCAGCCTCAATTTCGAAGTAAAATGGTCTTATGATGCTCACGGCCACAGAAGCCACATTATCATCCGTGCGACGAGGACCATGAGTTTCGTACACTACAAACCAGTCTCACGAACTTTTTGTACAAGCTTGCATACAGCAGTTGCGGCGGGTGCTAAATTTCGGCCAAAACATGTTATCTAAAAGAGCACTATACAGCACAGCACTCCATTTGGAAATAAGTTTTCAATATTTGAAAACGTTGTTCAAGCGTAAAGCCACTCATTTCGTTCCGCGGAGGTATGATACAGCTGAAACCCATTTTCTATTAATTTTATGATGGATGACCGTCATTTCTATAACTTAAATATTGACGGCTAGAGGCCTCAATCTTAATAACGTCACATATGAAACTATGCTGTTTTTATAGATTTTTGTAACTATACAAAATTAGGAAATTAATGACTCTATCAAACAAACAAATAATGAAATGTTTATCACTAAAGACAATTATAAAATTCGACAATCCAATAGCTTTCGTTTTCTGAAGAATGACTTTTTTTTAGTTATGACGGTGTTCTTTTTAATGAACGATGTTTCAAATCAGTATGGGAAGTCGTGTACCTTGGTCCGAGTGCCAATTCCTGGAAAATGGCTGAACATGTTACAACAAGTTCTTTAATACAGTTTCCAGTATGGCTATGGGACTCATTTCAGATTGCGTTCATTTGTCGTGTAACACGGATGTCAAAAAAAAACATCATATTAGTTACACACTCCAAAGTATTATTTTGTGTTTTTTGAAGAGCTCTGTTCACTCAGTTATTATACATATCTATTTCAGGTTACTGGCCTTATTGTGTAAGGATAAGTACATATTCCAACATTCTATATTCCATTTCGTACAATTATACAAAATAATGTGTTACCTAAATTTTTTATGAAAAAAAAGTGTAGTAAATGTACCATTGGATCGCATGTACATTGGACCTGTCCAAAGTCCAAAGGTAAATGCATTTCGATTTCTTACGAGTTCTGTTCTTAGTCTTTGTTCTTTAAATATCAGTAAAATGTACTTCTTAATAAATTAATAAATGGAACGAATTTTGTTTGAAGAAATAAAATTGTATTTGCACTGCATCATTTGCACACAATTGATTTTGGTTCAATTTTGATACACTAACAGTCCAAGGTACATTCAGTGTCTGTACTTCGTACCATTCGAGGTTAGGCATACGGTAAATACCTAAGATGTCATTTTAACACTATTGAATATCTAAAATAATGCACTTTTATCATAAACAAACTAAATTGGAACCATTTACGTCAAACAAATGTTGCAATAAAAATAGTAAATTCCAATCAAAGTACATGACCATCCCCTAAGCAAATGAAAACTGTTAATGATTATCTATGTTTTTTGATAGTTTTGGACATACTATCAATGAGTAATTCCTCAAACTAATGTAAGAAAGCGAGACTACGTTGGACTACATTCTGTCTCTGGATTCCTTAAAGGTGGAGAAAGGTGATGATCAGAACATCTCGAGGATGGCAGCATCTCCGGCCATCCTAGACATCACTGCCAAAGTCAAAAGCGTCATGCCATCATGTGCTACAGAGGGAGGCAATAACGAAGTTAAGCTCCGTCAAGTGGAGGAAAGTGACTGGGACTGCAACGTTACAGTGGTAAAATGAATTTGTCCAGATATATCTCTAGATACCACTCTGAGGGAGCCCAGCCACTGCCGTGTAGTCTAACAAAAATCAACTAGAAAATAGTTTTCCTTCACACAGTTTAGCGTACCATAGACTTTGACTTAACCTTAGTTTCAAATTACCTGTTCATCTCTGTTTCAAAAAGGAAAGAATCTCATGAGATTTATTTTTCTGATCATCGATACATGCAATCATCACTGAACTTCAATACACCTCCAAGCAGCTAACATTCGGAACCCCAGGAAGATTAACTGGATCATGCATAAATACTTTCTTGACAAAATATTAGACATAAAAGACATCGCATGTCCCGTAACTGACATTGATGGCATGGTGGAGAAACAGAAGCCTGTAAAATATTTTCTGGCCATCGTACGTCAGTAGGTGTATGGGCGGAATCCGTTGAGGAAACCCCACAACTCCTGATGGACACCTATCTAAGTGCTATAACGCCCAAACTGTAGAGGAAACCTAAAGTGGTATTCATACCAAAGTGTGGGAAAGCCACACACAGCTTACCAAAGGACCCAGACACATCTCCCTCCCTTCTTTGAAAACGATGGAAAGGAAAAGTCTGTAGACGGATTTGATTTCCTTCATGCGTGTCTTCTTGTTCGCAACGTCAGACCATATCTGTGCCCCATACAGCTGTATGGAAGCCACAACTCTCGCAAGCATTAATCGTTTGCTTTGCTTCGGGCCGCCGATATTCGACATGAGTCTTGAAAGAGCGCCTATCGCTTTTGATGTTTTCTCGCAAGCGTATGCGAGGTGATGCTTGAAATTTAGCCGAGCATCAATCATCACTCCGGCCCTTTCTAAAGCCATACTTATATTCCGCGAGTCCATCATTGGCTTCAATGATAGGCTGTAGTCTGTTACATATAATTCGCTCTAATATTTTGCCCATGGTGTCGAGCATACAGAGCGGTCGATAAGATGAGGGCTCCTCAGGTGGTTTATTTCCTTTCGGTAATAATACCAACCATCGATAAATCGCAGGCAGCTTGCAGTTGTCGCATTACTTAAAGTACGATCTCGTTTGCTGTTCTCCCATCAACTGTAGCTTCTGCGATTGCGTACTCTAATAGCTCCTCATCTAGGGTGTTCACATTCCATTTCGTTTGTGACCGAGGGTTTCGAGATCGCGTAACACTTTGGACATCTATTATAATTGCCTTATGGTCACTGTGGGTATAGTGATTGCTGACGCGCCATGTCGTATGCCTAGATAAGCTACTACTAACGAACGTTATATTAACAATCGAACCCGCACCCGCTCTACTAAACGTGTTCACATTTCCCACGTTAGCTATGACGACGTCTAAACTAGAGAGGGCTTCGAGTAGAATGGTTCCTCTTTTATTCGTTAGCACGCTTCCCCATTCTACTGCCCATGCGTAGATCCTTCGCATCAAGAACTATGCTTTCGACGACTCGTTCGTATTGCTCAATAGTTAGGCTTGGAGGGATATAACAGCATACACAACAGTATACATCGTTAAACTTTGCCCTTACGAAGTGGTTTTCCTCGCCGAAAGGTAGAAAAACGTGGTATTACCACAAGCCCATACGGCGGCTTTTCTCGTTGCATCATATGCCCAGTTTCCCGAATTAATGTTGCAATACTGCTCCGAGAGTATTGCGATGTCGACCTTATGCTCGTGGACCGTTTGATAGTTTAGTTGCACCATACACTGCCGGTTATATGTCCAAAGTCTACTCCGTTTCCACTGCAGTGCAGGCATCTTGGCTTTGGCGAAATTTACGGATCCTGCAATAGATCCAACCAATGCGTACTTTTCCGGCGGTAAGTAGTCGATTACCGATGTCTGCAGGCAGCCGAAGTGTGGCCGCCTGAGTTCCACCAAAAGTTCTCCTCACTAATTTTAATTGCAGGTGGTTTGACAAGAATGTAATGGCAGCGCAAACTTCTCCTTTCGAAGTTACTTCGTCTATGTCCTTACATTCAAGGAGTATCTCGTGCGTCATAGGTTCGTTCTATTCGTTGCTAGCATTTTCGCCTAAAGAATCTACGAATATTTTCTCGTAGTAGGCAACTCAGGAGATTTTTTCAACCCCAGAAGGAGGTCTTCTCCTACCGTTTTCCGAATCCGGCTTACGTTTTCTTCGACTTCTTTCCGAAAAATATCAAGGAGAACAGAAGTCAGATCTCTCCCTATTCTCCAACTACCTCTGCAGGAGCTGCCTTGACGAAGAGGAGGAAGAAAGCATCCAACACCTCTTCTGCAACTGTCCCGATCATGCCTTAACTAGGAAAGCCACTAAGGGCTCCTACTTCTACGACAATAAACGACCACAGCAAAAAACCGATTAACGCACTATTAAAATTTCTTGAGAAAACTTCTTCTTCATGGGTGTACATCGTTCCACACCTTCATCCGGCATGGAAACAATGCTACAGCTGGTCCCTGTGGATATTTACGGGAAGCTGATAGCCCCACCAGCGATTAGGTTAAGAACACATGGAAATGAGCATTGATCCCAAATAGAGACAACTGAACAAAAGACTTAGTCAGGAAATCTTCCGCTCTGGAACTATACACGAACGGATCCAAAACGGAAATCTCCTTCTTCCTGTACTTTTGGCTGCCATACCACTGTAGTGTATTCCAGGCAGAAGTAAAGTCTATCCAAGATGCTGTTATGAATGAAACCGAGAGACGGGCTTTCTATCGACATATACATAGACAATCAGGCGGCCATCAAGTCTGTGGATAAAACCATAAAAATATGGTAAAACTTTGCCGAGATCACTTGGAGAGATAACAGTTAGATGCAATCTTACCCTTTGCTGGGTCTGTGGGCATAGTGGTATTCCAGATAACGAAACAGGATTTAGTTTACCACTGGGAAATAACCAGGACACCCCCTAGCCCTCACTTCCAGTGATAAACACATTGCTACTTACATCCATCATACCATCAATAACATCAATCGAGGAAAGGAAATCAGTAATTCATCATTACTTGTCACTGCTTATTTGACACACATGCCAGGACAAAGACTCTACGCCGCACTTGCATGGACAAAACTAAAATGGGTCACAACTGGTGCAGTTGTGACAATCGCTATAACGTAACCTAACCTATCAATTAATATCGATGCCAGAAACTATCTACATATCTTTACTTTTACGCAACACTTACCAGTCTCATCTACCTCATCCACGCAAAATTACGTTGAATCCTAAATGACTAAATGCCGCTTTCGATAGATAGACAATTTGACTATAGTGCATCAATGTGGAGACTTATGCCATGACCAGCACGGATTTTTTGCTTATTCCTTACATTAACAACGACACAATCGATTTATCCGTTGACAAATTTATTGCTTGAGTTTCACCACAAAAGCCATAAAATTAATGTCATCCATTCTCACATATATTCATCTGGCATCTTTCAAAGATAACCATTCGCATAATGTCGTTAACTAAAGCGACTATATGTGGCACACAACTCAACTTGTTCTCAAGAGGTCCTTCTGCTAAATGCTGATCCACCTCTAACACTTCCCTTTAAGAAAGACAAAGTTCAACTTTGTCCTTTTCTGCTGGCTGTTCCACTAACACATCCTTAGTGATTAACCTGAGATAAACATTTAAGATGTCAATTTTAGTACGTCGTGTTTAACCAGCACAACTTTAATCCCACAAATTGCTTGCTCGAGCAAAACACGATGAACTCCAGCAACTTGTGTGGTTAAGCATCACAAATCAACCAGACGTACATAAACTCATCACAACCGCAATACTGTCCTTCCAGGCGTGCCACCTACGCACTTCATCAAACCCATTGAGAGGCCCCAAAGATTTATTGCCTTACACTGACCACCTCTCTCGTTCATTATTGTCATCGCTTCATAAATTCACTCTGCCAAACCATTTTTCATTAAATTTATTTCATCCCCTAATTAAATTAAAATCTTCCATTCAAATTCACCCAATAAATTGTGACAGTTCGCATGACACTCCCATCGAATTGCGACTACACAAAAATTCAACTTCCACCCGAATGGAGAAAAATAATTTAATCATTATTTATCAATTAGACCGAGTTGCTCGTCAGAGTCGTTAATTATCGTGCTCGGGCTCACGTAAAGTATAAAATATAATTTATCCTCGAAATGCATCACAAAACCGCTGTTAAAAATTATAAGTGAATTGCTGAACAGATTTCATATAGAAAGCTGGCATTTGCATATCCTGATTACAAATTAATCCATGACTGTGTGGAAGCATTAAGCTGGCGGTCAGCAACAACTTAAGGGAGCCACCACCGGAGGTCATTTAAAGTTAAAGTGAATTCGTTTGGAGAAGACAAAAAACCAAAAACAGAAATAACCGCTGAAATGGACGTACCCACTGACCACTGTCTGCTGATTCGGGCTGATTAAATTTCAATTGATTGGGAGCACTAATTACTATGGGGCTCAAAATTATATAAATATTCAATAAAACTGGGCTTAAGTGCTGTACATGTGTAATATTATATATATTCTCACGTGCAGTTATTTTAACGGGCTGTTGAAAAAGTTGGCGTGATTACTTTTTGGACCTTGAGCAACCAACCACACAGAGATTGGTGAGAGATGAAGAAAACACCACCACCGTAGCTTAATGCTGTTCGCTGAGATGCTAGGAAGAGAATTGAAAAATGCATATATCGATCGAGAAATCCGGATTCTGATTGGTTGAATTGTGCATCGCAAGATAGTCACAGCGATAGTCGCACTGGCGTAGTGGGTAAGTGCGTCGACTCCTACGCAGAGGGTGCCAGGTTCGAAAATCGATTTGAGCACCTCTAATAATTCACGGCTTCACCTCTTTCGAGTCTCTGACAATGCTCAAAGAGTATTCCTGTCTTGGAAAAGCTTTTCAACTTCGCTCTTCGAAGTCGGCATTAAACTGTTGGTCTGAATGAACAATAGCACGTACAACACGAGTGGTTACTGTAGAAGCTAGACCCGCTCTAGATCATATGCATATTATTATTATAGATAGTCAACTCAGTTTATTTTGGCTCACATCCGGAAATCTGTACTGCTATAGCAAGAATTAAAGCCGGTTGAGTATAGCCAACGGCGTCTGTTTGCTGATTGATCGAAAATGTTGGCCGGTGTCAACGTTAGAAGTTGTAAAAGAGGAATTCGATGACTGGTTTATCTCAAGACGAGCGTTCGTCGGTTAGCCGCAGCGATCATACGACACCACTCGATTACATTTTGTACTGTGTCAAGTCCTTATTCTATGCTAACGATCCAATCACTTTAAATCCGCACACATTGGAACGATTCATCAACAATTGAATTGATCGCTGAAATCGCTGGATCAGCGAATGCGAAGCGGATATTTGAATAATCCATTATTCCATAATATTTCATCCGAAATGCCATAAATCTAGCTTCAAAATAAAGTCAGAATAAATTTGAAATCTCAAACAGTTGTTTTGTAATATATAATATGGGTGGCGCTACAGCCCGTAGAGGGCCAGGGCCTAGCTTCTCAGCAACCACTCGTGTTGTGCGTGCTATTGTTCTCTCACGCGTGAAGGGACCTACAGTTTAGTTTAATGCCGACTCCGAACGGCGTAGTTGAGAAGCTTTAATACTCTTTGTGCATTGTCAGTGACTCGAAAGAGGTGGAGCCGTGAAATATGAAAGGTGGCAAATTCGGGTATCGAACCTGGCATCCTCTGCGTAGGAGTCGACGCACTAACCCATTACGCCACGGCGACCCACACAGTTGTTTTATTTACATTTATTCATCCATCGGTTTCATCTTTTTAAGCTGTAGTTCCCGGACTCTCACCACGTAGTAGGACGATATAGCATCTGAAAGATATCGTTTTGCTTGCATCGCATGGTTTAAGAACTGCCATTTACTATCGCGTCGACGACCAATTATTGACGAAACTGAAACAGTGTCGTTTCTATTAAATGAGAATAAATTATGTATTACACATTGTGCTCTACTTTGGTAACGATTTCAAAGTGATAGGACGTATGTATTTGTATTAATTTTGGTCGCAAACTGGAATGGTAATCTGTTTGAAAAATTTATGATTTTCGTTGGAATTTTACATTTAAGAATTATGTGCTTTATTAATACACTAGATTTCATACCCGACTTTGCCTGGGTTTGTTTCTTCAACCGGTACTTTACCTGCATTATTACCGCACTTTTTAATTTTAAACAATAATAAGACTGCTCGAACCAGAACTCAGAGAAGAATTTGAATTTTCTTTTGTCATTGATAATGAGTCCAATCATAATCAGTACATTTCGTTGACTGTGTGCATACATGTGCAATTATCAATGTGTGCCGCAGCAAAACGGACGGAAATTACGGTTTTTTTCTCCACCATTTCCACACAACGTCGAGGGATATCAAGCGATTCATAAAAAAAAAGTTCTTGGAAATCCCATCTATGTACCTGCGCGCGATGTTCACTTGTTGTGCAAATTGAAGTCAAACTTCATGAACCATGAAAAAATCTATCTTGTAACACATTATGTAATTAGTCTCGCTCTGAAATTTTATCTAAATCGGCTAATCCGTTCAGAAGTTCAATATTCACAATTTCAGAAAAATTGAATGTTTTGTGTGTAGCTGTGTATATGTATATACATTGATAGTTTTGGTATGACAAAATAAGAAAAGTGCGAAAATGTTTATTGTTTCCTTTTCGTTTGGTGACTACAGTAGTCGTTCGTATGTGTTCTATTGAGACGTAGAAAAAAATGAATGATTGCACCAAAGCAAAATATGAAAAATGTGTGTGTATATATGGAAGTTACAACACACTGGGGGATGGTTGATAAGGGTGGTGCAACCACCCTTATTTTGAGAATTTTATTCCCGTTTAAAAAGGGCTCGTAACTTCCGAACCGTACGTAAATTTCAGAGCTCTGCGACGTGTAGTTTCGGAGCCTTTGTCGGTCGGACACACAAACTTTCTGCTTTATAACTAAGATATATGTATATAGGTCACAATCATATTCCAATTGGACCAACCAAGAGCAAAGAGAATTGCTGATCCGATTGATGGATGAAAATCCCAAGAAAGACAATGGCTTTTTAAACAACCGGGTTTATAGCGGTCGCTTTTAGAAGCGCTGAAGCTTATCAGGTACAGCATGAAAATAATGTACTTGAAAGCACATTTATTAAGGCGGGCGCTTATAAACAAAACAATTGCAATTCTTGTGCCTTATCGTTTTTCTCACTATTATCTGAATACTTTTTTTCAATGAGTCAAATAGGAATGTCAGAAATTAATTCGAATGTCAGACTACAGACAATAGATTTATTTGACCGATTAGTCGAATCGTTCGAGTTTCAGAATACGGCTGAGATTCTACGAGCACTCAAACTGTATAAAGGATAAACGATAGGCGAGACGATAGTAATGGACTTATATGAAGCAAGTCATCGACGATATCATTGAAGAGAATCCACAGGACGATAGTCGTCTGAAAAATTTCGCGATGAGAGCTCTGGACTTTACTACGATTACTACGATTTTAAAGATATCGCTTTGGATATTCTTAAAATTAATTTCAACTCAACATTAGGCTTTCAATTAAAATGTGATCGCGGTATTGCAGAAATCATGTTACATTTTGAACATAGTCGGTCAAGCCCCACTGTGTACAAAACATCAAAGTTTGACTATTACTGATCCGCCAGATGTCTATAGAAACAGGAACGTTGGTTTGATTCAAGTTGATGGCTGCACAATATACACGAACAAGAAGAAGATTCCGAATTAAGAATAGTTAACGCTTATAGAATCGTTAGTGCTATATTCTGATATCATGGCACAATCCATTGACTCCATAATTTCCAACTTCACATTGTTAAAGTATTACGCTCAATTATATTTCCTCAAATTACCCACATAACAATAAGTATGACATGACGTCGTAGTATCCTACTTTTCCAAGGCAGTACAATATTTTGCCATTCTTACGTTTCCCTCCAATAGTTCAGAGAAGACATCAAGCCTCGGATTAAGGACGACCCTACTCCTGACGTTAATGGACAACTAAATAAGGATAATGTTTTTCAGTCATGAACGTGGAATGTGAGGTGTCTTAACATACCATGCCCAGCCGATAAACTTACGGAGGCCCCGGAAGCCTATGAGGTAGACGGTGCCTTGTAACAATCCACATCAAGGCTGTACATCAGTACAGGTGAAGATACTTATCGTTTAAATTCACCCGCTCGTTGTCAGCACCCCATCTAACTATACAGGAACGTGTAAAGGATTAGTTTGGTCATCAATGATTTTCAAATAACTGTCTAACGTAATGTATGTATTTATTAAGCGTATTATCTAAACATATTACCATCTTATGTGACGATGTTGGATTGGGATAATCTCCGGAACTGCTTAACCGATTTTCATGAAGTTTGGATTAACATTTGTAATTTGGCCAACTTAAAGAGAGGATAGTTTATATATCGATTATTGACTTCAATATTAATTTTTGCGAAATTTTTAGATATACCATCTTAGTTTTGTCATCCGACCATTGTCCTGAAGTGGAAATCAGATTCAACGAGTTGCAGCCTTCACCACTCCATACTCTGTAATGAGGAAGAGTGAAAATATTGTCCACCAAAAATAGACGAATATTTACCCGACGATCCTTGCACTGTACTTTGTACCTATGCCCTGGAAAACAAAAAAATGAATTATTCAAGATCACACCATCGTATTTAATATCATATCCAAAGGCAGATGGTTTTGGAAATGACACCACGAGAAACGCTAAAAAAAACACTTAATTTATTAGCAAATTATTAATCCTACTTTTTGGATCCCTATTTCTATGTGAAATCCCTAAGAAATAATTGAATAATTATTGCAATTTTTTCAAATAAAATCAAAACAGTAACAATAGCCGATCAGCCTAGGTTCAGAAGCAACCTTTCAATTGAAAATTACTGCGAGTCCTGTAGTAAATCGACGTGAGCCGACACACACAGATTTGACAATTGGAATTGGAAAATTTGACAAGAAACAATAACATTGGTATGAAAATTGGTAAAGACGGCGGGATAATTTTAAGTGAGCGCGCGAAGTTATCTAAACATTTTGTTATTGAAATTGTTCAGCAAATAATAATATCCCAGGAGAGTGTTCAGTGTGTGAGTTGTGGTCACATAAAAGAAGAAAAGATGTGGGTACTAAGAAAGTGAAAAAACGCGCATGGATTGTGCGCATATGAAAGTGACAGAATGTGCATAAATACAGGTAGATGTATGTTCAATCACAAGAAAGTATACTGTACGAAATTTCACCGCGACTTTTCCGCCAGCGAAACACCGACAGCAAAATAACGAAACAGTGTCATGTAACAACGACCATCACGAGAAGCGAAGGTCATGTCGATAGACATGAAGGGCTGGCGGACCTGTGCAAACAACATCAGGCACCCTCGGGTGCATTACGTACCTTCATAGCCAAACGACGAAGTAGGTAGTTTTTAGTTGGATTAGCTTAAGTAAGGCTTAGATTAAAGAGTAGTTAGGGTAGCGTTGAAGTAGATAGATTAGTTAGGTAAGCTCCGCAAGCCCCGTTCCGGCCTCTATTGGTGGTAGAGGCACAGGTCTTGAACAGGCTTTCCTTTTTCACTTTCCTGCTTCAGTTTCTATCATTAGTCGTACGTTCGTGGTCGACATTAGGGTATAAGGCTTTCACTTCTCACTATCTTTTCCTCTCTCTCACCCTCTTTTTCTATCTCAGGCCAGCAATAAGCACCATATTCCATTACAGCTGAATATACCATCATCGATAAGACGAATATAGACAATTGTGTTCGGTTTGTTTCTATTATTTTTCTAGCTTCATTAATAAATCATCACCTTCATCACTGCAAATGTGCTGGTCGAGAAACACATGCAAATAAGATGACATTATACAATATGTAATAAGTTGTATTCCTGTCTAGAAGAAGCTTCTCAGCTTCGCCGTTTGGATTCGGCATTAAACTGTAGGTCCCTTTCACGCGTGAAAGAACAATAACACGCACAGCACGAGAGGTTGCTGAGAAGCTAGGGACAGGTTCGCCTCGGACTGTCGCGCCACCCATATTATATTATTATATTATAATAAGTTGCCATACGTGCATGAACATACCACATGCCAAAGAATCCAAGAATCAATTTAATTGGTGAATTGTAGGAGTAGTTTAGTACAATTTTTTGTTAAGTTATATGCAAATACAGTCGAACTTCGATAACTCGAACCACCACTTGCCACAAAAAAATTCGAGTTATCAAAGCTTTGAGTTGTACTAAATTGGTATAAGTACTTATTTATTTACGGTGTAACACATAAAACGTAGAGGAGCATAATTATAATTTAAATAGTCTGTTACACTTGACTGAAGAGTGGACTTTTTTATTTTGTTTTTTAAAGAAACCTTCAATGGAATTTAAAGCCATTGCAGGTACACAGAATCAGGTTCCTCAAGTCATCGTTATTGTCGAGCTGAGAAGATTCTTAATATTCCGACAATAACTTCATCTGTGGAAAAACTCCTCCTTGCCATCCACCTGCAGAAAATCATCATATGTAACATCTTGTATATTTCTGGTATTCTTCAAGCATCAAATTCCATCTGCAGTTGAATTTTTCGTTTGGGCGTTCAGTTCTGAAATCAAAGAAATTTCATCCTCTTCCCCCCGCTCAGAATATTCACCAAAACCACGATTTTATTTATACTAGGTCTAAGGAACATACAAACGTAGTGCCCCGAAAGCGTTTCCTTATAGAATACTTAGAATTTAGGAATTTTTCTTCAGAATTCGAGTTATCGAAGTTCGATTGTAATTCCACGACCGTCGTTCAAAAACATGAAGACTTGAAAGCACGACAGAAAAGACTATAGAAAATAATATTCAGCCATTGACAAGGCAATTACAATTACTTTGCCAAAAATCTTTAAATGTGAAATGTACGTTATAGCATTTTAGTACATTTCATTCTTTATTCGCTAAGGTTATCAAAGACAAAACACCAAAACACATACACCAAAATGGCTCGGAGTTACCGACGAGACCCAAGAAAAAAGTTTAAATGAAGACACAACATAAGTGACTCACAAAAAATTGACTACAGAATGACAGTTATTTTCGAACGCAGTAAAAAAAAAAACTTCGTCTATATGGAGTCAATCCAATAAAGTGTATCACTGGACAGAACAAAGTATAAATTGTTGTTGCTTATTTCTTCGCCCTTGGGTTGCAACATCCCAGTCTTTCATAAAGTCCATAAAGTCGCGCAAGCCTGGACGCTGTATAAATCAAGTGAATTAGTTTAATTTAATGCGACACTTACCATTTTTTTCACAAAACTCAATGTTCTTTGGAAACTTGGGTGGTTCTAGAATTTTTTACTGATCCTAATTTTATCACCTTAAAGGTTAAACATTCATACCAATTATTGAATATAAAAAACGGCGTATCCTTAGTTAAAGGTTAAACATTCATACCAATTATTTAATTTCGCATATTTATTCAGTGTTTTTTTTTTTTTATAATGCCAGCATCCTTGTTATTGCTTTCCCAGCATTGCAACAACAAAATAAGGTCCAACTTTTGATTTGAATCAGTTTTCTTGATTAGCGACATTTTAATACGGCCCCAAATCGGGGTTACTCTTCGCGTCATACAAATCAAACATTATTTGACAGTCTAATGATACGAGAATATTGCTTTTGTTTATTCACCTATTTCACTGGCTATTGCTGCAAGTTTTTTGATTTTTTTTTAAGCGGATGAGTTTATCTTTATTATTAAACACACCACTTATGTATAGTAGATTCCACTTTATTGGGATACGTCGGGCTAATTTTTCTTCGTCCCAATTAGGCGTTTGTTCTAATAAAATGAAGTGAACACATGAAAGAACAAAGAGAAAGACGAAGTAAGTTTCTGTTCGTTTTCATTTACGCCAGTTAAGAGGTTGTCTCTCTTAAAAAAGTTTTTAGTTGTTTGAAAATAAATTAAAAATCTCCTTTTAACTTAGTAAGTCAAGCAGGAAATCTCCTGCTTTTTCATATTTTCCCAGCGACAGCACTGTACTTGGTAGGTAATTGGATAATATTCCAATCCACTTCGACCTTCTCCTAGCGATTAAGCGCACCATGGGAAAACAGCCCGCCTGTAATTAAAACTAGAAACATTTAGCAAAGAGTACACAAATCGTACACAAGTCGAGAAAAGATTTTATTGGTGGCCAAATATCTACAAGCATGTACTATGAAATCCACTCTCGCAATGTCTGCGCCTCGCGGCGCAGAAAATAGCTGGGATGATTAAGGTCTTATTCAAAGTCGTTGATTTATCCTCATCATTGTGACGCTTTGGTCATCGATTTTTTCCTCGCATACAGACGAACCCATTTTAAACGCTTCCGTTTCGGAGCCATAGTACGCTTGATTGACGGCTCACTGTGTTCCACCAATCACGTCAATGTCAGCGGCGTATACTAGCAGTTGTACGGACCTTTGAAATATCGTGACGCTTTATCTCCCTCTCATTAGAACTAGCGAATGGATTCATTAATTGATTTTTCCAAGGCTATGTGACTTCAATATAAAAAAAAAAAACACATTGAGTTCCCTAACAACGTTTAAATCACATAAAAGGAATCCCAGTATTTGGGGGTCACATTATAATTTAATTAAGACTTATGCATCGTATATCTGCATGTATAGAATTTCAATTGAATTGTTGTAAGTACATATGTAACATGCTTTAAGATAAACTGGTTTGCAAGAAATCGTATTTCATATTCGAGCGACAAGCATTCTGTTAAGTCTTTGGTTATTCAATAATTGAATTGTTGAGGCAATTGTTATCAACTCCAGCATACGAATGTGGACAGCATCAAACCAATCCAATTGTCTACACTATTATGAATATCCTTCCACATCGCGCAGTCAATACCAGTTACTGTTTTATTGTAATTGAACTTATAATGCTGGTATCCAATATCATTCCAAAATTCAAACTCACTTAAGCCGAAACAAAATTAGAGACGTATGGTCAATGATTATACGGGCTGGGGAGGTTTATGTCCACAATGGATTTGAAATCCCCTGAAAACAATGGATGACAAAATTTTATACATATGTATAAGCAGTAAAATAATGGTTATTTATTATCAGTGTTACTTTGCGTTTGTTGAACAATGCAATAGTAAGGGTAAAAGCCACACAAAGAGCAAATGAGCTCACATGCATATTCGATAACCACACCATTATTGCCATTAATTTGTTGACGATAAAGTCCTGATTACAGTCTGCTTTCTCAATACATACATATTTTTGTGTTAATTTTTTTACGCTGATACATAATCCTTTGGTAAATAATAAAACAGTACGACAAAAACTGTATATGGCCACCATTGTATGAAGTGGCTTTCATTTATACTGGCTCCCAACGGTTAAGTGGGAGCAAATTCGTTTGTACTACCATCCTACTATTCAGATTAATCACACTCTTAATACCAGTTAGGGTCAATAAAGTGGTGCAACGCATTGAAAATGTTTCTCCACGTCGAAGTATTGAGAGTACCATGTGAGACAGTACCACGTCTAACGAGTTCATCGTCTTCGCAAATTTTTTGAAAATCTGAGTCCGCTTGGAGTGGACCCCATTAAAATCCAATGGCTAACCAATTGATTGGTGGAGATCGTCGGATTGTTAGTAAGATTTTTTATTCTTCTTAAAAGTTATTAATGGGTTCTGCGAGAAGAACGTTAGATAACAAGAAGAACTCTGGTAGTGAGATCAAACAAGGAATTATTGTTTCAAAGACAATTTAGTAGAACGAAAATGTGCAACACGATGGAAATGATATTAAAACCCAAAAGGATATATGTACATACACATGTATGTATGTGAGTATGTTCCCAATTTGATTATACCACTCGCATTCTAAGTATATCACGGTATGTCTTCACGACAGGTGACTTAAAATTTCATCATGAAAATCCAAAAGGTTGCACACGAGTTGAGAAATATTCCACGGTGAACTAAGTTTGCACACGCATGTCTGCAACCAGTTTCCACAAAATTGTTCACCTTCTGTTAGCTGTCAAAGTGACATGGTTTGAGGAAAGAGAAAGTTGAATTTTGAATTTGAAACCATTAATCACACACCACATAACGACAGAGAGATGCCGAGAATAGATAAATAATTCCTTAATGTCCGCAGAAATACTTGGAAAGGCATAATGCATCACATCCTTGTTTGAATTTCCTGCAAGGAATACGTAACAGCCTAGAGGGATTTCAATTCATGTTCAATCAACTGAAGCGAAGCGAAGAGACGTGACTTACGTGTCCACTTGAACATTTCATTAGTTGTGAAACCTGAACTTCAGAGGAAAAACTCACCTTTTCCGCTAAGTTAGCTGCCATCGCTGAATGGCGTATGTATACGAGTAGCGCGTGGTTAAACTATTTTCTTTCATTGAATGGATGTTTTGAAATGCTTCAGCTCTACGTGAATTTGTGAAATGTTCCCCTCTTTCGTTTTGTTCATCTCCAAGGATACGCTCTAGAAATTTTCCGTAGATGACGGAAGAATAATCATTCGAGCGTGAAAGTCAAAAACCTCTAGGGGGTTGAAAACGAAAAAAGGGTGTGAGGCACCCTGCGATAGGAATATCTTACAGGAAGCTATCGGATATATCATTCGTCGAGACGGAAAGGAGTTCAAAACGGCGAGCTTCTTTGCCATAAGCTTGTGTCAGTAGAGATTGTTCCTGCGGTGAAGCGGATTTTCACTTATTGCCTTATGTAGCCGGAGGACGAATCAAAGGGGTTCGTTTTATCTCTTTTGTTTAAGACTAAACGAAATTCAACGGAATACATACTGGTACTTTACCCAGACATTGCGCCACGTTTTACAAAGTTTGTTTAACTTATCCGCTGGAAAGTATGTGTAAAGCGGCCCGATTCTACGATATGGTAGAATTTTTATGACGGTATGAGGGCATATGAGATTATTTCCTTATTATGAGGATATATGTGATAAGTAGGCTTAAGTAAAGTGACTTTTGGAATAACATTCAATCGAGATGTGTTGCCGCACCGCATGCCACTAGGACTAGGCATAATACGCTATACTAGAGCCAGGGTTATTTAAACTTATATAGAAACTGTATGGGATATCAGATCCCTGCTACAGTTACTTAGTATTGGAAATGTGCAAAGTGTTTGTTGCAAAATATTCCAAATCGAAAAGCCAATAACCATCGTAAGGCACTAACGATGTTCTCTCCTCATTTCTTTTCAGTGAATGAATGTTGCTTAAATCACTCCTAGGTAGAGAAGTACGGATTACCAGCAAGTTTAAGCAAGATAACCTTTTCTTCACTAATACCCATTAGGCCCCATCGTGTTGTCACGTTCCGGCTATGTATCACGACTCTTCGTTGACATTTCTGCAATATTCCATACTTGAAAAGTTGTTGTCATATTCAGTGTCTTTTTATGACCATCTGGTGGTTTTAATGTATTATAGAATGGATTTCCCTTAACTTGACGTTTGTCAGTTCTTCCAGGCCATTAAATGAATAACTGCTAAGCAGTCCTATTCTAGTTTCTGCAAGGGCGGGCCAAGTGCCGACGTATTGTAGTTCTGTTTTCCTGCAACTTCTTCAGAAGTCTTTGTAGGGCACTCAAAGTTTTCTGGCTTGATTGCCAATGAGGCAGTGTCCAGTTATTACTCTTACTACTTTGCCAAATTGCTTTCTCCACCCTAGTTGCCCATGCACACTTATTTAATAAGCATCCCGTCATCGACCGGGCGACTTATAGGTATGTTTATGTGAGGGAGAATGACAATCTCCGGCGCGCCCGGTGACTGTCGTAAATATCTGAGAGATAATTCTGCCTCTAATGATGTCTATAATGATGATATATAATATTCTTCACTTTTGACCAGGTCCTCTGGGAAGCCATCATTTGTAAAAACAAGTAAAATATTAATTAGTTTAATAATTTGAAAAGTGTCTATCAATAATTACATAATGTTAGTTAGTTAGTTAATTAGACTATTTTATTTCAAAAAAAGTGATTGCTTACAATTTTCTTTATTATAACAGTCTTTGTATATGGTTTGGCCTAGAGGCCTGCTACCAGATTGACATTAAAAGAAAAAAATACGTTAAATACTTATATAAGCCAAAAAATATATGCTGCTTGCGTCATTATATAATGCTCCAATTACTTAAAAACGTTCATCAATTATGCAGTTCATGTAGCGCAATGCGTTGACTGTGTAGTTGTAGAGTAAGTCCTAACCTCTGCCACCATTCAAGATATTTATTGCTTCCTCCAACTCAAGTGCCAGAGCACCGAACAAATGAATGCGGAACTCCTTAAGTATAGGGCATTTCGCGATGAAGTGCAACACATCCACACGTTCTCGAAGATTGCACAGGTCGCATAAGATTGGAAGCTCCGAACGATGCGGTATGAAATTTAGCTTACAAAGTTCGCCTCTTATTTTAAAAACCATACTTATGTTTTCTACTGAGTAGCTATTCAAGAAATAAGTCCTTTCTTGTAGATTGTGGTTCATTTTGCTGTAGTAATGTCTGTATTGGGATGACGGGGCTTCATTTACAAATTTGTCAAAAATTCTGTGGCCAGTTTTCTGAAGTAAGGTGTTGATTTTTTGTTTTAAAGATTCCTGTTGTTGGCTTGGTGTAAAATTGAAGCTATAACCGCATTCTGATCCTAGTGATTCCCATTCTTGGACACACTTCTCCTTATATCTATGCATTTGCGCAAGTACCAACCTCGTAATTTTGTTCGTGCCTCATCACATTGACTTTATAAATATAACCGAAATGTATTTTAAGAATATTCAGGAACAGGGGTGCAACTCCAGTCTCTAAATGCAATAATTAGGTGAATTGCTAGGAAGCTTAAAAATCCGACTAAGGAAATATCTAAGGAACTTTTCCACAGTTTCGAAAGGGCTGTAACCACAAACTTGTGCTGCATACAATAGGATAGAAGAGGCTGTGGCACGGAATATATTAACTTTTGACTTATGAGAAATATTTTTATTCTGTAAAAAGTTTCCCCAAACCGCACAGATCGCACGCTTAGCTTCAGCAAGTTTAACTTTAAAGTGCTTGTTCATATTTAGGTTTGTCGTAATCAAAACACCAAGATACTTGCACTGCTTAACTATCTCAATCTGTTGGCCTTGAAATCTCCATTTTTCTCCTCGAGCGTACCTTCCTAATCTATAATTACATAATGTTATCAGTACTGTTATTGTCTACTGATTTCGTTTTTGACCTTCGCATCGCTGCTCGTGGATGGGGTCAGTAAAACAACAAGATATTCAGCTTTCCACTTCACACGCACCGCTACCTATGTATGTATATTTCAAGCAACAGTTTGTTATTTTCTTTCTGCTTTGCAACACTGTGAAACAGCTTACTACTATATTCACACAACACTGAAATAGTCTATCAACTCATTTTCCAGGCTGAAAAGGATACATCCATGTTCTGATTCATAGTTCATCCGTGAAAGACGGAAGAAATAAATAAATAAATTAAAATTAAACGGAATCATCAATCGTACTCTCTGACATATCAAACAACCGTATCACACAATTGCGTACTGTTGTAGCGATTTAGCTGCAGCAAAACATTCCATCGCATGTCGAGGAAGAATGGCGACTGTTTTCAACACCTGTCATTGCCTCTGCACGGGATGTTTGTGGAGTGAAGCGGCTTGGAGTGGCGGCTGATGGTGAGAAAAGAACTGCGTGGTTTAAACACCCGGAGTTCAAGAAGCCATCATAGAGAAGTAGAAGACCAACAGAGACTGGATTCTCTTGGGGGACTGTGCTTATCGTGACCCGTACACAGAGGTGCAAATAACTTGCAAATTGGCTGTACCAACAGCTAAAGAGCAGTCTTGGAAGGAGTTCGGCGAGAAGTTGGAAAGCGACAATTTCTGACTCACAGAAAGGAAATCCAACATCATCGAAGGAGTCAAATCCAAAGATGGTGTGGTGCTTTCCAATGAGGAGGACATCTTGCGCAGATAATGAGCACTTTTCGGAGCTGCTCAATCCCGAACAGGGCACTGAGGATGACAGACCCGAAGTCTTAAGTGGAGCGGAGAATAGTCCAACGGTGGAGGAAGTCATTTTTGCGATAGATTCGCTAAAAGTTGGTGTTATTAAGGTGGCCTGGAAACGCGGTAAGATACCCGGCGATTGGCAAACTGGGGTGATTGTCCCTCTTTTTAAGAAGGGGAGCAAAAAAAAACACCCCGGAAAAGTCTACGCTTTTTGGAAGCGCGTTCTAGAGCTATGGTCGAGTCAAGAATGGGAGATGAACAGTGCGGCTTTCGTCCCGGCAGAAGTACAACCGACCAGCTTTTTGCTCTAAGAATGGTACCTGAGAAAGATTGGGAGTATGACAAACCCATTTACAGCTGTTTTGTAGATTTGGAAAAGGCATATGACCGAGTTCCTCGGGGTAAACTCTGGAGTGCTCTGCATGAGTATGGGATTGATGGTCCTCTTTTGAGGGCCATTCAATCTCTATAAACAAACTGTAGCAGCTGTGTTCGGGTTAACGGTGCTAAATCAACACCTTTCACCGAGGGCGTGGGACTTCGCCAAGAGTGCGTCGTGTCACCTCTCCTTTTCATAGTGTATATGGATTGGATGATGCAGCGCAGCTGAGGCGAGGAATGTTTTACATTGGGAGAGTTGAAGGTAAGTCATCTTCTTTTTGCGGTTATCCTCACATCTTCCCAGACGGAACTCCAGCGCGCACTCGATATGTTTGTGGCCGTATGTGCTGTTCTGGGATGAAGGTTAACGTGGAGGTTATGGTAATTTCCAGAACGCCTGTTCAATGCACTCTACATGTTAGTGGAGTCCCATTGAAGCAGGTGGAGAAGTTTAAGTATCTGGGGGTCTTCTTCACGAGTGACGGGAGGATTAATACTGAACTTTTCTGTAAGATTGGTTTTCAACTCAGTATTTGTTTCTACTCTCAACTATGGTCACGAAATTTGGGTAATGACCGAAAGAATAAGATCGCGACTACAAGTTGCTGAGATGAGATTTCTTCGTGCTGTTGTGGGAATTACACGCCGAGAAACACGACAGTGCGCAAGGAACTCAACGTTGAGCAGCTCCTCCTCCGAACGGAAAGAGCTATGCTTCCTTGGTTTGGTACGTAGCACGTATGTCCCCACCATCACGACTTTCGAGGCGGGCCTTGAATAGGATTCCATCAGGTTGGCGACCATTTGGCACCCCGGAATCTCGTGTGTGGTTTACTTCCGCGACCCCTTTAGTGCATCATGCGGGTCAGAAGATGATGATGATGATGATGAAGACCATCTATCTGTCCTCCTATAATAAATCTCGGTTTATTTCTGAGATGAAAAGTTTAATTTAATTCATTAGTTTTTATAGTTTTAATATGTACACATAAATTATTTTTGTTTGTTTCTGCACTAACCGTCCATTTGCACCCGGAGATTTTATTGTAGGAACAACTAAAACCACACAATCATTTTACTTACGACTAAACCCTCACGATGTTTGGTAGTGGCCCCTGAGAGCAGCACATGTTGCGATGCAGCCTATTTCGGCGACAAGATCACGTACTACTTGTGTGTGATCACTACGTGGTAGGTCGCACATTTGGTTTCCAGATGATTGTGCAGTACCGAGTTTCAGTATAGTCCTGGAAGTTGGTTTCATTGCAATTCCATAACTATTCCCTATTTCAAATCACGATCGCTCCCGATTGTACCTAGGCCCTCGATATCCGATATTAATTTGCACATTCCCCCTCGCCCTCTGCTTGTACTGCCAGAAGAAAAGAAATCCACAAATCAACCCACATATTACAAGACCCAAGATGAAAGCGAAGAGTAGCCCAGAGGGGGCCATAAACTCTTTCTTAATCTTCTTGATGAATAAAAAAATTCTGTGTGCAGAGGCGATGTGGATGTGGATAAGGGTGAAGCGGCGACACCTGCTGTGTTCTTCTGTACGTTGTTTTTGTTTGTGAATTTCGTCCCATTCAGAGACGCAACCTTGTTGAAGGTAACAAGTTACGTGCCGCTAATGTTTTTCTCGGCAGCGTTTTCAATTGAGACTCTTGTTGGACTGTCATTGATTATTATGACCCCGTCGTCGACTATTGTACTGGTTGCTAGGTGGTTGGATTGACTACTACAATTCGCATTCCACAGAAAGTTGATATGGTTGTTGGTGAACAGTCAGTAACCGCAAAAATCCCTTTGTTTCATTCTGCTGCTACATTTCCACTTAGTTGCAATCACGCCGTACGACCGGACCGGCGATCAATACCTTCTTACACAAAGTCTTAGTACTAGGGTACTTAATTATAAAATGTTGTTGTAGTGTTGATTACTACCTGCATGCTATTTGATTCTGTCAATTGGGTTTCTGTTGCCATAATTCTGTTCAGATCATCAGAGTCGGGAGTGCCTGTACTAACATTTGGGCTGAACCCAAGAAATTTAAGCTCCTTGCTGTCCTATGATGAACGTTAACGGCAGATAGTAAAGTTTTTACATGTCTAGTGTAAGTCACAAGAATTTTATGCACGTGAGATAGTGGAAACAACATTGCCATTTTAATGGTCTCGTCCGTCATGAGCTCGAATTCGCTTAAGTTAGTTGAGTGTCTAAGGTAGCGGTATTCACCCCACATCCATGCGTCACCGTCCAATATTGGGATGTTGTCTGGATGAGAGTAGTCTGTCAGTTTTGCCATCTTGCTATCTGCATCTGTTGTGCTTTCTCGATTCTATTTTGCATTATCTCCTTCGAGTCACTTGTGGCAGTGTGAAGTACGTCGACTGGTTTCATATTTGTAACTGAGTGAACTGTGCGGTTTTAGTCTACTGTAGCTAACATAATGAGTTCAACCGTGTCGTCGATCTTCTTTTCAAGCTTGAGATAACTAGAAATTTCCACCATGGTCACTCTACTTTTCCATTTGAAATACGGTGCGGAGGTAGTGCATTTACGATGTCAACACAAAACTGACATGCTGACATGCTTCATTGTCACAATAGATGGTTCTTGTTTTTGAAAACACATTCATCAATTGGAGAAAACCTTTACATCTATTATTGTTCTGGATAGTACTGGCTGAAGTATATTGTATACACATATACTTCAGTATATTGTATATACATATACTTCAGTAAAATCCGGATACAACGACGTTGAAGAGACCGTACTTAAATTATCGATATAACCGAATGTCGCTAAAATCGAAAGTCAGAAAAAAAGAAATTCTTTACCTGTAGGTTCGAACACATATGTTTTTAAATTTGTATTAATTAGTCACAAAAGTACGTAAGTAATTAGTAATTTATATACTATGAACTCGCTGCTTTAAGTTCCTTTTTTCAGCAACATCTCGTTGGGGGAGTTCCGGACCGCCTTACATGTTTATTGTTGAAGTTGAAGATGATAAGACATTTTCAATAATCTCTTGATCTCTAATGTTAATGGCAGTCAGAACATGGTTATCAATGTAGTGTGTGTCCCTGTTATCAGTTATATTAGTTATCCCCATTCAACCAAATTTTGGCACGTTGTGCTAAAGGCAAGCTACCCAGGCCATCATCGGTATCCTCTTCAACTGCAGGCAAGGGCTCTGCTTTACAGAAGCCTGCATGTGCGATACATTTCCTTCTAGTCTCTAGTTGTAATCTTTCCCAAGCTGCTGTCATCATTTCTATTGCGTTTAACAGATGATTTATCACTTTCAACACTAATATTTTTTGGGTAATTCAGTTTGAGACACTTTATATTTCCTTGGTAGATTGGTTAAATAATAGACATAGAAAAATCCTGTTTCATGCTCATTATTATAGCATTTTTGTAATTTCGGAAAAAATTTTGCTTCGCTGCGATTTAAACCATGTCAAAAGTGATTTTCTAATATTTTCATAATTAATCCAAGATTATTGAATGTTTGCTGCAAGATTCAAAGTTACGTGCGAATCAACTACTATAAAGCGTGCGAATAGTTTTTTCTTCAATTCGTAGCAGCAAATTAAAAGGAGCATAAGAAACAAACGGTAATTTGTTTTATTTAAATTATAATTAAATTAGAATTCTTTAATTATATTAATGATAAAAAAGTTGATATTGCGTTGTTTACGGCAACTCATTTAAATTAAAAGAAATCCTTTTTGTCAACCAAACTTTAATTGTTATCGTTTCGAAAGGAGTAACAATACGGGAGGTGGCGTTGCTGTCGCCATAAAGAAAAATATTGTACATTCATAGCCGGGCTTACAACTACGTTGTCTTGAATCAATCGGCATAGAAGTTATTATAGACAACAACTGTACAATAAGTATCTTTTCTGTTTACTTCCTAGCTCACTTTAAGAACGGCTGTCAAAAAATGTTTAGATAGAACACACGACATAAACTACATAAAGTTATCCTTGGTGGAGATTTAAAATGTCGCCATTAATCGTGGAATTTTCTCAGGTCTAATTGTTGGGGTAACTTATTGTGTAATATTAACGAAATGCACCCAAACTTTTCTTTACTATACCCCCCGGAACTTACTCACGTCCCAACATCTAAATCTAAAAATCCCTCCACTCTAGACTCCTTTGTTACAAATATTTTAACGTACTATTTAATGCCATTCACTCACGATAATTTGGGGTCGGATCATCTTCCTGACAGCATGAATGTGAATATCCTAATTCAAATCATCGACCTGCATTGTATTATAAATATTCCGCAGCAAATTGGTACAATTTTGCTTCATTTATTAATACCAACTGCAATTTGAATAATTTCATTTGTTCCCCTGTAAGCACCACTAGCCAAATTAATTTCATGTGTAGAGGTTTTATTTCGCTAATATACAGCGCTGCCGATTTTGCAATACCTAAGTACCCCAGGAACGTTTGTAATGCAATTCCACTTCCTGGTAATATTTTACTATTAATACGGCTTAGAAATTCAGAAAGAAGAAAATGGATACGTTATCGCTATGACTACTTCCTTTATATTTACGAAGATGTTAAACAAATGTTAGCGATGCGTTCAACAATAAGCGTTGCAATAATCTACTTTGTAGCTTTGATAAAAGTACTAAACTATTCTCGAAAGTTGTAAACATTATTCAAAAAAAGAGGTTTAAGTATTCCACCAAGCAGAAACATTTTCAAAAAATCATTTGATTACCGGCCATTTCAGTGATTATTTAAGTGCATTTCTTAATGCATGCCTTAATCTCAACTATTTCCCTGACTTTTGGAAAGCAGCTTTGGTAATTCCGGTTGGTAAGCCTGCTAAACCAAAAGAAGACGTCAAGAGTTATAGGCCAATAAGCTTACTAAGCAGTTTAAGTAAACTTTTAGAAAAGTTAATAAAAGAAAAGATTGACCATCACATAGCTGCGAATTATACACTCCCCGACTTTCAATATGGGTTTCGGCATTCTTACAATACATATCGTCAAATCATAAGGATAAAGGAACATGTCAAACATATATCCAAGGACTCCACCGGATTAGTATTATTAGACATTGAAAAAAGCCTTTGACACAGCATGGCACGACGCATTAATATACAAACTTATTAAATTAAAGTTTCCCATGGAGATTGGTTAAAATTATCCAGGGCAAATAAAAAAAATTGTTCTAAAAGTACAAAATGTTAAATCATCTGTACTCAAACTGTACAATTGGAAAACTAAAGCAAACGCTTCCAAAACAAAAGCAGTTTGGTTTACACGTAGATGTAAGGACTTATATTCCAAATAGCATAAAACTTCAAATGGGTTCTACCAATATCGACTAGTCCGAACACTGAATATAGTATCTGGCATGCCACACACTCAATTTCAATTGTAAATTGATTTGCCTTTAAGTTAATCTGATTCTGGAATGACAATAAAAGCAACAGCTTCCTCAATTGGGTTCCTTTCTCTGAACAAACGTGTCTTCCACTTTGAATATAGGAAAAGAAAAAGTTGGATAAAGTTGACTTACACCCCTATTCTGGCAAACCTCAGTGATGAGTTTTAAGTCACAACTACCTCACAAGAGCATGGTGAGTCACAAATTGTGAGGTTTTCGTATTCTGAGCAAAACCTCACAGGAAGGAAAAATAGCAAAAAAAATAACTGTCACACACAAGGAAAAATAAACAGATGTTGATTTTATTTTGGCGTTTAGCTCATCTGCGAATGCGGCCCAATAATTCTGCATCCTATTCGGGTCAGTGGGATCATTTTTTCCCAGAAGAAAATCAGGATTCATTTGCAAGAAATTCGTATAATGGTCCAACTGCTCCTGGGATGTACGCTGATATTTTCTTGTTGCTGCAAAATATTCATTATTAATAAATACTTATACATATTTCATTAATATACACAATATTACCTTGTTCGCTAAGTTCTGCCTTTATTTTGTAGATACGCTCAGTAAGAAAAAAAAGCGCGAATATAATAATTGTCAAAAAAAAAACTTATTTAAAAAACAACGAATTCACCTCACCATGGTGACTATTCTTGTGTGTTTTCTTGTGAGGTTTTCGCCAGAATACCAAATAGCTGAAACCTCACAAGGTAGGCATCATAATTTTCGCCTCACTGACATTCGTGCGTTGTGACCAGATCACAACCAGAATAGGGATGTTAGTCTCCAAATAACAATTGGAAAGCTCAATCGCTTACGACTTAAAATGATGCCAGTCTTTGGTGTATATAAAAAGGGTTTTCCCATTTGGGCTCAGAGAAAAGAGCATTTACCGAAATGTAGAGAACTAAACCCTACTCTACCCTAATTCCCAAATCGGCATATGTGCAGCGAATTTTATACTATTTGCCGAAAGCATTGTTTCACTTCTCGACTAATGTGCTCGCTTTATTGTACCACGTATCACTTTCCGTACTTTACCAGAAGTTAATTATACATTACAAAGTGAATGAAATGTCTAAGCTTCCATTATTACCACATTAATGCATGGAGGAAAATAGATTCCAAAATAATACAAAGCACTTATCTGACGAACTCAAGGTGCTTTCCAAAAAGGAGCGACGATAAACTTAAGTAAATGGCTCAACTATCAACTAGTTCAGTACTGAAAATACGTACATACTTGCACTTTATTGTGTACTCGCGTCAAGCACCACCGCCGTGTCATTTACACCATTCTCATTAGTTTGCAATCAACTACTTCAACCTTCCTACATTCTCCAGCATTAAATTAAATTTGATTGTAGACCGCAAACTTCATTGTGTCATGCCATGCCATAACTTCATCTTTAGAACGTGCTTCATTTCCAACGCAATTAGGAGTACGTCTAATTTAACACTTCGTCTGATTCTTATCTTTAATTACACCGCGATGATTATTATAAAAGCAAATTGTGAAGATGACAACAACTTATCCTCGATTGAAATTCCGACCGTGGAAATTACTTCTTTGATAAATCACAGGGATGCCTATTAATAACCAAGATGATTCCGCTTGTCTATCTACTTTTCAATTGGAGCTTCCTTAGTCGATGGTTACCTTCCGGCCTAGCTATTCGCAATACAACACCCCTCATTATGAGCTGATTAATAGCAGTCAAAGGATCCCATCTCCCTTTCTCGCTGATGAGATGCTTGAGTGATTACGGTGAAACGGGAACTGTGTTTGGTGGACCCTTACTTTTACTGCCAAACTAACCCAGATATTACATAGCATTAAGTTGTTCAGTCGGCGTTTGAGGGAAGCCAGTGTTTTCAAATTAAGATTTCTAGTGTACCCTAATTGCAATCATTGCCGCACTTGACTCATACCGCAAAAAGTAATCGACGAGGTAACAACCTACCTCTGGGTTTAATTAAGTTTCCATGTTCTTCGCATTAACATACAGCCATGTGTCGCCAGCCGTACCGGGCGCACCGCCGCCGGTAGTGTTAGTGCACTTAGAATGTAAACCATATTCCCTGCGACGTTATTGCTTTTTTATTCTGAATTTGGTGATAGAAAAAGTTTACGAGACCCTGCACTTGAAAACCCGGCACATTGAGATGAACGAGTGGCTTCAATTATGAAAACATATTTTTCTCTGCGACTTAATGATATGGTAAAATGTTATCTTTTGCATGAAATGACAGTTATGCACCTGCGACAGTATTTAGAGTTATGAGTTTATGAGGGAAGCATCGCATGGAGTTATCAAATTCTCATACTACCAACTGACATACTTCAAGACATCAAAAGTAAGAACCGAAGAATGTCAACAAACATGGTGTGCGAAATGCTAGACATCTAACAAGGGACCTGGGACTGGTTGGCTTCTTTGTTGATGCTTAAGTCCACCCCGGATTATACCACCGTACCAGGGCTGGATTTATTTATACTTTATATAGAATAAAATATCTTTAATTTTTCATTGCAAACTTAAGCTATAGATAACAATGTTGCATAATTACAGAGACAATTTTAACATGAAAGAACGTTTAAAGAATACCTTCTACTAATGTGTAGGCAATACTTTTTAAAATGTATCTTTTATACTTTTTTTTTAAAGTATATGAAATTAATAGCGTAGTTTTAACTGAGAAAGTTCCAACTGATTGAACACACATAGTGCACAATGAAGGCCAACGAAGGCAACTAAAGTCCCTTGAAACATTTCATAAATATTTCCGGTATGCTTTTTTATTTATTTATATTTTCATTTTCTTATCTGCTGTTTTTTCGCTAGTATTGCTTAGCCCACCTGATATTAACAAAGGGATATTCGATATTTGTAGAGGGTAGAGATTATAAATTATCCTTTTTGGTGAATCTGGCATTCACCGTGAATGGTTCAGGTTTCGTGTCAAGAAATTGAAAGCCAAACCAAAATTGAGCCGTTTCACCCCACTCCGATTGAGAGGTACGATAAAACCAAAAGAATGTGCTCCGGTGTATTGTATCTGTTTTTTTCTTTATAAGATAAATGTGGTCTGCATACTACGACGAGTGGTGGTTGTGTGTAAATATGCGTCTGGGACCATTCCATAGCGTACATTCGAGAACGAAGGATGTTACTCTACGAAACATGAGAAAAGAAATAAATCCTTTACTTAAGATGAGGGTCAAAATGTTAATAAATCCAAACAGGTAATGTACCTTTGATACGAAAAGTATTGAATGTCGGGTTGGTTTAAGTTCGAAGAAATTTTTCTTATTTCTTTAATCAGTTTGGCAGGGAAATACAGAAAATCCCTTTTGAATTGTTTCTTTATTGGTTTCTTGGGACTGGAAAATTTAAGAGGTTAATCGCCATAACGTCCTGGAATCAGAGGCCGCCATCTTAATATATGTAAATTATAATTGAACTTGCTTTTTCATGTTGACATAGAAATCCAGCTCATGTATGTAAATATAATGACAATTTATAAAACGATTAACCTTGAAATAAATAAATGCACAATAATTATATTGTCGCATGAAAAGCCTACGCAAGTACTTGAAGGTGATTAATAGAACACAAAAACATACTCGAAAAGTATATTGTTTGTGTTTACATAATAAAACAGTGCACCAAAAGGTTTGAAAGGAAATCCAAAATGTATTACAATAATACCTAACAATAAAAGTTATTGTTAATCGTAGATTAATTGCGATAAAATGTGTAATGTGGTTTTGAGAGAAACTAATAATTGAAAATAAATTAATGAAAATTAAATTAAAAAAACATTTGAAGTGCTGTCTTTTACTTTGCAACATTCCGGTGATTGAGCACTTAATAAAAGAAGTGATTTAGATTTGAGAATAACGAAGAATTGTTTTAATATTTTCTTTAACCTATGTTTCAAGCTATGCTGTGCGCACTTAATAGTGGACTGGACAGGAGTGGAATTAACTCATCATATCTAAGATTGTTTCCAAAGAAATTCCACAAGTAGGATTTGGAAAACTTTTTTTCATAATTTTGTATAGTAAAAAACAGTTTAAGGAGTTTTGTATAAGTTTTACCTTTCAAAGGATTTTTTTTTTATTTTTCGGGAAAATATATATTTAGTATTATCATTGTATATGAAACTAACAGTACAATCACTTGTCAAATGAATGTCAAATGATTTCACTCCTGTTCAAACTCTCTATATACTTTTCTCTGTCCTCTAAATAACAAAACAAAATAAAAATGGGATTTGAGTCAGATTACTCTTCACTCCGCACAATTCTTTACACATTATTGGTGTAAAAGGAATAGAAGCAAAAAAAAAACATCATCCACCAGACCATGCACCTGATTTCTATACATCGCACTAGCAGTTGAACATTTCTTGTGTGAGTTATGTTGTGTGGTGGTCAGAAATGAAGTATTACAGAGATGCCCGACTTCTACCTTTCTTTCCCTTAAGATTTTTGACAACTGATTTTATAACGTGTTCATAAGCCAAAGTGACCAATCAGAGGAAGGCATTTACGTTATTTATTGAATAACCGTCAAAAATTCATGAATATCTGCCAAAAAGGCACTCAAATGATGGACTAGGGGGCAATCAGCTGTGAAGTCGGCTATCTCTGTAATACATCATTTCTGGTGGTGTCATGTGTACTGTGTTGGAAATGTGGACTTTAAATCTGATTATCTTATTAATCAATAATATTAATAATTTGATTAAAGATTACAAATTGCAATCTGATTAAAGATTACAAATTTTAATCAATATAATTACTTTTCAAAATGTGAAATGTATATATACATGTGTATGTCTCATGCGTGAGTGTGTAGGGGTGTGTAGGGTGATGTAAGGGAAGATTTATTTTAAATCTAACAATATCAAAATTTCGGAAAGTGGGCTTAAAAATTACTGGGCGCAAAGAAGAACAAGCAGTATTCTGATATTGTCAGAAATTTTATTATTCGATTAAGAAAATCAATAAAGATTTCAATGGAGTTCGAAATTTAATCAACAGTCTCTGGTTAGTTGCCTCCAGTGTCGCACGCCAAGTTGGTTGAGGTCCTTCTCCACCTGGGTGCACCACTTTAAACGCGGGCGTACTCTGTTATGTTGTCCCACGGTACGCTCTACATGGCCTAGAAATCTTGCGTTGGATCCGAAGACGCCTGACTAGACTCATGTCGCTGTACAGCCCGCACAGTTCCTGGTTCGTGGTTCTTCTCCTCCAAAAACCGTCAACGCAAACAGGACCAAAGATCTCAAGCTGAGCTTTTCTCTCTAAGAGACCAAAGACTTCGTCATCTGCTTTTGAAACTGTCCATGCCTCCACGCCGTACGGCAGGACTGGGATGATCAAAGTCTTGTATAAAGTCAGCTCAGTCCTTCGAGAGATGACTTTACTACTCAATTGCCTCTTGAGCCCATAGAAACAGCGTTTGACTTACTCTGCATTTGATGTCGGTACTGATGTACAAGGCAGACGAAGTCCTTGACTACCTCGAAGTTAAAGCTGCCCATTGTGACGCTCTGTCCAAGACGTCGATGTTGTGTGTCCTTTTTTGATGACAGCATATACTTCGTTTTGCCCTCATTTTAATGCCAGCAAACGCTGGCTGATGATGACTCGCTGTGTTCTCCCAATCATGTCAATGTCATCAGCGTATGCTAGCAGTTGTACTGACTTCTGGAAGATCGTGTCTCTAGTGTTGGTTAATGAGTCTTGCACGATCTTCTCCAGGACGATGTCAAAGAAGTAACATGACAGCGGTTCGCCTTGTCTAAAACCTTTTTTTATTGAACGTCTCGGTGAGTTCGTTACCGATCTTGATGGAGCAGCGAGAATACTCCCTCATCATCCTGCACAAACTGATGAGTTTGACAGGAATGTCCAAACTAGACATGGCGTTGTACAGATAAGGCACTCAACGCATTTGTCAGAGGCTTAAGGAGTGATTTACCCCGACATCTCAGTATAACGGAACATGCAGACCTTTTGCAAGCTCTGTACCTTTGCCTAATGTTACAAAAAGTTGACTTCCGAACAGAATATGCCAGCGATTCTCAGGCTTCTGCTCGAAGAACATTTCAACAAACACCGCCACCAGTTCCTCACAAAGAGTTAGTTCATCTCAACCTACACCATTCCCCGCCCCTAGGAGTGATTCCTACCCGCATCTGACAAAGAGTATAAACCCTGTCATCAATAACAGCAACAAAGATCACCTCCAAATTAGGGCCCTTTACCTTCTAACCTTTACCTAAACTAAAGGACATAGATTATTCTGTGAAATCCGATAAAGCTAACTACGAGGACAGAACTAGAAAGCAATCAGTTCCGTTAAAACGCAAACATTCGAAGCAAGTCCGTCATCCACGCAAGATGCAACGAGTCTACGACACTAACGAGAAGGATATGGAAGAATACGAATGACTTATAAACCAAAAGTTCGACCATCCTAACAAATAAGATCCTCTTATCTTTCTTAACTTTAATTTTACATTTTTTCTATTTAAAATATCATACAATCTTTTTTAGTTACGAAGTCTACATTATTAACAACTTTCAAGAAGCAAATAACATCTTTACCCCGGCGTTCTGAACTTTCAGGCCGTTGCACTATTGACCCCTGCTGCGACGTGGATGCTCTAACCCGCTTTCCGTTGGGCCTTAGAAAATGCTTTCCACAGCTGGCCGTTCATGTCCTCATTTATACTTCCGCTTCGTACTCCACGATTAAAATATTTCGCAAAGATCTCGTTCGTCTTCTTCTTTGTGTGTCTTGTTCCAAACAATTCCTGCATTACGTCGATCATTTGGTGTACCCTCATGAGCGTACTTAGAACGTGATCGTTCATCTCGTATTCATCACTTGTACTTTTTACTTGAGCCAACGAAACGTCAAAACTAGGCCCAAAATGTGTTTGGGTAGCATCTTCTTCAACGTACAATACTGCTGAGGATTAAACAAATGCGAGCCAATTGTAGCCGCGAACTTTCTTGCACATTATAATTATAATTGAAACTTACTATATTGCCGATGATTCGTCTATTATCGTTTTCGAAAACTTCTTCGATCATTTCCCCGTTATCATTCGTTCCCTCCTTGTCTCTTCCCATCCCATTTGTCAACTCCAATCTCCGAAGCTCGATCATTCTACGCATCAATTCATTGTTTATCTATCTTCATTCCTTCATATATATTTGTTGTATGAATGTGTAAATATGAGCCGATAAAATACACAAATATAAAACACAAATATAAAAATTTCTCCTAGATACAGGCTTCAACAAAAATTATAACCAGCCCAGTCATATTCGTAATCCTCTTCCATAAACCAATTAGCCTCATTTCTTTTGATGGAATAACTCATTCACACCAAGGAGAATTACATGACTCATGAATGAGAATTCATCCGAACATAATTATACCGCTCAAAGAACATATCTACAGTAGACTCTCCCTAAGTCGAACTGTCCCTAAGTCAAAGTTTCCCCAACTCGAACAGATTATGGTATCCCGCGACAGTTCGACTTATAGATATTCCACTGTATTACAGAAACCTTAATAACCTAAATAATCGTACGGCCCTAAAGAGTAGTCTAAAGCGGAATCTTCTAAACTCTCTAACATTATCAGTGATTATGCTTTTCGAACCAGACGAGAAACTAACTTCCGACAACAGCTGTTGAACTTGAGAAACAAATAAACCAAACAGTAGAACATACATTGTATTATTAGATCATTGTTCCTAAATAAAATGAACGTCTCCGGAAAAAAAAAAACTTCGCATGGTAAAGGTAAAGGAATTTTCTTTACGGATCAAAGAGCAAAATATTTTTATTTGAACCATGCTGACTACTGATGCTGAACATGTAAGTTTTTGTAATATCATTTTTTTTAAATTTTTCTTTCAATTCAGTAATTTGTAACACAATTTTAAAAAATAAAAAACTTGCTTCAATTTAGCTTTCCGAAGACAGCTATTGGCACACATACAGCAATAAGATTGAGGGAAAGAAAGCAATGGGAAAAGACACACATCAAAGGGCACATGATTAACTCGAAGATCCCTAAGCAATCTGATTATATAACACCCTTCCAGGGCTTCCAAATTAAGCACAAAACAATAATCCCCACAAGAATAGAGAGGGACGAAGGAAAGCTGTGCAATTTCACTGTCACGGAGATATATATCAATAGGCATGCGGCTCCCGAACCATCGCAGTTTTTTGCAGGCTTAAGTAGCATCTATTCAGGAGGCAGCCCTCCGGTTATCAATGACCCCGATAAACAGCAGATTATTTATTATATTACTATACACATAGATAGTCAGGCGACCATAAAGGCTTTGGAAACACCATAGATTGATTCCAATATGATAAAACTCTGCCGTTTATCTCTAAGAGAGAAAGCGAATAGATGCAGACCTTACCCTGTGTTGAACGACTGGATGGCGCTATTGGTAGAGTGCCTGCCCCTGGTTAGAGGGGTCCCCGGTCCGAGTCCCAGTGAAAACAAAGTTAATACGCTTCTAATCTGGTTTTCAAATCTGGTCCAGTCACCATTTGCCGTTGGGATTAGCTTAACGTAACTATCACTGGAGTAGTCAATCAGTGGTAAAACTGTGGTTCTCTGCTTATTTTACTCCGCTAGCAACACGTAAGAAGTTAGTACTCTTATTAATCTTACCACTTGTATCATATGCCGAAGTAGTATATAGTAGTCTTGACTCACTATCTCAACATAAGTTACAAGTAGCTTTCAATAATGTTGTGCGTTATGTCTATAATATTTATCGATATGAGCATATTTCTGTGTACTCTCGTGATTTGCTTTTCTGTAACATGCAGCAGTACATCAACGCAAGGAATTATATGTTACTACACAAAATAATTAATGAACGTAGTCCGCCGCATTTATATAACAGACTTAATTTCACTCAGTTTCTTAGAACCACTTACATTATCCCTTTTCGTAGCAATCATTTATGCTCCTCGCGCTTATTTTTCATTCACACTGTTAGACTGTGGAATTCTTTGCCATCCGACATAAGATCAATTTCAAACACGCACAATTTTAAAAGTGCTATCCTTCACCACTTTGCTACACATCAACAATGAACTTCAAGCCCAATCCTTATGAATACACACATATATATTAATTAATACATGTATATATATTGTATACTAGTTTTAAGTTTAATTTGAATTTGGTAAATTAATGTAATGGTAAAAAATTAAAGTTTTACTAGGGGTATCACAATGGACTAATATGGTCTAAGTATGCTGGTGAAAGCACTGGCAACCCCCTCTCCCTAACTTATCCCTAACCTACCCTGTACTGGGTCCCTAGGCACAAGCGTACTCCGGGCAGTGAAATAGCTGACGAATTAACAAGAAGGGAGCGAATTCACCACTGGCACTTAATCAGCACCCGAAAAAAGAAAGCCTTAAAATCAAAGTTACTGACAGACGTCATAAGAGTAACCAATCGTAGATGGGCGGAATTGGACACCTGAAGCTCATTGAAAACAATGTGGTCTACATTGGATCCAGCAAGAACTAAAGCCCTCCTAGAATTTGACACACGTAATTACTGGCCATTGCCTAGTTGGCAAACAAGCTAGAAGAAATGAAGAGCCCTACAATGACTTCTGTAGAAGCTCCTTGAAGTGACAGCACAAAGGACCTCCAAGGTCTAAGTGAGGCAAAATCCCCGGAAGAACTTACCAGTCACATCTGAAACCCTCTACCAATTACTTTTGAATTATATCTACTGAGCCACAGCAACGTAGATATATGTATATGTGTGTGAATGAATAGAATATTTGTCCTTTTAGTGTCTGGGAAACGGGAAATGTGAATTTATATATAATAAAATCCTGACCTCAAGTCATTCACAATCTACACAAGCACTTTAAGTTGACAATCTCCTCATCAAAGCACTTAGCTTGTCATATCAGTGCCTGCAACTCCTTCTGGCTGACATAAAGCACTCAATGTTTTTTCTTTTTTATGAACACAAAGCGACGCAAATCGAAACATACTGTGCCTGTGATAGGATTTAAATCAAATGCGCTATCATCCTTCGAATAACACGAGTTTTATGTCTCAATCCAATTTAACCCTTTTGTGGATAGAATTTAACAAAATCGTATTTATTCGAATCCCCAAACAGGCCCTGGCTGCAAAATAATTTTTATTGTCGAAAATGGAAAATCTTAAATGTTCTCTGTCCTTATTCGCATTGTATACGTCCTTGTCTGTCCCGTGGGAGTACTTTTTGTTCATGTTCAGATTTCATCCTCTGCCATCGTAAATTCATAATTTTATTTGTGCAATTCCACCGAAATTCAAATGAAATCTTCTCCTATCCCCTAGCCATGCAAGAAACGCATTAAAACTCAGCGAATAGATGCAACGGTGAGGACATAAATGATATTGCTCCACACTATGATGTTAATAAACGAAAATATGTACATATGTATGTTCTCTGCAATGATAGCCAGGGGAACGCACACTACACTGAAGTGTGTTCTGGGGACATGAAATCTGGCAAAGTGCATACCGATGTTCATGATGATGTTAGACAAGCTGACCAAAAATCACTATTCACGCTTGTTGCACGCCTGCATGCAGCAGTCTGTGCATTTTTGAAACTGGCAAACCAGAATGCGGCTCCCTCGAGCACAAGCTTATATAAATTGCGCAACATATTGGGTATCTAAGAGTCGGCCAGTTGGTTGATAGTGGTACTCGACTCTAAATTGAAAAAGTGAACTATGTTCACGAAGGTAGCACTATTATGAGCACCTGTGCGTAGTTTTTCCTTGCAAAAATTTCAATATTACGGTCTAGTCGTTTCTTTATGACTCACCTCTATTTTAAATCTGTATGTTATTTATGCTTGACAGTGTTTAACGGTGAACTCCTTTGATTGGTTTTGATAAGAAAAGTCTCACAACTTCGTGTAGAAATTGTTCGCTGTTCGCAATTGATCATTTCTAGTTGTCCGAGTTGAATTCCCTCGCAATCTCGTCGCCATTCCGGTCTTGGAGAAAAAAATGTTGTTTTATCATATTTTGTCGATCATTCATTTTATATCGAAAACATGGCAAAATTGGTAGTCTCTGTAGGTCTTATTTTTCTCTCTGATAGCTTCTTGAACGACCAGCCGGTTCAGTCGACATCACGTGCATCTGTAGAAAAGGGTCGCCATTCATTATCTGCATGCGATGGAACAAATGGAATTCGTTAAAACCTTTCAGATATATGCCGTGTAAGCTTTAGCCTCAACTCAATGCTCCGTAGTTTCTCCTACCATATACGTTAACCACTCTTGGTTTCCTTGGCAGAGGAGGTACTTAATCACGTCACAAAAAATTCGTTTCAAACACGGTGGTAGAGCGATCATTAACAATTTCTGTTGAAGAATCTACTTTATAAGTTTTTATCCGGATGGAGGAAGTGCTAGAAGCTGTGAAAATTTTGCTATTCTTCCGGTTTTCTAAATTTATCAATTGCCTTATTATATATAATACTCTTATTATATAAATATTATATAAATACTGAATTTTCACTTTTTTGGATGGGTATGGTTATGATGGACTTCCTGTAGGTCAGTCAGCTACTGGCATTGATTCGAGTTCTTCGGTCTTCGGGATTGGAGCTTCGCTGGATATTCATTTTCGTGCATTCGCCTGCGCTTTTGATTTCCATCCCATCCATGTGTGTCACAAAGGGCTTGTAATGGGGTCGTTCAATTCTTCGGATCTCCGCAGAGCCGTATACAAAACTACCGGATCGCATTTCACCACCTTGACTTTTCCATAGACGGTCTCTAGGTGATAGGATCCATGATCACAATATGATTTTGAACATAGAAGATTAAAATTGATTCCCGTTGAGCTGAATGGATAATCACCTGATCGCGTCTTCCATCACCAGGAAATGGATACATGATACTTCTGTTTTGTCACAAACCATCTCCGTGTGATGAAAACCACAGATTCCATTGGCATGTGCAATTTCAATACTGTAATGTAATTTTATTAATACATGGGTATTTATTTACTTATTTAAAACCTTTTTAAAAATTTCAAATTTTTATGCGCTTCTTTTCGTTCTTTGTGCAGTGAAAGATTATGTACATCCGGCAACAGAATAGAATCAGTATTTATATTGACAATTTTCTTTGTCTATCGTTCGACCAATCACGGCATTTTCAATTTCACCGACTTGTGTAAGATCTTGTCTCAAGTGTTGGCTCGTGATCTTTACACATTCCCTACACGCGTAATATTTAGACGATTTTCTTAAGAATGCTTTTGAATTTTATTTTCGCACGCGGTAGTATGCATAGAGATTCTTCATAAACCTAGGAATAACTTGTAGGTGTCGAACTTCACTTTTTGGTGTACTCCAGCATCCGTCCCATTTGAATATCTGGTCTACAATGCATTACTCTGGCCTGAAACCCAGCCAACCAGATTCTAGATAAACGCTCACTACCTCGGTAATTGGTTTATACGACGTAGGGAGAGTCCACTGTATATAAAGTACATCATTCTCCATTAAACGAACTTAAAATCTTTTTGTTGTTTATACGTTAGACTTCATTATATATGGTCAATTTTACAAAATTGCGTACATTAAAATATAAAAGTGCTTTTTTTATAATTAATAAGAACAAATAAAGAAGAAAAATAGGTTACTCCAAGTTGAACAACCACCCAAAAAAACATTCCAGTAAATCACCAAGTTGTAACGCTATTATGAGCACCTGATTTTCCTTGCAAAAATTTCAATATTACGGTCTATTCGTTTCTTTATGCCTCACCGCTATTTTAAAATAGCTGTATGTAATTTATGCTTGACAGTGTTTAACGGTGAACTCCTTTGAGTGGTTTTGATAAGAAAAGTCTCACAACTTCCTGTAGAAATTGTTCGCTTTTCGCATTTCATCATTGCTAGTTGTCCGAGTTGAATTCCCTCGCAATCTCGTCGCCATTCCGGTCTTGGAGAAAAAAAATGTTGTTTTATCATATTTTGTCGATCATTCATTTTATATCGAAAACATGGCAAAATCGGTAGTTGTGTCTTTGCGATATGTTCCTAACAATTTTGTCGTTTTTCCCAATGTCGTTAAAGACTGGATGGCGCAGTTGGTAGAGTGCCTGCCCCTGGTTAGCGGGATCCCCGGTTCAAATTTGTTGTTTATACGTTAGTATCAATTTTACAAAATTGCATACATTAAAATATAAAAGTACTTTTTTCATAATTAATAAGAACAAATAAAGAAGAAAAATATGTTACTCCAAGTTGAACAACCGCCCAACAACATTCCAGTAAATCACCAAGTTCTAACGAAAGTGTTCACTCCCTTTTACTGCCTTAAGTGTTTGAATCTGATCTATTCCACTCGATTTTACATCAAATTAAAGACTTACAATCTGAAAAACATTTTCCTCCTTCGCTTCATTCACTTTATTTCACTGCCGACAGTCTGAGCTCATGTTGATGCAGAGTATCTTAAGAATTTTTAAAAATATTTTCATCCTGCAGCAAAATGCTTACACCTTTGATAAAGGCGTTGGTATGTCTGGGGGGTCTGGTGAAATTTTCATCATAATCCAATCGGGATGCTCACCTGTTGAGTATCTATGTTATTGTTGGCGTCCGGAGAAATAGGTTTAAAGGAGAGGACCATAATAACCTCTTTTAAAGTGGTCATGTGGGGGATGATCTCATTTGCCGTCTTATGAGCTAAGCTGGAATTTGTTGGTTATGCAATACACGCCATGACTTTCAATTCATCGCGTCAAGAAGAATTTATAGAAGTTGATTATGAGAAGAGTTCAATTGAAACTAGCAATTTACAACTGTACACAATCAACGGGTTCTTACAATGACCTAAGCAATCTCACCATTGCACGAGTTTCACAATTTATTGTAAAGAAATTTGGCCTAGAATGAAAGTGTAACTAACACCGAGTTAAGTAAGTTAATAAAGGCACTTAGAGTGACTATATTCGCGGTAAACAATAAATTGATGGATCTTTTCGCAATTTGGTTCCATTAAGGTCTTGCTTTGAGATATATTTAAAAACACTCGCTTTTTCGCTCTTCGCCTGAGAGTTATTTTTTAATTTCAAATATATCACTCGTCTGTTGACTTTTTTTATAAGAATTAAATGGAAGAGATCAACCTAAGACATTTTTCGTCGAGAATAAATCAAAAGTCGTCAATATATAGAATTCAGTTACTGTATTTATTTCACATAGATATATACATATATATCCCATATGAAATATAATGTATATTGAATTTAGTTTAACTAAAAATAAGCTCTCAAGAGTTTTACAACTTGAGCTTTTCTCACTTCAAATAAAATTTACTGAAGAGGAGGCTCTTTCGACAGTTACTTGGGGTGCCGGAACGCAAAGCACGAGCAATGCGAGTACAAAAATACCAAGAGATTTCACCATTAATTTATGGAAAAATGAAAGAATATTGGTATCTAATGGCAAACGTGGGTACTCTTATTCGAAATTTTCAACATCTTCATATATAGGCCCTGCTTCTTCTGCACTGCCCCTTCTTGTTCTTCAATGGTATCTAAATTCAAGCTAATAAGTAAGTCATCTCTATGTGTCGGCGTCGCGTTAACTTTACTAGTTGAAGTAAAAGGAATATCATGAAAAACTGTAGCGTTTGTTTAAAGAACAGAGGAAAGATCTATTTAGAATATATTATAAGGCTTAAATTAAATTTTTTGACATCTTTGAGTACGAAACAAACTGAGAGGGCGAAACAAACACAGAAACAAAAGATGTAAGAAACGATTTTAAATGCATATTCTGTTCTGACCTGTTTCATGTTTAATATATTCCTCGGAAAAAAAATCAATTAATTTTATTTTTAGTTCGCATGAGCTGTTCTAGTAGTTCAGTTTAACCGCCATCCAAATTTAAAAAAAACACTAAGTACAAGCTGTTCTTGTTATATTTTAAGAGTAGCGACCCTTATCGCTACTATCTATTGCTATTTCAATCATGTGCTGTTCCTCAAGAAATGATTTTATTTGATTTTATTAATTCCATCTGGTGGAAACGTGAAGTGGAGGTATACACTTGATTGGTTTAATATGCGTCTATGTAGGAGGTAGAGCACAAGGCATTGAAAATTGTTCTTAAATTCTGACACTGCAACTAAACAAATCATATTTAAAAAATGTGTTAAAGAAATTTAGGTACTTTTTTCTTGCAGTTCGTAAAATCTTGCATAGTTTCCTTCCATTTTCAACTTCTTGGCATATATTTGCATCCGTATGTATGGATGCATTAACACACAGCTGAAGTGTGTTGACACAGAGATAGTATATTGAGAAAAGTGACTGAATCCAATATTTCCTCTAACTATAACTCCTGGTGGTCTTCATTCACATCTGAATCCACATTAAGGATTAGCCTTCAGCATATTTATCCCATTGCCTCAAGTCATCCATTGAGCCATCGACTCTTCCAAATTTCTCCATGATATTGTGTGAGGATATCGGCGAAATGCCCAAACCATAGATTGATTCAACTATTTCTATAAACTCTTCAATGTCTAAATGTTTAAAAGGCTTCGATCACATGTAGGTTAGATTAGGTAGGGGGCTGCTTGTGAATTCACCAGGACTTTTAAACCATTAGGTCCATCCGTAGGTAGACTACTACCACTGATTGACGACTCCAGTGATAGGGCCGTTAATTTGATCCCAACGGCAAATGGTGACTGGACCAGATTTGAAATCCAGATAAAATCGTATTAACTTTGCATTCATTGGAATTTGAATCGGTGAACCCGTTGACCAGAGGCAGACACTTTACCAACTGCGCCATCAGGTCGTTTCCATCACATGTAACTGTTTTAAATATCGAGTTAATACAATTTTCCTTGTTCACTTCCAAACATATTGAGGCTGTCTTAACTGTTTTTTCCAAAACATTCATATGTTTTACCTCTAAATGCCTACTTAAATGTATTAAATGATTTCCATTCAACACCAAATCACAAACACTACACTTCGATTTTACTGTGGTCTCATCGTATTGAAAGACGTTTCTAACGGCATTATTTGATCTTCTAGACATACTCACTTTTACATGCACTTACTTCCACTGAACTTTATTCGAGTGTGTTGATTTTATTTCACGTGTTTCATTAAAATGACTCCTCAAGTCACTAATCGTGATGGCCCACGACACGACAACAGATAACGGTCGTTAGCAGCACGAGGTTCCCTCGCAAAGAATCCACACAGCAACCTGTCGATCTCCAGAGGATCGAACCGCCAACCAAATCGACCATGTGCTTATTGACGCAAGGCATGCGTCGAGACGCAACGAGATGGTGTTGCATTGCCGCTCGATCATCGAAGGGCCAGCGGAAACTACCTTAAGCTACCGACCCAACCCAACAAGAAACCCATGGTATGATGGTAAGTGTGAGCAGAAGAAACGTGCTACACCAAAAGGCGCTGCAACGGGAAACAAGAGCAGACCAAGAGGAGTACCAAGAAACTTATACGCCTGAAAAGATCTCCCGCAAACTCCCAGCTCAAGGGTATAGACACCCAAAAGCTTTTCCGCTGGCTTTAGGAAACCCAAGGCCCAAGGAAACCCAGGGCATTCGAAAATTCGTGAATGTGTATAAGCAGCACTTACAACAGCAGCTTAGCGAACTTGACCAGGAGAGAGTGATAGGAAATCAAGAAATCACTACCCGATGAAGTAGTCCTCCTACTTAGCTTTGAAGAAGTCGGCACAGCCATTAAAAAGTTAAAGAACTACAAAGCCGCAGACTCTGATGGCTTACCACCGGAGCTCTTCAAGGCCGGTGGCGATATACTGGCAAAGAGCATGTATGTCCAGCGTACTGTGAGAACGTCTAAAGCCGTTTCGCACCGCACTAATCGGCACGTACCAGTGCGGCTTCCGACCCGGCAAATCAATGATAAAATCCAAATCTTCACATTAAGGCAAATCATGGAGAAGACCAGCGATTTTCAACTCAATGCGCACCACATTTATATCGATTTTATAGCCGCATACGACAGTATTCGCAAGGAACTATTCGAAGCGATGGCCGAATGCGGAATCCAGCGAAAATTTATCTAGTTGTGTCGCACCACGCTTACACATGTACGTAATCCACCGTGCAGTTTGGCTCCAGAACTTCCGAGCCGTTTGAAACCTGCATCGAATTTTGGCAAGGCGAGCGCTAGTACGCTATAGTGCGCTATAAACGCGAAAGCGACTATCTTCTACAAGTCAGTTAAAATGTTAGGATACGCAGATGACATCGACATCGTCGCGTGTACCCAACGTGCTGTGGTGCCTCTCTTATTTTGCAAGTCCTGCTGTATAGAGCCGAAGGAAAACTGTGGAGCTCATTCTTGGTACATTTGAAAGAAAAATTCTACTTCGGATACATTGTCCATATGCCCCAGTTTGCCTGGAAGGTGAATGGAGTAGACGACACTGTAACAGGATTTGAATGTAGTCCGAAAGGAAACAATCGGTCGACTGCACTGGCTCGGCCACATCGAGCGAAAAGACACCAACGCTCCAGCTAAGAAGGTCTTCGAATCCTCCTGGTTCGAAGAGGAGAGGAGGACCGACACACCGCTATAAAGATCAAGTAATTGAGCATTCAAGTCAGCTCGGTCTTGATGACTGGAAGCAGCGTGCCCAGGACCGTCAGCAATGGATGGCAGGAAATTCTCAGGCTTCGGACCCGCATTCGTTCGCCGGCCTGATTAATAAATGAGTAAATACTCATTTATCAATTATTGTTTAATGTATCTGTGTTTGTTTATTCTGATTTTTTACTTTGACTTAAGTCAATTTACACTTACGAAGCTTGGGACTTATGGCGTGACAGAAGTGGAGGTATTCCTATATTTTTCATTCTGCATATTCCCACGAATCATTCTCCGACAACCATAGTTATGAATTAAACCTCGTCTCGTTGATGAATGATTCAAAAGTATTCAGGATTTATTGGAGTTTCGTAACAACAATTGCTCCGGTAGAATAAATGTGATCAACAAACAACGAACTAACTACAAGCTGCGTCTGTTACAGCGTAACAAGAGCATTAACTGTGGCGTTTCGACATGGATTAACTATTTTTTTGCATCCTCACAGTCATGCTTTCAGATTGACAAGTTGCCAATGCACTCGTGTAAATTCTGAATTTATCACATGTTCTCATATTGCCGTAGTTGATGAATCCCTTTGGCAGTATGGATCCCAAATGCTATCTCAACCATGCTCAAATGTCAACGCGTCGTGTTTCTATGGATTCAAATCACTAGGAGTGTGCTATGACCATGGATAGGATTTTTTTTCTCGCGCCTCGTACTCCATAAAGAGACAATATTCCACTTCATCCCTCTTCAAAATTTATTCGTGTTCAATTGCAGCTATCAGCAATGTGTGTAAGTTCAAAGGAATGCCATCGACATTCAAATAAATACAGAGAATGTTATGCAATTAATGGGGTTTTAATTGGCGGGATCTCACTTTTTACTTTGTTTATTGGAACGTAATACGAGATTAAAAAGAAAAATGCACTTCACATTAGCATTTTGATTCGCATTAAATTGAATTCACATCAATACTAGGACAATATGCATACACACATAATTTGTACATATCCACCTAAACAACCCAGTAATTATTGGAAATTCACATGCATCGGGATCAGGCTTCCCGTATTTAATTTGAATTGACCCTTGACTAATAAGTTCAAGGGTAAGAGGTCCAAGATCTCGAAAACAAGCCACGGCCCACACCCAGCTCAAACAAAGGCGTCTGCATGCATACGCTAAGCAAAGATCAACATTCCTTAGGAAAGTAAATAAATTAAGGGCAAATAAAATCAATCAACACGACTATATTCCCAATCTGAACGAGTTTAAAACTTAAGAGACAAAGAGGCCGCAGGAAGAAAGACAAAAACGCGACCGAGTAAAAAAAGGTGGGTCTGCTGCTTCTTATCGTCTCCGCAGCTACTGCAGAAGTCATAGTCAGGCATAAATCGTGAGTTCCAATGGCACATTGTCAGACGACAGAGTGATGACGATGATAAGTGTTCTGAGATTTAGCCTGCTCATTCTGATCAATCTAATCGTTTCGTAAAGAAGCATCCTGTGCCTGTAGGCCATCTACTCCGATGCAAATCTCCATCCGAAAACAGTTATAACGAGTGCAGAGTGTCCATGTACCCATATAAGTTGGATGCTAAAATGTTCGGACTTCACATTAAGAGATAGGCGGCAGTTCAGAGAATAAGGTTAATAGGTTTGTTAGAAAACGATAACTTATGGGAAAACACTTTGAGAGAAGCCGCGATTTCTCAATGTCCATTAAATCCGAGGGAGTTATTTGTGGTGATACTATTATTTCCTATATATTTATCCACGCAAAATCCGCAAGCTGTTCCTTCTTCAGGAATTACTGCGACTCTATTAAGTGAAAAGTAAAAAGCGCACTCCGTCCACCTTCAGGCAGCAGTCTTTACAGCAACAATAAAAAATGGACGACTTTGCAAGCATTTACATAATGCAGTATGATCATATTAGATTATTGTACCATGAGTCAGTCAGGCATCAGAAACTCAGATGCTGTAATGGGTGGTGCTACTTGTGTGTTTGCGGGCGATTTTCTGCAATTTACTCATTTTCACTTTGCGAAAAATATGAGAGCCTTCGAAAACAACTTTCCAAAAAAACTACTCAAACTTTGAGAAAGAAAATTCACCTCTAATAGCACTAACAGTAGTGGTGCATGACGATAGATTAGGCCACATAGTCGACAGATTAGAATATGTCATAGAAGCAACATATCCCAGTCTTAATAATTACTTAGACGGAAGTTATCACTGGCTTTGTGCAAGGGCAATAGTGTCACCCAGAAACGATACAGTGAGTGAATTAAAAAAATTAATCTACAGAAAAAAATCTCCGGTCAAATCAAACAGTACAAGTCAGTTGACATGGTGTGTAATATTGAGGATACAGTGCACTATCCTCAAGAATTTTTTAATTCTTTGAGCCCTTCTGGCCTCACGATATTCGGTTGAAAATCGACATTCCTGTCAGCTGTTAAGAAAATTGTGTTTAATGGCACAAGGCTCTAATCGTGGCAACGATCCTAAAAGGGCCAGCAGTGGGATAACTTGGTTATATTCCGCAGATACCCATGATTCCGACAATCGTTCAAAAGGTTGTAGTTCCCAGTTATATAATATATTTGGGAGGATGTCTATATCATCATCAACATTTTGAATTAAAGAATCTTACCTTTCCAACTATCAGTTAGGATCTACATTTCACTTTCATTCGAAACGAAATTGAAATCGATACAAAATCAAATTTGGAGTTCTACAATTCACTTTTGCGAAATCACGACGTTATTTTCCGTGTTCCACATAACGATTTGATTGATTTTCAGGTGATTTAAATTCAATAGAACTTCTTTTTTAATGTTATTAATTAATTAATTTAAAATTTATATTTTTAGTAAAAGACTGATATTTTGTTAGTTTTTTTATTTTTGATTGAGTTGTTTGGATTACAATCACAAATTTTATACAACGCTCAGCTGCCATTATTTGGACTAAGACACTATTTTAATCTACGAGCACTTACATTACGAGCAAAACAGCATCCATCTGTAATATGCATCAAATTGAAGAGTTTGATAGGTCGAGCGCAACAGTTTGCAATAACATTCAGAAGGTAATGTATTCGGGCCTGACCAGGAGAGAGTGATAGGGAATCAAAAAATTCCAACTAAAATCGATGAAGAAGTCCTCACAGCACATTAAAAGGCTGAAGAACAACAAAGCCTCAGGCATGCACCAGATCATCTGTAGAATTTGGGAGGACGATAGCATGCTCGACGACTGGAATATCAGCTCCATATGCGCCATCCACAAAAGGCGATCCTATCCAGCGTACTGTGTGAACATCTAAGGGCCCAGTGCGACTTCCGGCCCGGCAAACAGTCCAAATCTTCCCCCTAAAGCAAATTCTGGAGAACACCAGCACGTTTCAAATCGGTACGCACCACTTTTTTAATCGATTTCCGCATACGACAGCATTCATCGCAAGGAGTTATTCGGTCCGATGGCCGGATTCGGGATCCCGGGAAACCTGATTCGGTTGTGTCGCACTACGCTAATAAATATGCGATGCACCGTGCGGTTGAACTCAAGAACTTCCGAGCCGTTTGAAACCTGCATCGGATTTCTGCAAGGAGATGCGCTGTCGTGAGATTTCTTCAATTTGGTACTGGAGAAGTGAGTGGGCCGCAGCCGTAAACACGGAAGGCTGAATATATAATAAATATATCTTCCACAAGTCAATCCAACTGTTGGAGTTCGCAGATGACATCATTGACAACCTCGCGCGAAATAAATAACTGAACTTCGTAATTTTTTTTTTTAATATATTCTCTTTATTATATATATTCTATTATAATTACGGTTTTAGTTCTTTATTTACTATTAATAATACGGCCGCTGTCTTAAGCAGGGCTGCACCGTACTATCCGGATGAGAGTTTACTATGAACTACCACTCAGATCGAATCGAATGCCCGAAGAAGGTTTTGTTATTTTTAATATTTCAACACGGTCCCCCAATTGACTTGATTGGGCTTACATTCTTCAAGAGGTCAGCCGAATGCATTGGTTTTATTCTCCCTATTTCTCAATAGGTTAACCGAATGCATTGGTTCACTTTCCTTGTTTACTCTTTCGGTCATCGTTACTTTTATGGGTCACATAAAAGTGATGACGATAAGAATTTATGGTGTGCAATTGAAGAATGCAAACACAAGCAAGTATGGTGACACATTGTATATTTTTATTTTTAAGAATTACGACCAATACTTAACTCCTCCTTCCTTAGAGAAAGTTTTCTCCTGGAAATTTTGATTTGAGGGTTTCGTTTGTTTTTTTCCTTGCTCTTCTGTTAAGCTATCAATTTTAATTTTAATTTTACCGGTACTTCTGACATTCTTGTACATTACGATTCCAATGATACTTATACCAATAATAATTATTAACATGGATGTACCAGAGATTAAATAGGTTTTTACTTTGTGGTATTGAACTAATTCTAGGTTATGTCTATTTTCAATTTCTTGTAGTTCCTTAAATTTTGTAAACACCGTATTGATGGTGGCATTTTCTTCCATTATTTCTTCATAATAGAATTGAAATGTATAATTAGTTTCTTTGTTCTTAATTATAGCGTCATTGATTTTAATATTACAATTCTGAATATTAACAATAAGATTTCCAGCAAAAGTTAAATTTCTAGAGTCACAATTATTTTGTACGGTTACATTTTTAGCGTTTTTAATAATATAAGTTCTTTCGTTCAGATTAATAATTTCAAAATTATTATTGATCCTCATTAAACAATTTTGCTTACTAATACAATCATTTCTCTCTTTTAATTCGTTAACATTAATTTTCTCCTCGTTATATTTATACTCTTTTCCTTCGTTTACAATTACAACAAAGGGTTCTAAGTCAACTTCTTGTTTTTCTCGATTTGGTATTGGTACGATTATTTTAATTGGACGTGTTATAATCTCTTCTGGTATTTTCAAAGCTATAATAATGGCATCATCTGTATATTTCATTACCCCTGACTTAATATTTCTTAATTTGCTCCAATTCATATCTGTCATGATTAGTTCGTCCTTAGTGAGTAAGCTAGGGTGGGTTATTCCCATTTTCGCTGCAGCTATCGTGTCTAACAAATTATCAATTACTCTTTCTAACATCTGTAATCTAGTTAGTATTTCGGTTCGTTGTAGGCGTTTAAGTATCGTATTTTGTAACTGTTGGTTTTCGTTCTGATAGCGTTCTATTTCTTCCCTATCTCTCAAAACTAAGTCTCTTATGTTTTTTATGTTTCCGTTTAATTGAGTATTAATTTTGATTTGCTTGTTTAGTTCCTGAATTGCATTCTGATTGTTAGTGTCAGTAGCTTTTATGTGTTCTTCTATTTCTTCCCTATCTGAGTTGTCCATAGTACCGAACAACCATTTCTGAGCCGTTCCTACTATATTTACGAGACCTCTTTTTGATCTTGTCTTATGAGGCATGATACTATGTATTTTTGTAAAAATTGTATTACATTCCTTTCTTATTTCTGAGTCTTGTCCTACAATTTCAAATTTTTTTATTTCCTGTAAGGTGTCTATCAACATTTTTATTTTTACTATGTGGATGATGGTTTGGGTTTGGTTGATGATTTCTCCTTCACCCATGCTTATCGTTGTGAATCCGTTGTCACTTTCGATTGGTGTTATTACAAGTGCTGCTTGTACTAGGTTCATTGGTGTCATCAGGAGTAGCAGCATCAGTGTGAGTACCTACAAATTGTCTTGGTCGTTTAATATTTGATGTATGTACTCTATCTAGGTTTTTAAATCGAAAATTGGGTTCATTTTTGTGTCTCACATGTTTATAATTCTTTATATAACCAAATGATCTTCTTTCTATATAATCTTCCCTATCTTGGTTCCTTTTGTTTATAACCTTGGTTTTTTTCATTTTTAGCTTGGTTACTAATGCTTCTATATTTGTATGTTGAGCCTGTTCTGGTGACATACCTATCGTAGTATGATACCTTTTGTTATAGATTTGAAAAGCTCTAAACATTTTGGTATTTACTGATTCTGCCTGGTTCATGCTAAGTAGTATCTCAGCTATAGTACTATGTAAGCGTTCAACGTCTGCATTGCCTGTATGTGAGTTCGGTTTAGTGAAATGCACTTCGATATTTCGTTCCCTAAGAAATTCTCTGATGTATGTTGTATTAAACTCGTTATCCGTAATTATTTTATAGGGTGGACCTTCTCTAGTTAAATGTTCTGTGATAGCGTCTGTTTTGTGAATGTGATTTTTACTTTCAAGTCTGTATACATACCCTTTCTTTGTCAGCTTGTCAATCATTGTCAAAAAAATGTGTTTATGAAAATGGTAGATATCTATGTGAACTATTTCGTTAGGTTTACTAGGTGTTTCTGTTACTTTGAATTTCCCTTGAATAGGTTTCCTCTCGTATTTAGCCTTTTGACATACGTCGCAATTGTTTATAATTTGTGTAATTATCCTTGTAAGTTTAGGGTAGTAAATCTGTTGTTTTAACGTATTGTAGGTCTCTATGATTCCTGAGTGTTGACTTTCCCTGATATGGTATATGGAGACCTGTTTCCTAACTTCCTCCTCCGTCCTTAAGTCTCTAACTCTCCGTGTTAGTTTAATCAATTTAACCTTTCTATTTCCTGACTGCAAGTTCATGAGTAACCGTTGAATTTTGTTAAAGTCAGATTCTTGTACTTCAGAATAAATACCGCTAACTCCTGGGGCAATTTCTTTGAGTTGTTCTGTTATCGTCTCAATAGGGTCCGAGGCTCTGATATATAAAATTCTTTTACCATTTAGTGTTTCCACTTTTGGTTCTTTGTCATAACTCACAATAATTTGTTGTTTATATATATTGACAATACCTTCTTTAATAGGTATGTGATCAGATTGTCCTTCCGCTGTCGATTGACCCGTTCTGCTATCAGAAATTTGATTCACTTCATTGTTTTCTTTCTCAATTCTACTTAAAAAGTCGGCCACTCGATTTTCTTGACCTTTGAGATATTCAATATCGTAATCAAATTCTTGTAATTTAAGTAACCATCGTTGGTTGCGTTGTGAGAACTCTGCACCATTATATTTTTTATTCAAATATTTTATGGGGAGATGATCAGTTGTGATCTTGAATTTATTTCCCCACAGATAGGGTCTTAGTTTGGATACACTCCAGACAATGGCTAGAAATTCTTTATCGGTTACGGAATAATTTCTTTCATGCTCGTTCAGAGTCCTAGAGATATAGCAAACCGGTTGTTTGTCCTGTGTTAGGACAGATCCGATGGCAAAGTTACTGGCATCGGTGTATAAATGAAATGGTTTTTCGAATTCTGGAAATTTTAGGATTGGTTGTGTTATCAATTTGTTTCGGAGTGTTTCAAACGCATTCACGTATTCAGGATCACTAATATTTATTTTGGTGTCCTTTTTGAGATACCTAGTCATTGGATATGCAATTTTTGCATAATCCTGAATGAATTTCCTGTAGTAGCCAGAGGCTCCTAAAAAACTTCTAAGTTGTTTTTCTGTGTGGGGTAGTGGGAGGTTTCTGATTATACTGATCTTATTACCATTAGGCATTATTCCCTTTGGTGTTAATATGTGACCTAGGAATTCGGTTTCCTTCTTGAGGAATGAACATTTGCTAATTTGTAGTTTTAAATTATGTTTCTGCAAAACTCGAAGGATGTCTCTGAGGTTTTTCATATGTTCTTTTAGGGACGTGGAGAATATCAAAATGTCATCTAAATAAACGACACAAATTTTGTTTATATATTCTCTTAGTATGTGGTTCATTAGTCGCTGAAAAGTGGCTGGTGCATTTTTAAGTCCAAAAGGCATACGGACATACTCGTATAATCCTTGTGGAGTAATAAACGCAGTTTTCGCTATGTCAGCTGGGTGCATCAAAATTTGATGGTAACCTTTTGCTAAGTCAAGCGTCGAGAAATAGACCGCTTTTCCTAACTTATCGAAGAGGTTTTCTATATTTGGCAGAGGAAATCTGTCATCTTCAGTAATTTCATTTAAAGCCCTATAGTCAACACAAATGCGGTACTGTACTTGACCATCTTTGTCTGGCTTTTTAGCAACTACAACGATCGGAGAAGCATGTCTACTCATGCTTCTTCTTATGATACCTTGTTTTTCCATCTCTTTGATTTGCTTAGCTACTTCTTCTTCGTGTTTCTTTGGTAATCGGTAACTTTTTGCATGTAGTGGTTTGTCTTCTTTAAGGTGAATTTCATGTTTTATTTCCGAGGTATGAGTTAACATGTCGCCTTCCTTATATTGGATGTTTCTAAATTCGTCTAGCAGTGAGGTCAATGCTGTCGTTTCTTCGCGATTAAGGCTGCCGAAGTCAGGATTGCCTTCCTCTAGGTAGTTGCATGCCAACTCGTGTCCTCGTTCTATCTTTAGAATGGTCTGATTTTTTAAAGTTATAGTTCCTTTCTCAAAATCAATGGTTTCAATGATATTTTTAAGGACATCCATTCCTAGGAGTATCGTATAGTTTTTATTTTCTAAAGCCTGAGCGTAAGCTTTAATAAAAGTATTATCGCTGTAACCGAATTCTTTTGGTATTGGAAACTGAATTATTGCAGTATTCCTGATTACGCTACTATTAATGGTCTTTATCTCTAGCTGTCGGGTGTCTAGAATTTTATACGGTGTCATGTCGAGTTTACTAGTATTTATGATAGTCATAGCACTGCCAGTGTCTACTAAAATATAGTGTCGTTGGTTCTGAATTTCAGTGGCGACTGTCATTAATTGTCCGAGGCTCAGTTCAGAAAAACCGGCGGTTCTACTGAGTTAATGTCCTGACGGATCGGTTCCTGACTTGTTTGGATATTATTGGTATCCATTGGTTCTAGTCTATTCTGTCTATTCTGTATGGAGTGGTTCTGGAAAGGTCTCTGTGAAGTAGTGTGATTTTGGTAACGATACTCATTTTGTCTAAACCTTCCCGAATGATTTTGTCCACCAAAATTATTATTGTGACCATTATTGTAACTGGGTCGTCGTTCCTTGTCGGGGAGACTAAACCTATGATTTTTGTTTTGGTTATTGTAATTTGCCGTGGTTCTAACTATTTCACTATTCCTTAAATTTCCATTATCGTATCCTATGTAGGAGAATAAAATACTCTTTATTTCATGTAAATCATACAGATTCCTAATTTCTCTGGCTAAATTCCCTATTGTTAATTCTCGTATTTTGTTTATTATAATATTATAGTACAATAGTTTTTCTTGTTCCTGATTGTCACAGAATACTACATATGTATTTACTTTGCTTAAAAGGTATTCTAATTTATTGGTCAAATCATATATTGAACTCACTTTCATATTGCTGATTTCCTTCGTAAGATCGCTGCTGCTGATGACCGGTCGATAGTGTTGTTTAAATAACTCCTTCGCCTGTTCCCACGAAGTGACTCCATTGATGATCAGTAGGTCCATAGCTCGACCTTTGATTTTCACTTGTTGTATGATGTTCCAGGTGGCTTGGTAATCTCCAATAGTATTCCGAAGGTGGTTCTCTATCATTACGATGAAGTGCATTAGGGATTCGCTATCCCCATCGAATTCGGGTAAGTATTGAATTTCCCGTAACACGTTGCTCCCATGACTCGGCTGTGGTATTCTCGCCACTATAGCCATTATACTATTTAGGATATCCCGGTTGGATACCTCAGGGATGACGTTTGGATTTTCTGCCATATTTCCCGTTTCACTATTACTATATGCCAACAACTTCCACTACGGTTTTAGAAGGGTTTCACTATACACAATCTTTTCCCGTGTTTTTTTTTTTTTTTTTTTTTCGTTCGTCGAAAATTGCGGTTAAGGAAATGCGAATTGAACTTTCTCAATGTGGATCAGGATAGTTGTACCTGATCCTACCGACTGCGCCAAATAAATAACTGAACTTCGTAATTTTTTTTTTTAATATATTCTCTTTATTATATATATTCTATTATAATTACGGTTTTAGTTCTTTATTTACTATTAATAATACGGCCGCTGTCTTAAGCAGGGCTGCACCGTACTATCCGGATGAGAGTTTACTATGAACTACCACTCAGATCGAATCGAATGCCCGAAGAAGGTTTTGTTATTTTTAATATTTCAACACGGTCCCCCAATTGACTTGATTGGGCTTACATTCTTCAAGAGGTCAGCCGAATGCATTGGTTTTATTCTCCCTATTTCTCAATAGGTTAACCGAATGCATTGGTTCACTTTCCTTGTTTACTCTTTCGGTCATCGTTACTTTTATGGGTCACATAAAAGTGATGACGATAAGAATTTATGGTGTGCAATTGAAGAATGCAAACACAAGCAAGTATGGTGACACATTGTATATTTTTATTTTTAAGAATTACGACCAATACTTAACTCGCGTTCCCAATTTGCCAAAGTGGAAGCTTTAACCGCGAGGAACAGGCGAAAGTAGCTGGTCAACTGCAATTTCGAAAAGTTAAGGAATTCGTCTACCTCGGAGCAAACGACTTCACTGTGAAGATCGGACGAAGAACCGCCTTGGCAACAGGTGTTACTTCGGTTTTTAAAACAACTGGCGTCAAAAATCCTGACTCGAAGGACCGAAGTCATGCTCTACAAAACTCTTATTTTGCCAGTCCTGCTATATGGAGCCGAAAGCTGGACGCTAAGCAAAACTGCAGAGCTGATTCTTGGCGCATGATCTCACCTGCGAGGAAGGCAAATGAAGGAGAAGACACAACAGCAAATTCTACGAGCTGTACCAGGATGTGGATGTAGTCCGGACGGCAAGAATCCGGCGACTGCACTGACACGAGCATGCGCTCGATGGCATGGACAACAATGCTCCAGCTAAGAGGGTCTTCGAAGCCGAGCCTACTGGTTCGAGAAGGAGAGGAAGACCGAATCTCTTGTACAAAGACAAATATACGCGGATGTAAGACAGCTTGGTCTTGATGACTGGAAGCAGCGTGCCCTGGACCGCCAGCAGCTATTGCTCAGGCTCATACCCTGCATGGATCGCCGGCCTGATAAGTGAGTAAATAAGTCATTCGTTTGAAGAATGCCTTAACAAACACTTTTTTACATTTTAGATGACATATCTTTTTTTCCAATACTACAATAATCAAAACAACACTCATTTGTTATTTTATTGAACAAAAGTACAAAATTGACGAATTTATTTTAAAAAAAATGCCTGACATCGTTTTGAATTTCACTTCACGTGATTTCGAAATTATGAAATGTAGAACACTGGAAACTAATTCATTCGATTTCGAAATGCGATTTCGATTCAATCTCCCTCGATTTCTGGAACCTAACTGTATGGTTTAAGCCAGATTATTTATAAAAAAAAGTAATTCCCTTTCAAGTCTTTTAACTTCAAAGATAGATGCATCAAAATGATATGCCACATACGTCGAGTAAGTACTCACAAGGGCGCCGTTGGCCTTACTTATCTCCTCGGTATCGTAACTTAAAGAACTACTCCCCGATGAATGGAAGGATTTCGTGTTCCGTTGAATAAGTAAACACTTTGTATGCATCTAATTTTGGCATTCCAATCTACAACTTCAAGCACAGATGCAGCATCACTTTCACAGCCAAAATAAGTCGTGGTGCTCAAATTCCACAAAAATTACTTGACTTAAATAACTTTTCTGATTCCCTTGTGTACCGGTACTTTAAAGCATTTTCTCGCCGGTTTATTTATATCCCAAGTAGCTTGTCTCGCCTTATTGCCCCATGAAATGACATAAAAAGTTCCCATAAATTATTACTGACCCCAAGCATGGAGGTCCATATATCACACTTTTCGTTACAGTAAATAAATAATTACCCAATGCAACAGTGGCATACCTCTTCTGTGCTCTTCATCTGAGCTACGGATATTCCACCCTCAACAAGACCAGCGAAATGAAATCAACGTTGCGTTTGAGTGTGCAAAACAGAGATCCGATATGCAACCAAACTGAATTTAAATTTCAGTGAATAGGGTTTTAAGCACTTTGACATTTTGGCAATCTGCATTAGCAGACCGCATTCTAAGGCCAGGATTAAACGGAAAAGTCACATTTAATGAGTACGATTGGTGCCGACATGTGACTTTCAGGTTGGTCTGACCACAGTGAGCGTGCATATGGTGTAACAAAATGCATTTAAATCCTCGCTCGTAATATGAGATCAATGGACTTCACCTGAATCGAAAGTTTTGACATGTCATCGATGGAAATTGAGTGTTTCACCGTATTCCGTAGCCATCATTTGAATTTCACAAATCCTGCATAAATTAAATGACTCATCGCTGTCGTTGCCAGAGCCATCTGCGAAGAGGAAATCCCAGCAAAACCAGAAACCGTATGAGTTGCCTGGCTAACAATTCGACAATAAGTCAAATGACAAATACTATTTTTAGCATAATTTATTACCGGCAGATACAGGGAGGGGGAGAAGACCTAATTATGTTTTCGTAGAACTTTCGATCGATTGTGGGTGTAAAGGATTTATCCAGGCATGGTAATTAATGACTCTCGCTCTCCCTCAGAACGGTTCGAAAAATCTGTGAGTACTCCGTTGTTTGAAAATACATACATAAATTATTGCCTCGTAGTGTTGCCACAATGCTGCTTGAGCGGCGTTCTCCTTTCCTCCACTCATAAATGCTTAAATGAACAAATGGATGTTGAGATTATATAAGTGTCAGGAATCGATTCAGAATCAGAAAACGTTTCTTTTTTTTATTTTCTCATGTTGTTTGAAGTGATTTTAAGATATTTGAACTTCAATTTGATGTTTTGGAAAAGATTTGAATTATTGCCAATTTATCGAAGTAAAATCAAAAAGCAGAGCGTGGGCATAAGAAGGACATAGAACGAGAACGTAATGTATACGACTGGCCTTAGTTAGTTTTCCCAGGATATGTTGACAAGATTGTAAGTAAAGAAAGTGCGGGAGTGTATCTTATTTCAAGTTCATATGAATTTCTTCCAAAAATATACAAATTAAGCTCTCAACAAATTCACATGCACTGTTAATGTGTGTACACCTTTTCAAGTTGACAAAAGCGGTTACCTCCTCAAAAATAAAAATGCTAACTATCTACGATTATGCGAGTTGCGTGAAACAGAGTGAAACACAAGCGTCCATTCTCGGCAGACACATAAAAGTTTTCGCTTCCACTCTAAATAACAAACTTGCAGCTTCCTCGTAATTGTCAACTCTTCCATACATTCCCTGTTTTGAATTCCACACGATCATGGTGCCGCATAGAATTTCATGTTGGAGATGCATTCACTTTGTGTGGTGCATATCCTTCTGCTTTCTACCTTCGTCATCGCCAACTATTTCCACCAGGACGCCTGCATTGAATATAGTTAGACATGTGTGCATGCACGTACGTCATTATTCAACGTTTCTGTGCAGTCACGGCGTGTTTAGCGAAGCATATCACTTGGATGTATTCGGATGTCATTATTTATCATGGAATGATTACATCGGTATACCGGATGAGTGCAGAGGTCTCATTTCCTTTACACACACTCCTTCTCTCTAAGTTCTACAGAAATGGTCAAGCTGTTCGTAGTTCCACGTCTAACTTCAATCAGCATCTAAGTACGTCGGTATCTCTTGGGAAGAGGCATCGGTTAATCATATTTCTTTTTTTTTCAACTCTTATGCTCCAAAAGTTTAATCCTGTTTTATCCCCCATTCGCTCGAGTGGGCAGATCACGGTTTCCACTTTCAGAGCAACTGCAAAGTTTCTTTGCTCTTTATTTGCGTTGAGGTTTTCTCGTCATCAGATAGGAGGGGGCACGGATACATTCGTTGTTCTTTGGTCGATTGGTACCCTTATTATTAGGAATTTTGCGGATTTCTTTGGAATGGGCGTTGACTTGGAAAGGATGTCAAACTTTTCAAACAATTCAGCAGCAGTAGAGCAGCATTGCTCAAGAGATTTAGCAATTTTTTTTAGCTTCCTTTTGCATTTCTCTCTCTCTCTTGCAAAGTGGATTGGTAACGTTTAAGGGATGCCTCTGGAGTTTGTGTTTATTGCAGGCATATTTTCGGGTGTCAAGGGAGAAGCTTATGTTTTCAGTATTGCGTAAATCCGCTTTTCTTTTATTCCTTCGTTTTTTTGTGTGTGTTTTTTATGAGACCTTAATATTAAAAAAGTTAAGCGCTACAAAGTTTTAAATGAAAGTAAGCCTCAGCATGGATAGTGTTTTGGATATTAGATGTGGCCCTTTGGGAAAATGCTTCGGCTTCTGCCGTTAGCGGACGGGTCAAGATACAGCATAAAAATACTTTCCCAATAAATGCAGAATAAACTCGGAATAATCCTATGTGTAGGAAAGTACGTCCATACGTAGGCGTACTTGAAAATTCGTTTATCCGCTTTCACACTAACATTACGTTCGTTCAATATTTTTTTTTGTACTAGATGTGATTCCATGTAATACCAAGTGGCATATTCTGTTCAAATGCTCTACACTGGATGGCTGCATATGAAAATGGACTTGTAGCTTTGTTTTGCATGTACACATTCACGATGAAAGTGAAGGAAGCTGAGATTGATGACACGATTTCGGTATTGCAGGAAGGTATTACGATTGAATCATCTGCGCTGGTGGTTTCATGTTGACAAAAGTTAGGCGATAAAAATGTAAAGTCGACAATGTCATTGCTGAGTTCACCAGATATGCAGCTCAACTTTCACAAATCAAATATGAAACGTGTAGTAGAGTACGGAACGAGGAGAGAAGAGAACTGATTCTGCAGCGACAGCATTATTGCGATGGGATATAAATATTTGAGCAATTCATTGAGGCCATGGTCTGAGCTGTATTAGAAATTGGGGTGGTACTCTGAAGAGAGAAACATTTTTCATGATGGCATTGAACTGATAGCTGTTGACTCTGATGTGGGTTCCATTGGCGACATCATTCAAACATGTGCGGGCAAATTAAAAAAAAAGACACTAACCTCCTGTAGGGGAAATGCAGCTTATATAAATTGCTTTTGAATTTGTTCTACTCTCCTTTAAGAAATATTGAATAATTCGAACATGGCTGTTGTATCAAGTCGGTAAACATTTTCTTTCTCGTGCATATATTAAAGTCAAATGATTGCGTACAGTAGGTTGAACAAAATAACTATGTACATACATATTTGCATTGCATACCCAATTTTGTTTCAACCATATGTACTTAGAAAACATAAAACCGCTCACAAATAATTTATTATCAATTCATAATATAATATATTTTTATCATTATCATTCATTATCATTCATCATTATCATAATTTATTATCATTATCATTTGACTAACGAAAGGTGCGAGGGTAGACATAGAGTTATTTCATTGAGAACAATACTCACTACAAACAAAACTACTTATTTATACATATTTGGCTAACTACACGTTTTCTGTGAATGCTCGTTACACACGGGTTTCTGAGAAACACCCCGCATTTCTTAGAGGATCTTCCTTTAAGGGCAACAGTAACAGCGTCTTCTCCTATTTGATTCGACTGCCGATACAGTTGAAGCTGGGTTTGTTAATGAGTTTCCCAATACCTTGTCTATCGCAGCGACTTTTGGGCTTTAACAAAAAAAACTTTTACTTCGACGCTGCATATATGGATTGGCTATGGCCTTGGTGAGTTCTTTCAAATATATTTTTCGCCGTGAATTTAGCTTCGCCTTGTCCCAGTTAGGGTTTAAATTCAGAAAAATAACTTTTGCTGAAATACTAAACACATCAAATGCAAATACTACGCGTTTTTCGCTTTACTAAAACGTTCGCAAAAAATACAAACAATACAAAGCCTACTTAGCTGTAAGCCAACTGTGTGTCAGTTAACAGTTTATGTTATTTTGAAATATCTTATGTAAAAAGTAAATACGTAGGTGTTAGCAAAACATACAAAAAATTATAGAGACCAATAATAAAATATTAAACTGAACTGATTTTTAATTGATGTTGTAATTGCGAAAATATCAGGTCCGAAGTTAGAAGTAATGTATATCTTATACCGATAACACTCAGCATATATGCCTTTGCAAGTTCCGGCTGTACATGCCATGGGAAACCACCGAAACTACATAGCGCCAGTTTGGTATTATATGACCCTCTGTACGTTTTAAAAGATGCAGACATAGATGCCTCCATAAAATTACAAGCACAGCTCGTACTTGTTGTCATGTACACTAGCAATTCATTATTTTCTTTTTAACAGGCTGAATCCGCTCTAAAACAGTTCCTTCAAATACCTCTGATGCTGTAGGTGGAAGAATGTAAGATATTATATGGGAATGATTCTCGATGTTTAAAGAATAACCTGGTTTCAGGGCCATCACTTCTACGTCTGCCATTTTAAAGTTTTATAACCGCTTGTTAATTTACAGATATTTTCTTACCGAATGGATCAGATTGAATTCGACGTTAGTTATTTCTATTCATGGCTTTCTATACAGAATAGTTTCGCTTTTTTCGCCAGCAGTCTATAGTGTCAAAGTTCCGTCTTCCGTGTTCCATTTTAAAGTTTTACCATAGTTAAAATTTGTCCTTCTCCCATATTTTCATCAATCCAAGTACGTAAACAATTTAAAGTGGTTTCAAAGGAATCTACAATAGTAACCCAATAGTTTCGGTGATATTAGCCAAAAAACAGTAAAACATCGACTTGCTAATCTTGCGGCTCACTTATGAGCACATATACACACATGTAACACGGAAACTTGTCCAAAAGTTAATTTTTAAAAGTTACACCCACATTATACAATAAACGTACCTACTGTACGATACTCTATGAAACTATGCTTGCAGACGAAAGTCAGAAAAAGAGAAAGCTACCTCTCTTATTTGTTCGGCGAACAAAGTGTTAGCAATTGTGATAAAAATTTGTACCTATTTAATAAAAATGGATTATTCAAGAGACAGTTGTTTACTTTAAATAAATATAATTCGTGTAACATCGTGTGGCGAGTGATTATGAAAATGTCCATGTTGTGTTATTGACTTCAGGAGATTTTAATCAATCTTTTGTACTTGTGGGCGTTCGTGGGAAGTTTTACTTATATGGTAAATTAATTGTGTAAAATCTTACGTATATAGCTGTTTTACGTTTCAAACTTTTAAAAGTATTTAGAATTATATAAAAAAAATTAGAACTTGTTGGTTTTGTTATCAGCTACTGAAAATATAACACCTATATATATATAGGGATATTCAGTGCAAAAATTAATGCACTATTGGAGAAAACCATGTAAAAACATATAATGTATTCAAAAATTAGTCACATAAAACATCCCTCTCTTACTATATAATATGTAAATATTTTTATAATCGTATTTAAAATTATGTGTCCCGGCTGGTACGACCAAAAACAATGTTCACGATCTCACCTCATTCGAGTCACTGACAATCCTCAAACAGTAATAACAGAGACAGAAAAAGCTTCTCAAACTAGCTTTCTTTTAATTCGTTCATTCTGAATTGTATGAATCTACATAGTCATGGTGCAGAGTATATAAGATTTCAATAAATCCACTACTCCGAATACATTTCTTTTGAAAGTGAATAAACTAAATTGGGTTAAATATTAAATCAATTATTAAATATTAATTATAAGATTCAAAAACCAAAAACAGTACTCAATAGCCGTGTTTTTTTTCATTGCTGCCGATAGTGAAGTGCGGTATGATTCAAAAAAAAGATATACAGTGGCCTTGATTTTTATATGTCAAAATATGTGACAAAGTATGAAAAAAAATTCGAAGTTTAATTTTAATCGGCAGCCACTTTTCACTGCCGATATTGTAGGCAATTATAGGCAGTAGGTTCTTGTACATATGTATGTGCTACAAAATCCTACTTAATTATTCATAGATTTTTGAAAAAAAAACACGGCTGTTTTCATTTTTATTAAATTTATCGTATACTTATTGTTAACAACACATTTGTCTTTGAAGAAACTACATGATCCTAGATGATAAACACCCAGATAAAAACAAAGATTTTTTTCTGTATGTTTCAAGTAAGTTTATATTGAAACAACCCTCTAAATTGGTCTATTCTTATTAAAAGGATTGAAAACACAAAAAGTCACTTTAGACTTTTCAAAATAATTTATCACACAAAACCATTATTTTTGCCCCACAGTACGACGATCTGATTTGAAGACCTCCCTCAATAAAATGAAAGTTCAAACGTGTTATATTATTATAGTATGCAGCACTATTATCGTGTACAGCAAGCAACCGAGGTTACCGTAACGCATAATAGCTAAAAGATCAATATCACAATTGAAAATGAAAGTGAAAACCTAGGCACACCATATTCAGATTTTTGCAAACACATGTCAATTAATTGGCTTCTGCAATCATTCATGACGTTAAGCATGAAAGCATTTGTGTGAATGAAATGAAAGAACAGGGTTATACAACTAAGGCGTATGTATTATTTCAAACTGCGATTGTGATTGCAAAAAAATATCAACTTCCGAAATTGTGATTTCAAAAGTAGCAACTCAATCGCGATTGCAGTTTGAATCACAGTCGATCGCATACTGAGATTATTATTTTTTTTCATTTTGTGAAAACATCGTAATTAATTTTTTTTTTCTAAAATTCTACGCCTTAGGTAAGGTGGCGCAAAGCTAACCAGACCCGACTGGAGATTATGCGAAGTTATGAAAACAACCCGTTCACTTAACTCCGAAGCGAATTAGGAGGGTTGATTTCGATGAGATTTCGAAGATAATCGCTTGTCTGAGATCCACCTCCAATGTCGATTTTACTAACAATAACACCCAAAGATAACTTCACGGTTCCTTCGACGGGCTCCTTGACGGATCCATCTGGTACATATGGATATCAAGGAATCCTTGATATATCAAGGAATATAGTTAAAAGTATCATAAGATACCCTAGCAAATAATCCTTACAGGCAATATAATCGTAGCGATCACTAGATGGATGAACCAAACAAATGAAGAGACATGTGTCAAGCACAAGGCACTATTTTCAAACTTTCTGTACATCTAGTTAATGAGAAAAAGATGTAGATGTCGAACAAAACTTTCATTGTTTGGCCATTATGGTTTCCATTTGTAAGAGAAAGATCAGTCAATAACAGTCTGTTCCTGTCTGCGAGGAGGGTGAATGGAGGAGAAGACACGATGGGGAACACTATAAACTGTACCAATATTTGGATGTAATCCGGAAGACAATATCCCATCGACTGAACTGGGTCGGCCACATCGATCATACGGGCACTAATTCATCAGCTAAAAGATTTGGTTCTCGGCCTTGATGTCCGAAAGTAGCAGCTGTCTGTGAAGAGAGGCACCTTTTGCTCAGTTCTCCTCCTCATTGTATTGGCTAATGATGAGCTTGATCTTTTCTGGTGGTGCAACAATTGTTCTGTGCATCAATTGTAACAACTGACTTAGTGATAATGTCAGTGTATGTACGTATGTGGTAATGTAATGTGCCTCTGCTGTTTGAAGACATCCAAGGCCCACAATTGCATTACATTTCAAGCAACTTCTATGTCAGACATACCTCAAAAGGCACGCTGTACTAGTGACGAATGTCCAAAGAAAATCCAAAGTAGTCAAAATGCACCCGTTTTATGAAATCTGACATACCTAATCTGCAATTATTGAATGTATATTCACCACGGATGTTATAGAAATAGTTGGATTGGTTTCTACATTTGCAGTGAAAGCTCCAACAGGCGGATAGCGACGGTCGCAGCAACTTTTGTCCGGATATGGGAGCTTTCCGTCCATGGGAATGTATGGAACTTCAATTAAGATTCACTGTCGCGAGAAATTGTCCGGTCCGGTCAAGGGGATTGTCCACCTAAGAGAGTGGTCGTAAGGCTTCACTGTACATAATTCTACTTGTGGACATTGTGAATTTTTAAAGTTTTATGAAAGTTAAGTGCAACTAGTGCAAAAGTATGGACAAAAGCTCTAGAGAAATCGAAGGCCGAAAAAACTGTTGAAAAATCTCATGCAATAAAAAAGAAAACGTTTTATTGAATAATGTAACCGGTTACGCATACGGTCAACTGTAGTCAAACGCCCATGGTTAGGTGAGCGAATGCACATATTATAATGCAGCTCAAGAACGATTCGTTAAGTTTCGTTAACTATTAGTTAGTTAGTTTAAACGAAAAAAGTTATTAATGCTTCTCTTGCACTGGGTAAATAGCTTGGCGGAAGTCCATGATGCAACTAAAGCAGTTGCCAGGGAGAAATTGGTTTCAAAGGAATCTACAATAGTAACCCAATAGTTTCGGTGATATTAGCCAAAAAACAGTAAAACATCGACTTGCTAATCTTGCGGCTCACTTATGAGCACATATACACACATGTAACACGGAAACTTGTCCAAAAGTTAATTTTTAAAAGTTACACCCACATTATACAATAAACGTACCTACTGTACGATACTCTATGAAACTATGCTTGCAGACGAAAGTCAGAAAAAGAGAAAGCTACCTCTCTTATTTGTTCGGCGAACAAAGTGTTAGCAATTGTGATAAAAATTTGTACCTATTTAATAAAAATGGATTATTCAAGAGACAGTTGTTTACTTTAAATAAATATAATTCGTGTAACATCGTGTGGCGAGTGATTATTAAAATGTCCATGTTGTGTTATTGACTTCAGGAGATTTTAATCAATCTTTTGTACTTGTGGGCGTTCGTGGGAAGTTTTACTTATATGGTAAATTAATTGTGTAAAATCTTACGTATATAGCTGTTTTACGTTTCAAACTTTTAAAAGTATTTAGAATTATATAAAAAAAATTAGAACTTGTTGGTTTTGTTATCAGCTACTGAAAATATAACACCTATATATATATAGGGATATTCAGTGCAAAAATTAATGCACTATTGGAGAAAACCATGTAAAAACATATAATGTATTAAAAAATTAGTCACATAAAACATCCCTCTCTTACTATATAATATGTAAATATTTTTATAATCGTATTTAAAATTATGTGTCCCGGCTGGTACGACCAAAAACAATGTTCACGATCTCACCTCATTCGAGTCACTGACAATCCTCAAACAGTAATAACAGAGACAGAAAAAGCTTCTCAAACTAGCTTTCTTTTAATTCGTTCATTCTGAATTGTATGAATCTACATAGTCATGGTGCAGAGTATATAAGATTTCAATAAATCCACTACTCCGAATACATTTCTTTTGAAAGTGAATAAACTAAATTGGGTTAAATATTAAATCAATTATTAAATATTAATTATAAGATTCAAAAACCAAAAACAGTACTCAATAGCCGTGTTTTTTTTCATTGCTGCCGATAGTGAAGTGCGGTATGATTCAAAAAAAAGATATACAGTGGCCTTGATTTTTATATGTCAAAATATGTGACAAAGTATGAAAAAAAATTCGAAGTTTAATTTTAATCGGCAGCCACTTTTCACTGCCGATATTGTAGGCAATTATAGGCAGTAGGTTCTTGTACATATGTATGTGCTACAAAATCCTACTTAATTATTCATAGATTTTTGAAAAAAAAACACGGCTGTTTTCATTTTTATTAAATTTATCGTATACTTATTGTTAACAACACATTTGTCTTTGAAGAAACTACATGATCCTAGATGATAAACACCCAGATAAAAACAAAGATTTTTTTCTGTATGTTTCAAGTAAGTTTATATTGAAACAACCCTCTAAATTGGTCTATTCTTATTAAAAGGATTGAAAACACAAAAAGTCACTTTAGACTTTTCAAAATAATTTATCACACAAAACCATTATTTTTGCCCCACAGTACGACGATCTGATTTGAAGACCTCCCTCAATAAAATGAAAGTTCAAACGTGTTATATTATTATAGTATGCAGCACTATTATCGTGTACAGCAAGCAACCGAGGTTACCGTAACGCATAATAGCTAAAAGATCAATATCACAATTGAAAATGAAAGTGAAAACCTAGGCACACCATATTCAGATTTTTGCAAACACATGTCAATTAATTGGCTTCTGCAATCATTCATGACGTTAAGCATGAAAGCATTTGTGTGAATGAAATGAAAGAACAGGGTTATACAACTAAGGCGTATGTATTATTTCAAACTGCGATTGTGATTGCAAAAAAATATCAACTTCCGAAATTGTGATTTCAAAAGTAGCAACTCAATCGCGATTGCAGTTTGAATCACAGTCGATCGCATACTGAGATTATTATTTTTTTTCATTTTGTGAAAACATCGTAATTAATTTTTTTTTTCTAAAATTCTACGCCTTAGGTAAGGTGGCGCAAAGCTAACCAGACCCGACTGGAGATTATGCGAAGTTATGAAAACAACCCGTTCACTTAACTCCGAAGCGAATTAGGAGGGTTGATTTCGATGAGATTTCGAAGATAATCGCTTGTCTGAGATCCACCTCCAATGTCGATTTTACTAACAATAACACCCAAAGATAACTTCACGGTTCCTTCGACGGGCTCCTTGACGGATCCATCTGGTACATATGGATATCAAGGAATCCTTGATATATCAAGGAATATAGTTAAAAGTATCATAAGATACCCTAGCAAATAATCCTTACAGGCAATATAATCGTAGCGATCACTAGATGGATGAACCAAACAAATGAAGAGACATGTGTCAAGCACAAGGCACTATTTTCAAACTTTCTGTACATCTAGTTAATGAGAAAAAGATGTAGATGTCGAACAAAACTTTCATTGTTTGGCCATTATGGTTTCCATTTGTAAGAGAAAGATCAGTCAATAACAGTCTGTTCCTGTCTGCGAGGAGGGTGAATGGAGGAGAAGACACGATGGGGAACACTATAAACTGTACCAATATTTGGATGTAATCCGGAAGACAATATCCCATCGACTGAACTGGGTCGGCCACATCGATCATACGGGCACTAATTCATCAGCTAAAAGATTTGGTTCTCGGCCTTGATGTCCGAAAGTAGCAGCTGTCTGTGAAGAGAGGCACCTTCTGCTCAGTTCTCCTCCTCATTGTATTGGCTAATGATGAGCTTGATCTTTTCTGGTGGTGCAACAATTGTTCTGTGCATCAATTGTAACAACTGACTTAGTGATAATGTCAGTGTATGTACGTATGTGGTAATGTAATGTGCCTCTGCTGTTTGAAGACATCCAAGGCCCACAATTGCATTACATTTCAAGCAACTTCTATGTCAGGCATACCTCAAAAGGCACGCTGTACTAGTGACGAATGTCCAAAGAAAATCCAAAGTAGTCAAAATGCACCCGTTTTATGAAATCTGACATACCTAATCTGCAATTATTGAATGTATATTCACCACGGATGTTATAGAAATAGTTGGATTGGTTTCTACATTTGTAGTGAAAGCTCCAACAGGCGGATAGCGACGGTCGCAGCAACTTTTGTCCGGATATGGGAGCTTTCCGTCCATGGGAATGTATGGAACTTCAATTAAGATTCACTGTCGCGAGAAATTGTCCGGTCCGGTCAAGGGGATTGTCCACCTAAGAGAGTGGTCGTAAGGCTTCACTGTACATAATTCTACTTGTGGACATTGTGAATTTTTAAAGTTTTATGAAAGTTAAGTGCAACTAGTGCAAAAGTATGGACAATAGCTCTAGAGAAATCGAAGGCCGAAAAAACTGTTGAAAAATCTCATGCAATAAAAAAGAAAACGTTTTATTGAATAATGTAACCGGTTACGCATACGGTCAACTGTAGTCAAACGCCCATGGTTAGGTGAGCGAATGCACATATTATAATGCAGCTCAAGAACGATTCGTTAAGTTTCGTTAACTATTAGTTAGTTAGTTTAAACGAAAAAAGTTATTAATGCTTCTCTTGCACTGGGTAAATAGCTTGGCGGAAGTCCATGATGCAACTAAAGCAGTTGCCAGGGAGAAATTGGGGAGTAGGCAAAAATATCAGATGCTGTACAATTCGAACACTCTCTTGTTTCTCGAACGAACGTTTTTCAAAACACTTCCGAGTACCAATCAGAGAATTCCATATAAGGCCTGTTTTTGACACTGGACAAATATGTTTCTCAAGGTTACACTACTTTCATGGGGAATAGGATTGACTGACTCAACTGAAATTGCAACAGCAACATCCGGTTTTCCAATGTATCCAAATATGGGTGTTATTCTGCATAAAAAAAATATTCTCTCGAAAAAAAAACATCGAGTGGCAAATCGCCAAGGCGCTGTTCGTCTTTGGGAAGTGGAAGGGAATTCTCGGTAAGCCTTCCGACTTATCACCAAAAAGAGATCAATCTGGATCTAGACGGGTATGATAATGCCCCTGCCCTCCTACGCATCGGTGATTTGGTATAATAAGCTTTCACGTAAGTACGTTACTTATGCTTTCACTAAGCTAGAATGCAAGTCTTCTCTGAATTTAATCCGCATTCAAAATTCACTAAGCCTTGCCTGGGAACCGGATCACCACGGGATCGCGGGAAAGTGGATTGCCAATGAACTTGTTAGGCAGAGATCAGAAGAGACACTTTCAGGACCGGAACCTGCGCTTGGACTACCAGCATTCTTGATTAGGGCTTCCATCGATTATTAGACCTCTCGAGAGCACATGACTCTCCAGGATGCAGGCAGACTTCTGTAAGAAATCCACGGCATTCTTATAATCCCTTGACAGAAAAGACTGCAGACTCACCGGCATACTTACAGGTTACTACTCCTTCTCCAAACACTTAAGTGTGCTTGACTTAAGCGACAAAGACCCTGCTCCGCCTGCCGAGAAGACGACGAAACTGAGGAGCACTTCCACTTTCCGGTCCTTTGCACGTATCACGTTAGATGAGAGCTGTTGATTTGGGCCTCTTAAGGGAACTTCACAGACTGCTGCTCCATGAGATTACATCAAATTTAGGTTGCTGTCTGGCAGTATAATGGACAATTGTTAGACTCTTTAGACTAACTTCATGCAATGGAAACTTTCTATCGAACTCTCGAATTCCCTTCACAATTTTCCTTTCCTTTATTCGATCGGAAGAGAAAGAAATACCATCAATAATTGAGGTTGTAATTTCAAGGTTATCCAACATCTACATTTATTCTTGGAATTTAATTCTTAGCCAATACATTAGAACGCCGTTCATTAAGTTGCTGAAAGTTGCTTTAAACTTACAAATCTTACCATTAAAAACATGTGCCCCAAACTGCGAAAGACCGTCAATGACTGAGTAATATTCAAAGTACCGCATAGACTAGCCATTGCTTGCATCCGGCGAATATTCAATTATTTTTTGAAGTACGATTCCCAACAACTAACTTAAAGCTGCAATATCCCTGAGCAATTTTCGAGGGCGATAAATAATGTGGCAACATTAAGAACAGATGCCAACATTCCCATCGCATGGGGTAGGTACTTTCATTCGCTGTTTGACTCAGAGAAAGGACCTTCAATTTTGGTCAAATGAAAAAGCTTCGGCTAATAATGAACTGCTGGGTTTGTTTTATTAATACCAAGCACAACAAACCAAGATATACTCGCACCCATCAGAGCCAGAGTATATTACTCTGAAACATATTGCCGAGAGAATTACTTTGTTTTTATACCTCAACACTTCTTGGGTATAATAAGGCATCTTAAGAATATGTATGTTTACTGTGAAGGGACACAAATAAAAGTGCTATATGAAACCAGTAACAGTTTTAATAATTAACTTGATATCCCCTCCTTTGGATAAATATAAGACGGTTTTCAGTTTGGGATAGGACAAAATGTTGGAATTAAGCTAAGAAACTTTTAAAGCCAAATTATGAAAAAAATGACCTTAATTCCACCCATAATGCAGTGCTTTGCAAACTACGCTGGTCGGGCTTAGAAGAAGTGCAATATTTTCCAGAATTAAGAAACGCCAACTGGGCAAAGTTTCGAAAAGAAATAAAGGATCAATTTCGACATACCCCCTTAAATTTGGATAGTATAGTAAGTAAGCAAAATGTTGATTCCATTCTTCAGCAATTTACAAACCATATTGACATACCAGTCACCAACTGTCTTCCCTCAGCTCCCATAAAAGTTCAAACTACAATTTTACCAAATCATATTTTCAAACTCATAAAAATTAGAAATTTGCACAGAAGAACTGGCAAACTTTTTCCGGAAGCCTAATGGCGTATTTCTATAAATTAATTAGTACGAATATCACAGCTCACCGAAACACAGAATGGAACAACAAATTAAAAATTCTTGATAAAGTTACGAAACCCTTTTGGAATGTAGTTAAAGTTATAAAAAATAAATGCAAGCAGATGCCTTACCTTAAAAATTCTAGCAACTTCTAAAATCAATATATCTATATATCTAAAACATTTACCTAGAATTGGATTTCAAATTCTACCATTCATAGTCAATGCAAGCCTTAAGACTCAATATTTCCCAGACGTTTGGAAACTTGCAAAGGTTGTCCCAATTTCAAAAGCAGGGAAACCTCCTAAGTTAGTTACAGACCAAAAAGTTTGCTTAGTAATCTGAGCAAAATTTACGAGAAAGTGCTTGAAGATAAATTAGTAAAATATATTGAAGCACACAAAGAACATCTTGATGAGCAATTGGGTATCAGACGTAGCTATCGCTCTTAGAATAAGTAATATTATTAAAAAACATCGTGCAGTTGGTAATTTTACCGGTATGATATTACTTGGAAAAAGCATTCGATTCCGTGTGGCATAATGGCCTTATTTATAAAATGTTGAACAATAGCTTCCCGTCATTTCTTTGTAAAATTATCCAAAGTTTTGTTTCAAATCGTCGTTTTAAGGTTTTTGTTAATGATAGTAGCTGTGATGTTATCAATTTTGTTTGAGGTGTACCCCAGGGATCAGTGCTTGCACCAATATTTTATATATCCCACATTGTGAGATTGCAATTTACGCTGATGATATAGCTATACTAAGTTCGCAGAAGTTCAGTCCTAACATTGAGACGAATTTAAGAAATGCAGTTGAAATTCTGTATAGTTCTTTATCCGGTGGAAAATTAAACGGAATGTCGAAAAAATTCAAGCCATCTTTTTTACCCTAAAAAGAAGTCCTTGTTTTCTTCCGGCTAATCAGTTATCAATAAATGGTCACTCAATAACATGAAAACCATTCGTAAAGTACTTGGGCATATTCCTTAATCAAAAATTGACGTTCAATAAACATATTTCAAAAACCCTAAATAAAGTAAATGTTGCCATCAACATGTTATATCATTTTATAAACAGGAAATCATTGCTTGCAAATGAAAATAAAATATTATTACATAAGATGATATTTCAAACTATTTTACTATATGGCTGTCAGGTCTGGGGTAGCTGTGGTAAGTGTCACAAAATGCTTCTAATATCGCAAAACAAAATTCTTTAAATGATGCCTAATATGCCATGGCATCACTCTACATTGGAACTTCATGACAAAGTGAACGTTGAATTAATCTCCTACAGGATAAGCAAACTTAATCGAATATTCGAGTTAAGATGTTATGTGGCTGAAAATCCCCTAATTAGCCAATTATTTCAACTTAACCACTAAAATTTGCAAAGTACTTTAAGTTTCGTTCACAGTTATACGCTAACTTATTCGCGTGCTACTCATTTTTCTTCACCTTAATGATTGTATATGTATTGTATATACATATATAAATATATATATATAAATATATATATAAATAAGGCTCATATTCTTTTCTCGTTTCCATTTTGACACAGTCAGATCGAAACACAAAAGGCGAATAAGACGGAAAATAAACCTTAGTATGCATTGCCAGATCTCGTACTGCAGCATTGACGCTTTGCACAAATCATCAGATGCAGAGCAAAAAGGCCTAAGCCAAAATATTGCAATAAAGTAAAAATAATTGAAATGAGTGAATTATTTAAATTTGGCTAAATATGTTAACTGAAGATCACCAAGCTTCTTCATTATCGTGAGGCATACAGAAAGATGAATAATCTCTGGTGAAAAATTAATGGATTTCTTTTTACTGCACGTAATATATGTATGTACAATCGAACCGTTTAATGTCACAGAATCGTGATTTGTGAAGACAATTGTCATTTTCGTACAATTTGCACTGGCGCAAAATCCTTTAATAACACATCGCTTAACCCATTTCAGGCTAGTGTTGCAAAACGCACCAGCTAACTTTGGAATTTTTTACTGGCGAGCAGAGTAATTATATCAGGTCACTCAAAAGTGCATATGTTATTTTAAAACTTTATATCGACGTGCCCCATTTTTTGTTTGGGTTGGATCGTTCATTAACGTGGCTCATGGTAAAGCAACGCGAGGACATTTTCCCGAAAAAAAAAATACAGGTTTTCAATTAATAGCGGAAAATTTATGAAAAACCAACATTATTTCCAAAAAAAATCAAACATAGACGTATATTCTACGTGAAAAATATGCAGAATGTCATCTGTCATTTTTCACGTCAGTCGCAACGGAACGAAGGTGAGCGGTGCGTTCTTGCCGATACAAAAAGTTTAAAATTCAATAAATGGGCAGCCTTCGGTTTATGCTTGAGGTGCTTTGTACATTTGTGTTTTGAGACTGATAGATATTGATAGATTGATTTTTTCTTTATGATCTTAATTTCAAAAAAATGTTTCACACAGCAAGAACTCGAAAACATAATCCCAAATATGAACGGCAAATTTGGGAAAATAACGCCACTAAACATTCATGCAATACGATTGATTGCACATTATGGGCGACGTTCTTACAAAATGTTCATCAATTGTAAACCCATTCGGTTTAAATACTGTAATCTGTGCTCGTCGAATGGGTATCTATTTTAATTTATTCCATATGCTGGTGCAAGTGCAACAAAAGATCCGGAATTCATCGAATATGGTTTGGGCGAAACAGTGGTTATAAAGCTCGAAAAATTAGAAATGCCACTTCAGCATTGCGTCACGTTTGACAATTTTTTCACCTCGCATAAGCTTATGTACCGCTTATCATCACTCAGCTACTTTGCATCTGGCACTATTTGTGACAATCGTACAAACGAAGCCAGGCTAGTTGAAGTTCGCTCAATGAAAAAAAGACACGAGGAACATTAGATTTCCTATTTGACAAAGACCATCAAATTGTTATGGAAAGATGGAATTATAATTCAGTTGTCACGATTGCATCAAACCACGAAGGAATTGAAACGATGCACCATGTTAAGCATAGGGACCGGAAAAACAAAAACATGCAATCCATTGAAATGCCGGATGTTTTGCATACATATAATTAACGGATGGGGGGTGTGGACTTGTTCGACAATGTAATGAACAACTATAGCATTTGTGTGCTCGAGAAGAAATGGTACTGGCCTCTATTGACAACAGCATTGGACGCAGCAATGGTCAATGCATGGAAATTCCATTGCAGGATTCAAAAACACGAATAAACAAAAACAGAGCTTTATGACAAATCGAAGCGACTGAAATACAGTGTTATGCCGCAGCTTGGCTTCCGTGCGTATGTTACCGAGTGCTTATGCGTTAAGTGAAATCGGATTTCAGAACATCTGCTCCGAAACAAATACACAATTTAAGCAGAATTATTGCGTTGAATGATATTCGTTCAGATAAGACCAGTCATACATCATATCATCATTTCATCACCGGCCACTGGTAAACGCCTTCTTTGCCGCGATTGTCACAATCACACCGTCTGCAAATGCTCCAAATGTGAGGTGGCATTGCACCGAAAATTGTTCAGTTATCAATTTGCAAATAAAAGATGATTTTAAAATAAGTTACACTTTCTTTGTTTTTATACCACTACCTAGGCACCATACCTGAACAGCAAAAAAATATATTTCCAATAATAAGGACCCGATTGTAGGAGTGAAATTTGATTTTGTCCTCGAAAGAAGTAGCCGCCTGAAATGGATTAATGACACTACTCGTTTGAAATCACATACAAAATATGACAAAACAAACAATCTTCCTCGCTTATTGTCACATCCTACACAGATTCATGGTCATCTTGGTTTGGGAAAACGATGTAAAAAAAAAACACTTGTTAACAATTTTTAGGGGCAAGGGAGGGAGACCATCTCGGTAACACTTCATTTCTGCTTTTGACCAGAAAGAATGTAGTAAGGGTATATGCAACAACTCTGTCTCTTCCTCCTTGATTTCATTTAAACCTTTTTTTTATTATTTTCACAGACAGATATTTATTTAATTTTAGGTCACCTAACCTATGCTTTGAATTTTGTTTTTTTTTTAAATGGAATAACAAAATTCTAAGGAACAAATACTGTTTTATATTCTAATGATTGTATAGCAACATTCAAAGCATTCATTCTAGTGATATTACCCATCTATTATACTTGTCTAGACTGGATGTTTTAAAAAACTTGTTTGCGAAGTTTTTTAAGCATTCAGTCAAAGAAAGACGGCAGGAACGCTTAGACCCGCATAGGCTCATTGTGCTAATAAAGAAGTCATAAGAATAGATTCAATCAAGTGGCAGTAGTAACGAATCTATGCATCGTATGTATATTATTCCTGAATTAGAATATATAGCATATGCCTCTTCTTATGAAAAAACATGAAGACTGGTATGAAAATGGCCATAACACCAGCTAACAGAAGAGCAATTTTAAGACACGCCTCTAACTCTTGCGAACCAGCTGGGCAAATGAACCAAAAATCCGCTGTTAGTGTTAGTGTTCCCACAGTTAGCAGAGTGATATTTTGTGCTAATCACAATACTCTAACGACTTCATTTAACTTATGTAGCTTAATTTTAATCAAAACATTATTATATAAATTCATCCTTAATATAAATTAATTCTTACAAATTGTTATAGACTTTATAGGCCATTGTAAAAGATTCAAATAAATTCAAAATAAATGAAAAATGAAATAAAGTGCATACAGTTAGAACTATACGTTCATTTTTACCGGACTTGATAGATTCGACTTTTATTTATACGATTTGAGAAAAGATGACCGTTTTCTAAGCCGCCATTATAGTCGAGAAGGTGGTGGTTTGCTGTTGAATTTGAATTTGTAAGATCTAAAATTACAGCAGATATCAATAAAAGTATGTAAATGATTCTCCAAAAAGAACTGGACAACTTTTTTTTTAAATAAAACGCAAGTCATTTGAGATATTTCAAAAACGTTATTATCGGCTTGAAGTACAAACAAAACTTTTATGAACGGAACTCGACTTCCTTCATATGGTCACCCCGGGCACGTTTGCAACGGTCGATTCGTTGGACCCAATTTTCGAATTTCGGCCGAAACCGCTATTTCGCGTTCAATGTTGGCTCTGAGTTCTTCCAACCTCGTCGGCTTGTTGGCATAAACCAATGACTTAACGTAGCCCCACAGTAATGAGTCAAGCATAGTTAAATAGCACGAATGAGGCGGCTAATCGACTATCACTCTTTTGAGATAACACGCTCACCATACTTACTCTTCAATAAATCAATTGTAACGTGTGCTATGAGGATTCCACCATCCTGTTGAAACCACATGTCGTCCAAGTCCATATCATCCAATAATCGGTAATCACGGCGCAATAAAGATGACCATTCACAGTAACGTGACGATCGTTATCGTCGACAAAAAAATATGGCGCAATAACGTCGCCGGCATGTATACCGCACCAATCTATTATTTTTTTGTGTATGATGCGGTGATTCATTAAGCACATGTAGATTTTCACCCCACTACATTTTCTCCCAGCATATGCTTATTGACGAACACATTGAGTTAGCAAATGATCTTCGTCGAAAAAAAAATTGGAGTTAACACTCTTAAAGTTGTGATCACAGGCTCAGAATTTCGGTATAAAATTCTTATAATTTACAGACGTTGCTCGTTCGTGTACTTTACCATGATGGAAATGTTGAGTTTCCTGAATAAATTGACAGTGATAGTTTGACGATTAGTGAAAGAGTGCGTTCACAAATTAAATTCAAAGTTGGCAAGTCCCTATTGGAAAGACATTCCCTTATATTCTGAGGCAAAGCTGGGAAAAAATAAATGGCTTTCCAAAACGACGAACCTGGATCTTAATATTGCTTGATTTGCTTAATTGTAAGTTTATTCTTCTTCTTTGGCTGGTGGTACACTCCGGGATGGACATGGGCCTCAGCAAACATGCCCGTCCATCTAGCAAGGCATTGTGCAAGTTACTCCCAACCACGCACGTTCAGCTGATTGAGGTCATTTTTCCAGTTGTCTGCGCCACCGGAGCCGTGGCCTTCTTTTACCGCGATGTCCCTTAGGGTTGGAGTCGAAGACTTTCAAGGTCGGAGCATTGGTGTGCAATCCCTCCACATGCCCTAGCTATTTGAGATGACATACTCGAACTCGTTTCACCAGATCGGCGTCGTTTTACTCAAGCTCCTCCTTCAAACATCATCAGTACATACGAGACCAAAGGTAATACGACAAATTTTCCGCACGAGGGGACCAAGAATATGCTCGTTCACTTTAGTTATTGTCCATTGCTTCTGTAGTTTAGTTTTTTCATCTATTCGTTATATATTTTAAATCGCACACTAATAATTATCAACGTACTTATGACTATTTATATGTAATCTTGTTTTGATAGTTCTTAATAATATTAATTACAAAAAAAAACACAACAAAATATTTATTTAAGAAAATACAATAATATTTTTTTAAAAAATATATTATATAAAAAAGTATTAGAGATAGTTCTTTGTTACAAAAAATACATTAATATTATAAGAAACGTTTTCTTCTCAACATTGATTATGCGATGTTTTACGTACTAAGTCTTTTGGCATTGATGTTTTGTGAACATCGATCATACCTACCAATTATTAATGTCAAGCATTTGCATTCTCTGTATCAAATGAATGACTTACTTAATTGATTGTAAGATATCTCAATCTCAAAAGCAATTGCAAGTTGCAGAGCATTAATGGCAAGGTCTATCAGTGGTAAGAATCCGTATACCATGCATAAATTATAATTCGGCCGCGCTATTAATCAATTACGGTAAGGCCCAGTGTCAAGTGAAAAATGACCTTAACGAGGAATTATAACTTTTCTTTTTTTCAAGTTTGACTCAGCTTTCGTTCCGTTGTTCTGCAAACTCAGGGCATTACCAATCGTTCACCGGTTCAGATAATCACCGAATGGCCCATATTTGCCAAAAAATTTAAAATGTCAGAGAGAGAACATAGGTACAGATATAGAAAACAATGGAAAGAAAGAGAGAGTTCTGGTTGAAGCAGGAATAAAACTTTGGCCTAGTTCCGGACAGACGCAATTTATATACAAACACACAAACAAAAAACAACTAATAAATTCAATGAGAGAAGAGAATTGAGAGAAAGAAAATCCTTCGTAGAGCTTTTAGGAAAAGTTCAACAGGAAAAATAAGGGGAAATTTCCCAATATTATAAGCTTTTAAGCATTTCTTTCGTTCGTATTGAAGTTTCAATATTTCAAAAATAAAGTCAAATTATTGCAGAGAGTTCTGCAAATTGTTCGACTATACATAAACATACATTTGAGTGCTTATTTTAGATTGCACTCGTCTCGACGTTTTACACCTACGATGACTATATTTATCGAAATCTAAATAGTGGACGATAGGAAAACAGCTTACCCAATTATCAAATGTTCTACTATTTTTTACAAATTGCGATTATCAATACTCTTAAGTGTCAGCGGTCATGACACAGCCCGGGCCGAAGGTACAAATGGAGAAAGGGAGAGGACGTACCTGTGGACATTGGTCTTAAATATCTGTGGATTGTAGTCTGAGAGAAATATTAGGTTGTGAAGAGCATTCCATATTGGTTTACTGATGGGCATTCCTGGTGAGACGTGTATTGTGGCCGAATTTATGGAGAGGAGGAATGCAGTTGGCTATCTCACTTAATCATAGCTTATTAAAATAGCGATAAAACACAGACAATCAAGAGACGGTACTTCGATGTTCGAGCGAGTGTAAAGGCTCTGTGATATTGTTGTCTCCTATAAGTTTTATCACTCGCTTTTGGATTCTAGCAGTGCAGGGTGGTCTTGGGGGCACCAGGCCAGATAAGTGGACCCTTATAAATTAAAACCAAATCAGAGGGGGTGAAATATGTCCTGCGCCGATTAAGGAAACCTAAACATTTCGCATCATTTTTGGAGACCTCAAATATGTGATCGTTCCAACTAAGTGTTGTGTTGATACACATACGAAGGATGGACAGTTTTCCGGTTTCATCGACACAGGCGCCATTCATATTGGCTGATTATCAAGGGTTCGTTTGAGTGACAGCAGACAGCATTGAGTTTAGAAGCATTCAATTCCACTCTGTTGTTCTTTCCCCATTTAATTATAATGTAATGATCTGAATTCAGTGTGCTTAACCCACGCTGCCATTCCAATTCTACGGCCGAAGAGCGGGGTCGTGAATCTTGGAACGAATATGAAAAGCTGAGGGTGCTATCATGCTGACAAAGATTCGCCATTTTTGGGGACGGGTTGGACAAATGCCGTTTTCCATCTGCTCGGAAAGAGACCTTGAGAGTAGGATAGATGGTAAATCTTACGCAGACGATTGAAGACGAGGCGGAATTCTTTATGTTTTTTACAAATGACGAAAAGTCATATAAACTTTTGCTAATAAGAGAATTTCCAACGCTTGATAATTGCATTGCAGTCATTTCTAGCGCGTTCAAACTTATTCCAGTTATCCTCAGTAGGGCGGGCTTCATATGTCAGAAAATTCAACTCTCTCATCCTGATAGCCTCTTTACAGCTGAAGCCATACCATGCGTTTGCTTTGGGCTTGATACTCTCCACTCTATGAGAAATAAAGGATCTCATGCCCAGCAGAAGAATTTTTATGATCGTATCAGCAGCGGCATCCATGTCACTATCGAAGAAGCATAGTGACCAGTTGAAATTCCTAAAGATGTTGTTAAGTCTGTTCCAATCGGCATTCTCGTACAGCCATACTGATCTTTTGAAAAATTGTTCTCTAATTGTGTGCTGTGAAAACGAGAAATTAGAAACAAAATATTTATCAGGTTAAGAGGTGAAAAACAGGTCCGGGGTGTTGGCGCAATGATCTGTAACGTCAGGTATTCGTGTAGGCTCATTTAGTACCTCGTTCATATTGTTAACCTCAGCAAAGATTTCAGCATACCTTCTTGCGGGTGTTTGGTTTGGACTAAGCCAGATTTCAATTGTGTGGCAATGGCAATTTAGGTGCGACCATACAGGGTTTAACTTCACCAAAACTCACATACATTGTTGCTCGTTGCCTATACAGTCTTCTTCTTGTACCCATATTAAGCTTACAATACATTGTACGCAAGAGCAATAGATGCATCTGGCAAAGAGCATGTATTAAATATGGCCTACTAGCCAATATTGCAAGCACATGGGGTAGGCCAAATTACACACAATGTTGTTTTTTAGTAATGTTCAATTTAATTACGATTCATAAACTTGTTTTTTAACTTTTATATGACTAAAAATAAGAGTACACAAGAGTAACGCTTATTAAAACATACCAAGAAATAACAACGAAAACACAATTATACTCTTATGTTGCACATTTCTTGCACTACACCACCGACGATAGCCTCGGGAAGAACCGATTCTAATATGTTTGTAGTGAAATTAAACTTAAGTCTAAACTCCAACTGCGGTTGGTAACGCAGTTTTGAAAACAAAATTGCTATTTTGTTTTCTAACCCGCGTCGTGTTAGAGGGTGCACAAAAAACTTAAATAGAGTTCTAAAATTCTCACAAGCTCGATTTGCGAAACCTAGATTCGCACAACTCCTGTAAAACTGGAATATTCAACTGTACATTTTTTTAAAAACGAACTTAAGTGATATTTTTCTATTTAGGTATTTAGGTTTAACTTAAGCCACGGATTGCCATGGCTTATGTGTCAATCCAGAGAGTACATAATTGCCATTAGCGTATTAAAATAATTTCAAAAAAAAAGAGAAAACCCGCATAAGCAACCAATTATTTTGTCTGACAATGCGCCTGAAAAGAACAGAAAGTACACAAATTAATAGATGCACGCATATTATAGGGTTCTGTTCGTGTTCAATCACAATCACTATTTTGTTCATCGTTCACATAGTTGGTGGATTCAATAGTTTACAATGCCAGTCAATGCTGTTCCTATACCACCCATAAATATTGAGTGTGAAAACGAGATATTCTTGATTGAAGTTCGATCCTAAAATAAGTTAAGCCAGTTGATAAGGTTGCACTGTGAAATCGGGCATGTAAACTTGCGATTTCTGATTTTAAAAATATGTTTTCAACAATAACGATTTGCTACAAATTACATAGGCACCATTTGATTTACATGAAATTCTTAAAATGCGATGTCATAGTTATGTTCTCTATAACATCAGTGGACAATAATATTATCCAGTCCTCAATTAATTTTAGCGTCTAGTTGAAAATTAAATCTCCTTTAGCTAATTCCTCGTACCTGTGCGAAATATAAATAATAATAGGTACTAGGAGAAAGAATAACGGTGGTACTTGCGAAAGCCTAAAAAGGCTTATTTTTGGTTATAATAATTACGCGACACATTTGTTTCTATGGATCCCATTTTTTTCCAACCTTGATAAGCACCGTGGTAGCACTGGACTGTATTGCATAGGAAAACATTTACCGATTTCCGGCCTAATATCATGACACAAATCTTTATGAAGAAAATCTTTCGTCATTATCTACAGCCTTTTTTCTAATTTCATAGAATACTGACAAAAGTTCCTTCTGCAAGTAAAATTATCATACAACGTACCACGGAATTCATCGTATCTAAGAAAAATACACAAAAGTCGACTCTGGTGACACAAAATAGTGTTACGTTTGTTATATTACGATTTTATTAAAATAAAATTTTAATTGTTTTTTTTTTTACTATTTTTTTTTTATTTATTTATCCATAGATTTAAAATAAATATGTTTTTATTTTGGTTAGGCCTGGAATGTTTTTATTTATATAACTCTGTCCCCAGAACAGACTGGTCTATTCAAATTACTTAAGTCATCTCTTCTCTTCATATGTGCATAATTTCCACTTGACGTTGATGCAACCGTATGAAGTTCTGACATCTGGTACATCTTGATTGTAGCCGAACACTTTTTCTTCGATTCATATAGCTACTTCATGTAGTGAAGGAATTTTAGCCACCACGGCCCTCATCCTATTCCCTCACGCTCTTTTAAAATTGGTAAAATAATTAAATAGTGTAATTACACCAAAAGGGTACATATTTCAGTTAACAAAGTCGTTAACAAGATCCTAAACGCCTGATTCTGTCGTTTAGGTAGTCATTTTGTAACACTTAATCGACAAGGCAGGAGAAAAATTACGTTCGACAGAACTAAAAGACTATTGTCGCTTAGTGACGTAAAACGATAACAGGAATACCGACCTTAAACTGTCGTTTAGTGACATGTCGTTAAACGGCAAGTGGAATAGGGGTGATCATGTATGTAGGGTGATGGTGCCAGTAGTCGGTTTCTTAACTCAATCAATTTTTGTCCGTTTAATTTTCTCTTAAAAATCCTTTATTATAATAAGGAATATAATGTCCAGCATTTCTGATTAATTGGAATGCTATAGTTATGAAATTTAAGGCATTTTATTGTATTTACTACCTAAAACAAATTATTTGCAAAAATCTTAATGAAAACATCAGTTTTGTAGAGCAAATGTCACACTTAAAGATAAAAGACATAGCTTAGTTTATCAGAAAAACTAATTAGCTGTAAATCATCACAGGAGTGGGCTTGTCAAAAATGATATGGGATGTGATAGCACAATTGATGCACCGTGATCTAGTGGACCACAACTGCTACAGTGGTGGCAGTCACCTTAACCTATCCTAACCTACTTGATTTGTCGATGTGGATCTTGGTCACGTACCCTGGATCTGTAGAACACCCACCGTGGTATTTATTCCAATGACGGGGAAATACTCGCACGCCAAACAAAGGCTATATAGAAAATCTAGATTGACGTATTCATTAGACAGTCGTAGACAAATTGTCAATCTCTCAGCATGCCTGCAACAAAGGCAGATTTGTCGAAATAACCCTTTACTCGCTTGATAACATTGAGTGTGCTTTTAACAACATTGAAGCATATACAAATAATCTCAGCACTCAACAGGCTCGGGGTCAAGTCGAAAAGTCCTTAGTGGCTTTTATTCATCAGCTTCTTAATAATAGATTGATAAGTTCGAAGCTAAGTGAGACCACTATCTGCAAATCTGTTAACAGAGGCACTCTACAAGGCGATGTACTCTCCCCCTGCTTGACAAAAAGTAGTTTTAAAAAAACTGCTAGTGACGCTTGAAGTGACTGGGTGTAGGGTCATTGCAGATGATATCGCTATTGCAGTATCTGGCAATCTGCTCTTTCCAAGCAAGTGAATTGGACTAGAGAATGTGTCATAAGCGTCAATTCACAAAAACCAGGCCTATTATATATATATATTTCGCTATTTGGTGAACACACACGAAAAGATAATCAAACATGCGTAGGTATCAGAACACCAACGGCAATCTCCTCCGAAGCTCTAAAAACTATTTTTAACATACCATTGATAGAACCAGTTGGCAGCCAGCAGCATAAATACAGATCTTATGATACTGAGAGCGGACGAACTTGCTAGAAAGGGTACAAACTCTGTACTTTTTTCGGGTGGTGATCCACATGTCTATCGCTTCTGATGGATGTCTCATTACACTACTAAATTGAGCCATCTTCTTCGCTTTATTAGAAACACTAACTGGTTTTTGGTATGGGTACTCATTGATCCGCGTTATAGCACAATGTTAATATGCTGGGCTAAGTGTAACTACTGTCTTTCCGCACAGCAGTTAGACACGTCAACATAAAATAACCTCGGTTTGCTCAAATTATACCCACTGCTCTCTGCGAATTAGAAAACTCCATATCAGAAATGAAGTACTACAGAGCCGACTTCACAGCTGATTGCCCCCTAGTCCATCGACGAATTTAAGTGCTTTTTTGACAGATATTCATGAATTTTTGACAACATAACGTAAATGCAGTCATCTGATTGGTCCATTTGGTTTAAGAAGACGTTACAAAGCACAGTTGCCAAAAATGTTAAGAGGCAAGAGAGGTAGAAGTCGAGCATCTCTGTAATACTTTCTTTCTGCTCCATATGAATTAACTGTCATAGTTTGCGAAGTTTGCGGATAGTAGTCAGCTCATATGAATGACCATAGAAGAGTATAATTTTCTCCATACACATAATTCTATATACTTTCATTTCCGATTAAAACAATCCTTTTCGAGAATGGTTTTCGGAATTATGATCAATGCCTATGCCGAAATATAGGTAACGACATCAGCGCCTGGTTGACTGGTGGTTGGTATTCAAGATTCACGGCACAATACAACAGAGCATGATTATCCAATCGATGCTTTCTATGGTGCTCACTTAAATATACACAATTCGTTTTCATAAAAGTCCAAGTATATTTTTTTTACCAAACATTTTATTTAATAACACGTTTTAAATGTATATAGCAATTTAACTGATTCTGACTTTCCTTATCATCGACTTTCCTTCGTCGTTCCTAAGAACATGATGATAAAGTTCAATTCTACCAAGTGTCGAAATGAATTCTTCATCGTGAGTAATGATAATCAACATGAAGTTATGTTGTGTTTGCCTTTCATCTACAATACGATTTAGGGCTTCACACAAGGATCTAATATTAGTCCTATCCAAGTTGGTTGTAGGTTCATCCAATGCTAAAACACCGCAATTGCAACTGAATGTTTCTGCAAGGGCCATTCGAATAATCAAAGACGCTAAAACCCTTTGGCCAGCACTACAACGTCCACGCATTTCAATCTCAGAATTATTCTTCGATTGAATGACCCGATAATTATAACTTCGCCGTTTATCCGCCGATGCGTCTGCCTTCATTTCATCTGTTTGAATTTGAATGTAATCTATGTCATTACCACGATAAATTTGACGCCAATACTCTCGGATCAATCGGTTAATTTTCTCCATTTTCTCTGAATGAAATTTAATCAAAGCATATTCCAGGGCAAGTCTATATTGCCCTAAATCGGCGATAGTTCGCTTTACAATTTCGACTTCATAAAAGCTCTTGCGGTAGTTTTGAATAGAGTTTTTAAATTCTGGTTCATCGATTTCTCCTTTTAGTTTGTTAATCTGATTATTAATTTCGCCCATTTGTCCAAGTAGTTCACTTTTACTTACTACCAGCTGATCATGTTTCATTATAAGTTCTTCTTTCTCCTTAGAGACTCGACGGAAATCTAAATCGCACAGCATTTTAGAGAGTTCTACGATTTCTGCGTCCAGTTTTATGGCTTCTTCCTCCAGTTCTTTCAAATCACGATTGTCTTTAAGATCCCGTTCTTCAACATCTTGATTAAGAATGTCATCTTTCACTTTTTCTAGTTCTTGTGTTGTTGTATTGATTTGATTTGTCTATGAAATACATTATTTACTACTATATATATTTAATCACAATTTTACTGAGAATTCAAACATACCTTTTGAACTAACACACTTTTATGGCGTTGTGTTGAGATTTTAACACTCTCCATCTCTTTGCATAGATTCAGTTGTTCTAAAGCGACTAATTCTCGATTAAGCCTATGAAAATAATTTTAATTAAAAATAATGTATAAATGTTGGTTTTGTCAAGTTTAACCGTTGAATATCTTGATTCAAAATCTTTAAGGATTCCAGTTTTGCTTGCATTTCGGAAATTATTTTTCTGTTACTTTCCTTCGAAATCTGTTTCTCTGCTACCGAATCGTCTAGTTTCGCTTTTAGAGGTTGCAAATCCTCTCTCAGCTTTGTGATTTCCTTGGCAATCGTATCAAACTGTTTATTCAATTCGGCTTTGCGTTCCTTTAGTTGAGGTATGGATTGAACACCTTCCTGAAGTTGAATTTGCTTATCTTTCAGTCTAAAAAGTAATACACAAGGACTGAATGCACTGCAAATATATTTTTTTTCGTTTAACAAACTTATTTCTTTTCTCCCGCAATTCATTCAGAACTTCATTTCCTCTTTCATAGTCATTTTGTTGCTTTTCCAATATCATTCGTTCATTTTCCAATTCAGCCCCAACGGTAGTTTTTTCTAATTGAACATCATCAATCGAAACTGTGCTGCTATTTTCTGGAAGTTTTTTCTGCAATATATTATGAAAATAATTTTATGTTAAAATAAGAAATGCTAGCTAACCGAAGTTCAAGCTAAGTAGTAAGTACGTATAGGCAAAGTAAAAAGTAAATAACTCGCCTTTAACTCTCTCAAATCTGCTGTCAAGCGTTTCGCTTCCTTCATTGCCTCATCGAGGATGCTCATATCACCCAACATTGAGTTTGCAAGTTCAACATTTGCACTGGGTTCAATTTGTGACATTTGGAATGACTCCACTTCTGTTGCGATCTCAGATATTTTTGTTTCCAATTCTTTAAGTTCTGTTTTTCGAATGGGTATATCCCTCTCTAGATGTTCAACTTCCTCTATTACTCGGCGCAGTTGTAAAAGAGACTCATATTTCTTTTGTTCAGCCTTGAGTAATTTTTCCGAACGATTTATATTTTCAGGGAGACGCTGAATTTTTTCAGTAAGTTCTACCGTAAGCGTTGATGCCTAAGTTAAATACGATAATAACATGAATGAATTCTGTACAAAAGAACATAAATGGTTTACATCACTTTCGCACATAGAATTATGACATAGCGGACAGCTAGGTTCTTCTTCAATATTTTTAATGTAGCTGCAAATAAAATACCAAATGAGAACAACAAATTATAGCAAACAGCAGTGTTATTATAATTCATGTAAGATCCAACATATAAAGATTGATTAAAATAAATCTTCGTAAGCACATTTATGATGGCTTCTTTCTCCAGTTGGTCAGCTTCGCATAAGTAACCGTGAAGTAACGTGGAAAGTGGAGATATAACTTCCTTGGAATACCAAATAGAGATTGGAATATTCACTATAGATCGTATAGGCTCTAAGTCGCATTTTTTAGCGTACGGAGATATTATTAATAATATCAATGGAGGGTAGTAAGCTACAAACCTAAACCTAAGCTTCATAAGTCTAGTACAGGATCCATAAGGATGCCCTAATATCTTCCACGACATACTCCGATGAGTGGACAGTTGACTCCAGTAGTAGTAAGATAAAATACATTAAACAAAACCATAACAAATATAAATCAAAATATGTTATCAAACAGTGATTGAATGACCCTGATTTCGTATGAATCATCATTAAGAAAAATAAAGCTATAAAGAGTAATAAAAAAATATGCATGGAAATGTTTTGCAGAAAGAATTCTCACCGTTTATACATAGCCTCAGACGACTTCAAGGCCCCATGATCCAATTGATATTTAGAAATCAGTTCGCTAGACTTAGCCACTAGTTCTTCATACGGTGTTGATCGGCATTTCTCATATATTATATCTTTCTTCTCACCTAATTCCTTCTCCCAACGAGTGAGTTCATCTTTTTTTGTTTTTCTTTTTATTTCATAACTTTGCTCTTTTAATTTAAGGTTGTTAATTTGTTCGCTCAATTCCTTGACCTGTCGCTGTAATTTGTTGGCGACTGTCTGAACGGACATTTTGAAATTTACTTCAACAGGTCGATCGAGAACTTTCTTTAAATTTTCATAATGTTTAGCTTTAATTCGTCTCATTTCCTGTTCTTTCCTTTCAAGTTCCTCTTCCTTCAAATGTATTCCCGCCATAAGTTTTGAAATTGAATTAAGAAAAGTTAACTGGACGTCTAGACGTTTGAACTGTTCTTCTAGACGGGTTACATTCGCTTTCTTTTCTGCTATTTGACCTTTTAGACCTTCCTGATTCATGGTTTTAGATGTTTCTTCGTAAACTTCCGTAATACGATTGATTTTTTCTGTTAACGTCTTAAGAAGTTGAGCAGAGGTTTCGATATTATTGATCTCTTTTTCCGTTTTTTGTAGGTCTATTTCGAACTGCTTTCTCTGAACATGGATTAGAATAATTATAACAAATGGAAGCAAGAAAACCGTGACTAAATTATTTATGTACCTGTTTTTGTTTGCTTTCGATGTCATTTTCAACTCTAGCCTTTGTTTCCCTTAGTTCATCAATAAGTTTCTGTTTTTGTTGGTCAGCTTTTTCGTGCGCTGATTGTTGGTCTTTTATGTGTTTCTCTTCCAATTGGAGGGATTTAGAAATATTTTGTAGAACAACAGGTACTTCTTCAGGTGATTCTTCTAAGTTAATATTGTTTATGTTGATACTGAGTTTATCACATAATTTATGCATTTTCTCAGCTCTTTCTGCGTTACTCTCCTGTTCTCTTTGTCGCTGCTGTAGCAGAACACAAAACTTCTTTTCCAATTCCGAAACAGTTAATTGGATGTTCTTTTCTTGTTTCTGCAGAGAGGAAAGTGTCTCCTCTAGTTCCTCCTTTTTCATTCTTTTTTCAGATATTTTTTCTCTAAAGCTACGTATTTCACGATCCAATTGTTGAATAGTTCCTTCAAACGGCTTTTTAATTACCGCTTTCAATTTAGAAATACGTTCGCAAGATGTTTTTTTCCTGCAGACAAAAATTCGAAATAAAATTCACAATCTGACATTCATAAACATCTGCAAACATTTATTAACTTCTTACTTCGTTTCCACTGCAACTTTCAGCGACTGCTGTTTACCGACTTCATATTCAACTTTTCTTATGTCATCTAATCGTTTGTTAATAGGTTTCATATCCTCATCAAATTTAGCACATTGATTTTGAATCGATTCATATTTTTTGTACGCGACTTGTAGGTCCATTGTTTTATTTTCCATTTCTTTCTTCAAATAACTGAGATGTTTCAATGTGATTTCTAAAGGTAATATTAACTTCTGTTATGATTATGACTTTACACAATAAAATGATTCAAACCTTTCTTCTTTAATTCATTCATTTGATCTTTTCGCATGACCATAAATTTTTCAATTGCCTTGTTGTACTCTGTGATACCGAATATGGCATCGAATTTCTCCTTAAGTTTTTTTGCTTCATCCAATGGCCAACTAGAGTCTTCCTGGTGACAGAATATTACATTATTGATGATAGCTTTTGAGACACCTGTAAGATCAAATTAGCGGCTCCAATACGTGAAATCTAATTAAATCATAGTACCCATAAACTGGCACATTGCAAGGTCGACATCTATGCACCTCTTGCTTATCGACTCATCACCATAGGAAATGGTAGAGTCCATGGTTTCGAATGTAAGTTTCCCACGCTTGTAATGGAGTTTCATACAACGACATACGGTCTGCTCTTGACCTTGAATATTCTTTACCTAAGATAAGTACACTAATTGGTAAATTCATTGCAAAATGTATTTATGAGAACAAGTACCCTAAGTTTGATTTGTCCCAAGCTCTCCGAAAAACCAAAAATATTCGGATCATGAACAAAGCTCTGACCACGGCTACTTCCTGGTGGAGCTTCTCCTGTAAGAGCATATTTCAAGCACTCAATTATTGTTGTTTTTCCACAGCCGTTTTCTCCCAGTATAAGTGTAACTGGCGATGAAAATTCAACTAACTGCAATAATGTCATTAACAAAATGCAGAATTGCTTTGGATTTAAATTAAGGCGTACTTGCATATCTTCGCTTTTCCCACCGAAACTCCTGATACCTTGAATACTCAACTCCTCTATCGTTGACATTTTGCTACTTCTGCTTATAAATATATAAAATTGACTTTGTAATAATAGAAGCCAGTTCTAATATTACTGACTAATACTTTGTTGTGAATTTAAATCAGAAATCTCACTATTTTATTTCTATTCGTATCATTATTCAAAAAAAAAAACTCCCACTTGTGAAATATATCTTGTACCGGCTCCAAATGTCAAAATTGCTCACAGTTTCCCGCAGTAGCATATGTTGTTTAATTCAGCAATTAGAGTTGCCCATTTAAAATATTTGTCGGTAAGGTAATTCTTATTTTTACAGTAAGAACAAAAGGTAGTTTGACCCTAGGCAGTATTAACTATCTGCAATCTGCATATATGAAAAATAAATAAAAAATGTTTTGGAGTTGTTACAACGGATGCGAAAATATTCTCTCCGCAGTCAATCCTCCATTTTCCATAAACGGCATGTATTTATGTAGTAGTATAACCCTTTGATCCCATGTTGAAACACATCCTAATATATGACTCAGTTAATTTGTATGAACGAGGCACGAGTCAGAAAATATATTACAGTACACAAAATAGAAACTAAATAAACGAAATGTAGCAAATATAAAACTTAAGTGCATAGTACACCATCGATGGTATAATACCTTTAACTTGATTTTTTTATGCCGTAGGGTGGGACTTGTTGAGCATTAAATAACACGAATCCGCCGGAAAGGTCTCCTTATCGATTGGCTTTTACTCAATCTCCTTCTGCACTCTACTCCATCGCCAGTGACCTGTTTGCCAGCATTTACTTACATTTCTGTTTGCAAATCAAGCTAATCGTACAAATTTTGGCAACTATTTTGATGCGGATAAGAAATGCAATTTTCTTCGGGAAAGACCTGGTCCGAACGTTTTCCGCGATACAGTAGAAATCATTCACATTAAACTATTCACTTTTCGGATTTGACAATGTCGAAATATTTGTTGCGCCGGAAATATTCCCCTCACTGGATTCCACAAGACGGGTGAGTCATTTTCCGGGACCGTCCCGTGCCTTGCATTCTCAAATGACCTAAAACTACCTTCTGAAAAGTCACATATTTACACTCCATTATGAGACAGATCTATGCACTTTGGCACAAGTAATCACCCCTTTTCCCAAAGCCGGCAAATCAGAGATTCCCTTCTCTCGTTCGATTCACGTGAATGGATTCGTGCTATCATTGAACCCGCCGTATACACTATATTATCGACAGCTACTCCCTCATTTTCGAAATGTGGCGACCTGTGCCAACCTCGTGTCAAACCTCACCGGCGAATCAAACTTCCACCACTAAATCACAGATGCCGCTAACAACATTAAGATTGTAGTGTATGGTCCTGACACCAACTAATTTTTCTTCGAAAGTCACCAAGGCACCGGGATGAAATTAAGCGATTTAAAAATTTTTATTCAACAGAACAATTTTTTTTACAATTGAGATTACAACTAGGCTTACAAGCTTAAGGTTTGGGCGTTGGCTCTACAATAGGGACCCAACTGATGTACATTGTTTAATTTAACATTTGGAGCCGACTTATTCTCGGTGGTGATTGCTACCGTTGCTATGGTAGAATCCATGCAGGTCGTTGTTCGACGTCGTTGGAAAGTTCTGCTCGTTTAGAAGATTTAGCGGGTTGATGTAGCGTTTTCCGGTGAGTGTGCTTCTCAGGAACCTGATTTCCTCAATAGGATGGTAGTTGATGGCTAGTAGCTGCTTTCTGAACAATGTCACTATGTACTGTTGTAGGGGGATGATTCGTGCTTGGTAGTAAAACTTCTTGTTTCTGTGGTGTCTTTGACGGTCGCTATCGATGGTGAGTCCGCTACATATTCACAGTATTATCATTTCGAAAATTACGAGATTCTTCATACTGGTCTCAGAGATGGTATGCTATACTGCGAAGACGTACGTTAAAAAGGGCCGTATAAGCTGTTAGAGCTAGAGCACCAGCTCAGTCCTCTGGCTTAATCCATTTTGGTTGCGCATCAATCAGTTCGGATCGGTTTCGAATGTCTGTTTAACTTCAACCTTTCTATGAAGTTAACGCCAAGATGCTTGACCTTCTCGTTTGTTGATATTTGTGTACAGTTAGGATCTTTATGCTCCAACATTTGGCTGCTGATCCACCTCGCATTTCCCAGCATTGATACGAATAGCTCATTTGGTATAGTAGTCAAATTTGTTCGCTGTTTATTTTTCGACCCTTCGCGCGGCTATCTGTGGAGACGCCGAGCTGGCATGTCATCTGCAAATAGACAGCAGTTCCCTGTGTCGGTTGGATGTGGTTGATCTGTCGTGTAGATGTTGAAAAGCCCCGGTCTCAGCTTTGATCCTTATTCGACTCCCGCCTTGGTGCTTCGCTCTGTTGATTTGCTGCCTTCAATTTGAACGTAGAATCCTCTGGAATGCAGAAAGCTATACAATATTCTGATGAGGTTGGAGGGGAATCCTATCTGTATCCTATCCTATCCTATCTTAGCCTTTTCCACGTCCAGGAAGCAGGCGACGGTGACCTCGTTATTGTTCAGAACAGCTACAACATCGTGGTGGAACTTCATTAGAGGATGTATCGTTGAATGTTGCTCCCGGAATCCATACTGCATATCCGGGATGAAGTTTAGGTCAGAGGATCATCGCTTTAGTTTTTGGACTACCAGATACTCCAGGATCTTGCTTATATTGCTCAAGAACGATATAGGCCTGTATCCTGAAACACTGGCTCGTTCCTCGTTTTTGGTATTGCTATAATTTTTGCTATTTCCACTTGCTAGGAAAGCAGCAATTGTTATTGCAATTATTCATGATGATGGTGAGAAGTATCATCACATTCGCTTAAGGACGAAAATATTATTCGAATTATTATCTGTTTTCCTCGTTGGGCTACGTTGAATAATACCCGCGATTCGGTCGTTGTGAGGTCTTCGTTTTCTATCAGATCGTCCGCTAGGTTGGTTTCGTTGAAGATGATGGTTCTCGATTGTATTGACGTAGTTTGGGACTTCTGTAACAAATTCCGGGTCATCAGGCGGTGATGGTTGAAAGTTGCCTTCGAAATATGAAAAGGCTTCAGCTTTCTCCGACGGATTTTGGATATGTACGGGTAGTGACTATACCTGTCTCTGCTTGTCCTCGGTCGTTTTTGCTGATCTAACATGTAGTGATTGAGTTCTCGAGTCCTTCAAGCGCTGGATCAATCTCCATATTAGTGAGGTTGTTTGTTACTAGTGGTACGTAGATGTTCTCCAGTATGTCTTTTTGTAGCTTAGCTACATCCAGCTGATGTAGGTTGACGAAATCTGGCAGGAACTGTGTGAAATTATTAATACGGTAAGGAGAAAATTAGAACAAAGTGTATTTACATATATATTATAAAAAGATTGAGAAGATCCTCAATACAGGTCTCAATACAGATTGATTCGTGGTTCGCCATCTTCAATACAAAAGGTCCAAGGATCGATTCTAGACCGAGAAAAGCCGCTTTTGGTCTGGAGGCCGATGTCCATACCCGGATATGGGAGGAAATGCAAAACATTGTGGTAAGAATGCGGTTTGCCAGACGAACGAATATGCTTCCATTTCAGAATGATAAGCATAAGGTCACTGACTTTGCTTTTCGAATGTCTAAAAGAAAACGTTGGTGCGGAAAACGAGCAGGTAATTGAAGAAAGTAAAACCATAACTTCAGATCTTCTTTCAGATTTAGTTGTTGATGAGGACCACATACCAACTGAAGACGATAGCAGAGATGTTGCAGTAGATGAGATGCACGACATAAAATACAACGCCCTGAAGTATCTGCCTGGGTACCTCCTAAATCGTTTCGAATCTAGAGTGGGCAATCTTCTGAACACATAAGCGGGAAGGATAGATAAATAAGCCACTGATCTGACTTGGACAAACGTGTTAACTGAAGGAGGTCTTAACAAGCCGAATGAAAAATGTATGGCAGAGTTGGAAAACATAAATAATATAATATTTAATAAATGCAATGGAAATAGTTATGCAAATTATTGAAACTTTTTTTAGATGTAAAATGTACTTTAGAATAAGAATTCAAAATAGAACCATTTCCGAAAATGGAATTTGAAGCTCGGAAAATACAAGAAATACCTATGCAAGTTACGTATGATGTTTTTCTGCAGGTGGATGGCAATATTGTTACTTAGGTGTTTCCCACAGATGAAGATTCTGTGGAGATGTTTAGATGTGAACACGAATCTTCTCAGCTCGAAAATATGGACGTCAGCGGCAGTGATGTAACAGGGAAAGGCTAGGGATAATTTTATTTATTTTGAGTATGATTAGACGCAACCACCTTCAAACGAGTTGGTTGAAAATTCATTATTCGTGTATATCATGAAACAACAAACCATTCTTTGTACCTACCTATAATGCTTTTATTTTCCATTGAAGTTTTTTTATGAAAAACCAAATAAAAAATACTCTCGTCAGTCATGTGTAACAGACTATTTTAAATAATAATTATGCTCCTCTACGTTTTATATGTTATATCGCAAATAAATAAATATTTATATCAATTTTGTATTTTACTTGATTTTTTGTGGCAAGTGGTGGTTCGACTTATCGAAGTTCGACTGTGTATGCATAAATAGGTTGGGATAGGGTATGAGTAGATCAGAAAAGGGCAAAAACGTTTATTGTTTTGTTTTCGTGAGGTGAAGGGTGCCTGTGTGAGCTTTTAGCAACATTCTTCAGATGTACTATCTTGGTAACATAATACCAAGTTCTCATAAGCAATCAAGCCAGAAGACTTGAAGCGCCCTACAATGACGCTGTATATGATGCTCTATACATCGGTAATTCCCCTCCCTGAATGAAAAAATATTGCATTACCATTGACTTAACTCAATGAACAAAAACAATTTCACTGAGTTATTTTTTTTTGCATTACTTTACCTATATTTTGATGGAAGGGTTGAAATATGTGGAATGACAAAATAATGACACGTTGAATACTTACATGCATGACTCACAACATAGAAAAAGTGTGAGTAAAACAAAAAGACTAAAACTTTGCATAACGGCGAAATTGCTTAAAAAGGTTAAAGCAATGAATAAATTGTATAATAATAAAACCAAATTGCATAACAATCCTAGTATACTTGAAATTTATAAAAGTATGTGTAAAGATATGTCAAGGATGTTACAATTTGTAAAAATAGCTATTACCTAAGTAAGTTGTAAGAAATCAGAGGCGATTCGAAAAAAGAGAGAAAATTGATTAAGGAAATTCAAAATAAATCGACTGTTACCAGTTTCGTTAAAAATATACAAGATAATGATACTGATACTACTGATCACTGATGAGATCCTAAGGAAGTTGCTGAAAAATTCAACAGCCTTTTTGTTTGTATTGGTAGTAAATTAGTATCTGATAGCTGTGCTTATATTTAAAATTGTAACTGCACATTTATTTTGAGCCAATAACATGTTTCGAGATATACAATATTATTTCTTTTCTCAAAAACGCACGCTCTAAGACAAGTGATGAGTTTTCGAATAACTTTGGTAAGAAAATTACATCGAATATTTGTGACATTCTATGTCATACATGTACAACAAAAGTATCTTCAATGATATAAAACAGGTCGTAGGGATACCATTATATAAAAAAGGTGATAAGACACCAGTTAATAGTTATGGACCTATGTATCACACTTCTTCATGTATTTTCATAAAAACAGAATGATAAAGTTCTCGGTTTTCGTTCTGGGTTTTCAACTGAAGGAGCGCTATTGAACTTCTGCACTGACGTTTTTAATAGTTTTAACGATAGAAAATTAACTGCGGCTCTTTTCATTGACATAACACAAGCTTTTGATACGGTTGAGCACAATATACTCTTGGACAAACTGTACAAATGTGGTTTCAGAGGAATGCTACATAAATCGTTTTCTTCTTACCTTTCCAATAAAGGACAAAGAGTCAAAATCAATGGGCAAATGAGTTCTAGTAGAAGTATTTCCATTGGAGCCGCAAGGGTCGGTACTTGGTCCGATACCTTTTTTGATCTTAATTAACTATACTATTTTCACAAAATTATCGAAGCAAGGTCAATGGGTTTGTAACGACTGGATGGCGCACTTGGTAGAGTACCTGCCCCTGGTTAGCGGGGTCCCCGGTTCGAATCTCAGTGAGAGCAAAGTTAATACGCTTTTATCTGGTCCAGTCACCATTTGCCGTTGGGATCAAATTAACAACACTATCACTGGAGTGGTCAATCAGTGGTAGTAGTCTGACTATGGGTATCACAATGGACCAATATGGTCTAAGTGTGCTGGTCATTGCGTTTGCAGATGATATGGCATATACTTTTCAAAGTACCATATTGATCTCAAGATCTCCTTAAGTGTATGTACTTCAGATCAAAGCCATGAAGATATATCAAACCTAACATCTGTCACCGTCTGAAACGTATTTATTTATCTATTTGAAAGCATAATTTATAATTAAAATTACAAATAAGCTAAGAAAAGCCAGAGCGTAATCATTATTTTTGTTATTTTTGTGATATCACGACGAGAAATATTATAAGGATCTACTTTACTAATGTAGTCATTGATCGATCATTTTTTTTACACATGTTGCGTTTTTGTACCAAGTGGATGATTGTTCGAAAATAAAGTAATGTTTTTTGAGAAGTTTTTTGATATAGAGATTTAGTTCCAGGGGATTATAATTGGGTTAAAATAAAGATGGGGTTCTGGAAGTGTATTTGGCAGTTTTAAGCTCGTTGCCTATTATTTTGGTGTGATCTGGGACTCATATAATTTTGATAATCGGGGTTTGGATAGGAAGGCTAATAATTCTGATTGTTTATGTTGATAATAGCATCAATGGAAGAAAGTGAGTAGGTTCAGATGGCAAATTTTTTTGTATAATTTAGTATATTGAAGAGATATGGCAACAATTTCAAACGAGAAAATGAAAGTGAAAGGCGGGAGGAGATATGAAAAGATTATTTCGAATTCGGAAGTAACATTAAAACTGACGTTATCTTTGATTTTAGATCCATTAGTATAGATAAAGGTTAAGTCGCTCAAGGAGTTTTTAAGTTCAAGGAATAACGATCGAAATGTTTCAGAAGGGGTACTTCCTTTTTCATATAAGTGATGAGATAACGGATGAAGGTTGAAATAGATTTGGAGCGCGGGAAAGGGGAGAATTTCGACATGGTTGCAGGGAATTCAAAGGTTGTTACAGAGAGTCCTGGAGCGATCAATACAAGAAATTTTTTATTTCGGGATAATTTTGTTGGTGTAAATTTTGAAACTTTTAAAGTAGAATAGTTTTCTGTGGATAGCATTTTTGCTTAGAACATGAGGTGGTTGATTTGAGTGGTACGAAATGCTTTAAGGGATTTTGTGATAGCGGAATTGTAAACGGTTTTAATTTTGTTTATAGTGGATTTGGGAGAGTATCCCGTTGTCTCTTTTATAGTTTAAAATATTCTCTGGGGAAATGTTGCTCTTCAGGGATTGCCAGAGTTTATTTTTGTTAGATTTGAGAAGTTCCAATTCCCTGTTCCACTAAGGGACATTTCTATTGGTTTTTGAAGGGAAGGAATGAGGGATAGATTTGTTGGTGCTTTGGAGGATCATTTTGTGGATATTGGCTTCTTCCTTGTTAATATTACTACTGCAAGGGCGATAGTATTAAACTCGTCCAAATGTTTTTGGTAAAGGTTCCAATTGGCTTTTTCAATTTTGAATTTTGGTCTAAATTTATAAGAAGTAGGATTTGAGTGGAACATAGTGATGATTATGGAAAGGTCGCTTCCGCATAAGTCATCAAAACAATTCCATTTGGAGTCAATAGCAAGGCTTGGGGAGCAGAATTAAAGGTCGATATAGGTGAAGGAGTGGTGGGTGCTGAAGGAGGGGAGGAGAACCATCATTGAGTAGGTAGTCGGATTAAGTAGATTTAGATTAATTATAGATAATTTTAGTTTGGAAGTAACAGTGATTCCAAGGGCATTAAAATCATTGTTAAGGTTCAAACGCATGTACTGCAAGGAATTGTGTACTAAGAGTGCAATACCGTCATAGGAGGTATGAGCTTGATTTAGGGAGATGAATTCATAATTAACTGGGATGGGGATATTATTTGAAGAAGTTTGAAATTGGGGGGTCTCCGTAGCGTAGTGGGAGTGCGTCGACTCCTACGCAGAGGGTGCCAGGTTCGATACCCGAATTTACCACCTTTGATAAGGCCCTACCTCTTTCGACTCACTGACAATGCTCAAAGAGTATTCCCGACTAGAAAAAGGTTCTCAAATTCGCCGTTCGGAGTCGGCATTAAACTGTAGGTCCCTTCCACTCGTGAAAGAACAATAGCGCGCACAATACGACTGGTTGCTTAGAAGCTAGGCCCAGGTCCGCCTCGGACTGTAGCGCCACCCATATTATTATTATTAGTTATTAATTGATGATGTAGGGTTTATTCTGTTGTTCTGGGGAGTGAATGTGTCTAGAGTTTTATGTTCTTTAGTTAACATACCAACGTATGTTCAATGGAGGTTGTGTAGTGGGTTCGATTTCCAGATCATTGGTGTTATTTGTAGGTTTCGATAGGGTTACTTTTTTAGAATTAGTAGGTTTCTGTAAAGATGGTTTTTCGGTTGTTATTTAGTTGTTCGTTTGGTAGATGTTTTCTATTGGTTGTGTGAGTGGTTTGACTGGTTATTTTGGAGAGGTTCGTTGAATTGGATGGAATTGTGACGGGGTTTTGTAGGTTGTATGTGCGTTTAGCATCAGCCATGCTACATTTATTCCTAGTCTTGATAGTGAGAACTTGTTTATTTTGTATGTATTTTGGGCAGTTACGGTCAGAAGTGTGATTTGTGTTGAGACAGCACACATGGTGCGTGTGCAGTTAGATGCAGCATGTGGTGGAAAATTGCATGTTCAGCATGATGGGATCTTCGTACATCTTTTAGTTGTATGACCGAGTAATTGACAGTTTTCGCAATGCATATTGTTGGGAATGTACTCATTTACTTCAGTTTTGTACCACCGGAACTTGGAGGCTTGTAGAGGTCAAACGCTTCCGGTACGTTTATCAGACATGTTGCGTCGACTATGCCTTTTAATGCGTTCAAATTTGATTGATATCTGATTGTAACTGGGACATTGATTTGCCAGATTTGATACAGATACGAATTTTTTTTGCAGTTCTTCTGAGTAATTATTTCATAGTAGTTGATGAATTTTTTTTTAAATGAGCATACTTACGCTAGTAAGGGGCTTTTTCGTCTTTAGGAGTTTTATTATATATATATTATATTATATATTTATTATGACTAGGATTTTTTGCTTAGTCGCAGGAAGACCTAGATAATCTTCCAGATTTACCGGTTTAGAGCGTTTATAAGTTGGGAATTAATTTTTTACTGTCCCTCTGAACTACTGAAAGCCTACTTCCTTTTTCTTTACTAATTCTTATTTTTTACTTCTACGATTTTAAGCTTTATCACGATTTATTTTTAGTTTGTATGCAGTATATGAAAGGAATGTACTATATGTAGGTATGTATGCATGCACGCGTGTATTGCTCGATTGGAGTGAGGGTGCATTGATTGGGGGGAGGGGCAAGGTAGTGTTAATGTCTTTTACCGTATAAAATAGTACCATTGAAAAATTCAATGGTAATGCGTTTTTTTTTTTTTCGTCATAAAAAGTCATCTGAGTACACCAATCTTTCAAATGGAAAATGGCAGAAAGGTCAATGATGAGCCATAATACACAAACGGATTGTTGTTTTGTTACTACTGCCATTTAAGTAAGTAATTTAAATCTACGTCATCCTACATAAATAATAATATTAATAGGCTCACTTCATTGTATAGATCATTTTTTATTTCATTTCATTTTATTATACAGAGAATATGATTTATATTTTTTACATTTTTATATTGGGTTAATTGTTTCCTATTGTTTACCATTCTAAGTTATTTCTTCCAGTGATTTTTGTCTGTCCAGAATGATGCAGCTTTAAATAAATATATATTTCAGTTGTTTTGTTTTTATATTAGTTTGCAATTCTTACCTCTTGTAGCAGACAAGTAATTGCCTTTAAATTGAGAGCTTGATAAAATAAATTATAAGTTTTTCTTTGATAAAATTAATCGAAGAATGATAACTCTTCCCGTATTCCACCCACGTTCCTTTTATCCTTTCATCTGTTCCAAAACTGTGTAACATTAATTCTCAAAGACGTTATGTACGTCGATTATTCGGATTATAGTTCCTCGAATTAGCTGAAAAATATAAGTAAAATTTGCATGGGGAATCAAAATATAGATCGAAAACTTGTTTTTACTGTTTGAAAACTAAATAATCAGAATTCAGAACAACACGAGTGTATGTTATGTAAAGATTAACGAAAGCACCAAGAACAGAAAATTGTCATTGAATTGCGTCGTTTCTCCGACGTTTTAACAATGCTTTTTTCTCAAAAATCCTGTGACCTTTGTTGTGTTGTCCCTCTCGTGTCAGTGTCACAACAAAAAATTGTACAAATTTTCTTCACTCAAAGGACTAAACAATTTTAAATTTAAGATTTAAACAATTTTAATAAATCTAAATATTATTTATTTTACCATATTTGAAGAAAAATCAAAATATGTACATGTATGTATTTATATCATTTAAAAATATGAACAGTCGCCTCCTTTTAATCCGAATTTCCTTCTAACTCGTTCTAGACAGGAAATAATCCTTGAGATTTGTCAGCTCGAAAGTGGTGGAGCCGTGAATTATGAAAGTAAATTAAAGTAAATTCAGGTATCGAACCTGGCACCTTCTACGTAGAAGTCGACGCACTAACCCTCACACCTGAATATACTTATATTTAAATTATTCTACATTTCATTATTAAGTGGTTCCATCTACTCGCTAGTAAACAAATTGCACAGCCGAAATTTTGTTGCAGGCATGACTGAGAACTTTTCCCTTTACTTAAAATTATTATAGTAGTAATAATATATATATAGTCGGTTCAAAGGTAAAAATCATTTACTAAAAAAATAGACAAAATGAGGCAATTTGATTTAAGGACAAATTCTTTTCTCGAAATTCCAATTCTATAGATGCACATTAAATTTTTAATTTTAGTTTGTTGTTTAACTTTACGCAATTAATAATATAATTCTCATCAAGAACAAAAAAATATGTTATTATGTTTTTAGAATATTTTAAGAGAAATTTACTTAATGATTTTTAGTTTGAAAAAAATATTATATCATGAGAAAACAACATTTTTTTTTAGAATAAATAACAAGTATAATTCAACAAAAAGAGAAGTCAAGATGCTAGTTTAGTAGTTTTCATTGGAATCACTCATTTTGATCACGTTCAGGCAAGCGGGGTTCGAAGATTCTTATACCACGGAACAATTTCTTCAGATATATGACCTGCAGTGGCAAGTTTCACCAAATCCGTGTTTTGTTTTTGTTCACCGTTCAGAGCTGGCAGCTTTTAAGAATCTTCCAGGTTCGTTGTGGGATACATTAGAAACCAAAATTATGGAATAGATTTGAAAAACAAGGAATGTACGCTAAATAGAATAAACGCGCTATCAGGAAAATAGTGAACTTATCCGTTAGGCGTTGAAATCACAATGTTTGCAAAATAATGGGGGAGCAAAGTAAAGAGTGACAAATTATCAAAAGTAGTGGTCGTTAAGAACACTAGACTTTGCTTTAAAAAAAATTATAAGTGAGATAGTGATTTTTTCCTCTAAAGAGAAACTAAATAAGCGCACTAAATGAGTTTTACCATTTTGTAATTCCTGTAAGAACACAAATTAAACCTTCCTGATTTTTAACAGTTATAAAATGTGAAAAGTTGTAGATATTTTTGTAAAAAAAACTGATTTTTTTTCCAAATTTTGTACTTAATGAGTTTTAGCTTTGGACCGACTATATATAAAAATCAATGCTTGTATGTCCTTTATAAAATCTTAAACGGTTAGAGATAGAGCACTAATGTTTTTGTTCAGAATTCTGTGAAAAAAGTTTTGGTACCAATTTTTTATGCAAGACTTTATAAGTATTCAGAATTATATTGATCGAACATACGATTGATGAGTTACAATTGAAAATGCGTAGGAACTCGCGCCGGATACAGCTAGTATAATATAATATGGCTGGGGCTACAGCCTGTTGAGGACCGGCATAGCTTCTACAACAACCACTCATGTCGGGCGTGATTTTGTTCTCACTAGTGGAAGAGGCCTAAATTTGCCTGCCGACCTCAAACGGCCAATTCGAGAAGCGTTTTCTATACAGTTATTACTCTTTGAGTGTTGCCAGACACTCGAAAGAAGTAAGGACGTGAAAGTTAAATTTGGTCGTACCGGGAATCGAACCCATCGTAATTCAAGTAAGTTAAGAGTCGACGCACAAAACACAACTCCACCGTCGCCATTTTGTAGCTGGATCTGCATTAAGTTGAAAACAGGTTTTCCTGCGTACATTTTTCCGGTCGGCGAGATAGGTGAGTAAAAATGCGTTACCACGGCTGTGTTAAGAAACGTCAAATATATATTAATATTTTATATTAATGTATTAATGAGCTTTTAGGATGCTAAAGTAAAACACACTTGTCTGATTGAGCTGAGTGTCAACGGTGTTTATATAATTACAACAATCTCATAAAACATAAGCAATCGGTTATGTTTTTTGTTCGATATACGTAGAGTGGATAGCAAAACTGGATACATCATTCGAGTTCTTTGGTTTTTCATCAGTGAAAGAAATCGAAATAAAATAAAAATCAAGCGGATCACATATCCAGTTTGCATTTATTTTTTGTTCTTTTACCGTCGTCTTAACTTGAAATATTATTAGTTTCGATATCTCCTAACGATTTTTAATCGTGATAATCGCACCCTACCGAGACTATGGTACAAAAAAGGAAAAAAGGTGGTACATAATACTAATTGGCACACAAGACTGTTAATCTTCACATTCTTCGGATCAGCATGGAAAAAACCGATACCAATACACCCAAAAACAACTGGCCAGACATTTTTTTTTATGGAAAACCACATGGGCTGAAATCATGTATCCGGTTTTAATCGCCACTGTAGGTAGGTGTAGAAAAAATGAGCTTAAAACATTGTCTGCAACAAAGTAAATAGTAATGAATTAAATCAAACATCAAATTTGAACCATTTTGGTTTATTTCCCCGTCTCAACTATTATTCCGATACTTTTTGCTTGAAGTTAGTGCATCTTATGCGGTAAATAATGAAAAAATGTTTCATTTAACGTTTGAACATAACGCTCATTTTTGTTTTTATTGGAGCGATGCAAAGGTGACGCCGCATTGAATTTGTTTTCAATCTTAGTATCAGATTAATGATTTGCTACAGTCATCTGCTGAAGTATATATTTATTAAGTGCATGGCGAAAGCTTTACAAACTATGGAAGTGTGAAAGAGAGAGGAACGGACGAGCATATGCGAAATTATAAAGGTTTTGTTTTCTTCTGGCGGAAAACCTTGAAAACCGTCTCTAGAAAAGGAAACCACATTCAAGTTCCCGAACAGAAGTAGTTAGTATTGCTTTCAAGCGTGTACAATATTCTCGTCGGTCGTCCTATTAAGAACATCATCCTCACTTATTTTTGATGGGAACTTTAAAAATAAATAAAATCGTGGATGGACATTTTAAGGGACTGGATGATAATACACATACATATTTGCACATCGTTAAATAAACATAATTTTTTGAAGAAAATAAATTATAAATTCTTATTAACCATTTTATATTCATTATTTAACTTTTATTATTCCAATATTTATTTAGTATTATTTTTTGATTTTGTGTTATTTTATTACATTATGTGGATAGATATATTTTATAAAATTGTCTGACAATGTCCTCGCTTCGCATCTTTCTTGAACAGAATACGTTTTGTCTTCTGGCTTTCAAATGAAATATCGTAAACATGGGCAAAAAGAAAGCAGAATATTCTGTTGAAGACAGTTTAATTTTACTTGGTTCTAGTCGAGAATTGATACGGAGATGAACGTGGACGCACGTTTCCGCCACGCGCATTGTAATTATATGACATTGAAGGTGATTGTTGTTTATCTACGAAAACAATGATTGCCATTATTATGTGATTGAAATTAAATTTTTAAAGCACATTTATAATACAATTTTTGAAAATGAAGAAGAATGGATAAAAGTGTTTTCTTCTACGTCTAATTTTTTAAATTACCTTGTGTGTATGGCTTCTGCTGAAATCCGCCACCAAAATACTGCTGCTGTTGTTGGTGCGGTTGTAGCTGCTTTGTATACCCACTGCTGCCACCATTCTCATTACTGTTGTACCGCGGCCTATTAAGATTTATAACTTTTATTTAAATAAAACATTTGTCCTCAGGACAACAGGGTATCACTTACTTATTATAATTTGGATGCATAGGCTGTTGATATTGCGGTTTAGGATTAGCGGCTGCCATTTGCGCCCTTTGAGCAATTTTTTTTGCTGCTTCTGGATCTTCCATAAGCTCACGCAACTGCTCCTGACGAATGTCATCATGCTTATCTGGGATAAGATATTTACGAATCTCAGCAAGTGCATAGGCAACACGAGCATACGCTTCAGCAGGTGGTGCTATTGCTGATATCTCAACGTGTAGTGGAAGATTCAAGTGGGCATATTTGGTGTCTGTTGAATTGCGGAGTTCTTCTTCTCGGGCACGATCTTTCATTGAAAAACGACCCAAAATCACTATTTTGCATTGAGTTTCTTCTTGCAGACGACGTAAAGAGTTTCCCTTGGGTCCAAGCAATTTTCCGACATAATTGAACTGAAATCAGGAAATAATGAAATTAATATATGCTTTTATAAATAAGCATGTTAATTCTAGATCAAAGATCAAATATACATTATATAACTTAAAGAAAAACGACCAAAACTTATGCAACCAAGTTTTTGTGCGTTAATTTTTTTTTATTGTGAATGTGAATTATGAAAATAAGTAAATCATTCGTATTTGATTTTAGTTTGTGTTCGTGAATTAAAAATAATTTACAAAGTTTTCTATGAAATATTTCAATGCAACAACTTCATAAATGTAATCACACCAGGGCAAATTATACAATAAGTTAAAAACTACAATAATCGAACAGATATTTACAACACTCTAAAAAAGGCTACGCATACGCGCCGGCAAGAGCCGGACAGGCGCAAAAGAAATGTGTTGTGGTCTCACTCTGTGTTGTTGCAGTTGCGACAATGTGAGTTGTGTGGCATGATATCCAATCCACTGGAAATATCATGACGAGTTCGCCGAAGGAGATCTTTGGTTGTGGATTATTTGTCTTCAGGCCATATATTCCTTCATTTTGCACAGTGCGTCAGTCTGGCCCATTTAAGGTTTGCTGATTCTAGGAAATGTGAAGATATATTAGCCTTGACTGCTTGTTGTGAGATGAAAACCTCTTCTGCAAGCGAGCGCTGAAAGCAGATCCCTGCCTAGCACGTTCACCTGCCTTTTCATTTCCTGGGATGCCACTGTGATTTGGAACCCATTAAGGGAAATTAGCAGTTCCTCTAACGACGCTATCTCAGCTAGGCATTCTTGTACTAATTTTGAATGTGAAGTAAAGGTGCAATATCTCTGCTGTTTGACTATCAATGCATATGGCCAACCTTCTGTCTTGGCAAGATAATTTGGGTGCATTTTTGACGACATGCTTTCCGGATTGAAAATAGCTCCGCTTCGAACTAGCTGGAATGGTCGGGCCGTCTACAGACTTTACGCATGTTCAGGGATTTTGAGAACGAACCCGCACAGACTCCGCCGCACATCTTAGAGCCGTCGGTGAAGATTGTCAATTTAAAATCCCAGATTAGTTCTAGGGACCCTGGGGGATGATACTAGGTCTCTTGGTATAGATCAAGTATAGTGCTTTTTTTTTACATCATCCAGACTCTCTGAGCCTGATAGCGCTGTGCTGTAATCCTTTTAACATGTACGTTTGAGGGCGGAAGATGTAGCATACCGTAACCGTTAGGGAATCTGACGGAGTCGATCGTAGAGCGCCTGTGGGACCTATGCATGCTGTTCTCTGTAACTTCTTTAATTTTGTGGTATTGTATTTTTTCCTAAGGGCCGGCCACCGTACTAGTGATCCGTATGTTAGAATCGGGCGAACCACCGCCGTATACTTCCAAGGATCAACTTTGGTTGGAGATTTCAGTTTTTACCAAAGGTTCTACACCTTCTTAACTTACTGTTCTGAGTTTAGTTTCCAGCTGATTTTGGGATCTAATATACAGTTGTCCCTCGTATGACGCGGTGGTAACGTTCCAGGAAAATTCTGCGTTATTTGATTCGCGTTATAGAAGACTTAGTTTTCATATAAATTTGAGGGTTATGTTCCATAAGCTTTTTAAAAAATAAAATAGGTACTACATTAAAGATGTATGTACGTTTACAACTGAAAATCAAATTCATACATTATTTAAATTAAAAAACATAATGAAAAAAACAACGAGCATTAACAAACTTCATTTTTGTGCTTTCGCCAGTCTGTGTCACTGTCTCCGAACATAATATTTCGTCGAAATAGTGAGCGCCTTGGGCGTATAGCTTCATTAGAAGAAGTTTCCTCGGCAAAGTTTTCGTCATTTGATAAGAAACAAATTGTTGGAAGCTCTCCCAGTGGTTGTGCGATTGTGAAATTATATACAAGTCGAAATTTCGCATTGTACTGAAACTGTTTTTTTTTTAAATCGCGTTATATCGAAAACGCGTTGTGGAAGTATCGCGTTATACGAGGGACACTTGTACTATAAAAATATAGGTGGCGCGAAAGTCCGAGGCAGACCCTGGCCTAGCTTCTCAGTAACCACTCCGTGTTGTGCGTGCTATTTTTGTTCTTTCATGTGTGGAAGGGACCTACAATTTAATGCCGACTCCGAACGGGGAAGTTGAGAAACTAGACAGGAATACTCTTTGAGCATTGTCAGTGACTCGAAAGAGGTGGAGCCGTGAATTATAAAAGGTGGGTGTCGAACCTGGGACACTTGTACTATACTAAGTAAATTAATTTATAAATTACAGAGCAAGATTGGCCAATGTACCAATGCATGAAGCCCTATGTTCACTTCACAATCCCAAACTTGTTCTTACGAACCGGTTTCGTATTATGTTAGAAATGTAAAAAAAAATGCTATTACACATCGAACTTGGTTTGATAAAGAATTTTGTAATAACAGTCCCAAAAGACGGATTACAGTCTTATACTTGTAATCCAGGAATCCGATTAATATGGTCCAACAAACATTACAACACCCCCTGCTAAGTACTTCATTAAGCGCCTAGTATAAAAGATTGTGAAGAAATATATTTATATCGAAGGTCAAACATATGACTTTCAAAATAAATTTCATCGAAGTACTGAATTCTGGAAAATTAAATATTTTCATCGAAATTGCCAGAAAATACATCATTTTTTATATATTTCAAAAGTGTGATGTGGGTTTCTCAGTTTTCATATTTGTAGATTCGAAAAATAAGATGCAAGTGTCTCCAGAAAGTATTTCATTATCGGTATTCAATGGAAACACTACTGTACGTCGGCCTGCATTTGTTAAAAAATAAGAGAAATAAGAAAATGGTAATAAAATATCAAACTTAAGGCGACTTTGAGAGAGCTGCGTTCAGCTTACACTTCTCTTACATATTGACAGATTTTCTTCAAAATTTAACGTTTTTAAGCAGCTGCTGTGACCCATTATGTATCGGTGGTGCTAGGAACGCCATCAGTATAGTCAAGAAACGTCCCTTAGCAATATTCCCTATAACAACCCAACCTCAATAGAGGCAATTTTTAACATTACGGGGAATATCACTGAGGCCATGGATACGGCATTAACCAAATTATTTCCACTAGCAGACCCCTAAAACCCAAAAAAACCACCCTATTGGCCAAAAGACCTGCATAAACTAAGAAAGCATAGCAGATAGCTCTTCAACCGAGCCAAGACAACGAGGAATCCAAGCGATTGGGACCATTATAAGGACAGTCTAAGGACCTACAAAGCTATAATTAGAATGTCGCAAAACCAATGCTGGCAAAACTTCTGCTCGCGCATTGAAAGCAACTCAGAAGCCAGTAGACTACGGAAAATTCTATCGAAATCACCAGAGTCAGGATTCTCTCCAACTGCTACTAGATAAGCATTACCCAGGTAGCGAAGAACTTTTTTTGGTTCTCATAATAATAAATCATAAATAACAATGGATGACATCGCCTTAACGGTCAGCAGAAAATACCCCCAAACCCTAGGGGAGCTAATGGAAAACACTCTCAAAGTGTTATCGAATTGGACCAGCAAATGAAATCCAGCAAACATTTTAAATGGTACTCTTTTTTCGGGAAACCATCAGACGCCCCAAATTGCACCACCAAACCTCCAGTGACATTCTCAGATCAGGCCAAATATCTCGACATTACATTAAATAAATAAGCTCAATTGGAAACTTAACTCATTAGACATTATGGGAAACAAACTCGGTACTGAACAATAGCAACACAAATGAGATCTACACAGATGGATCTAAGACCCGTAGTGAAGTGGGAGCGGGTATGTTATTTTGATGAGGACGATATCGAACGAGAGCATCGTTATTTTCACCAACAGTCAAGCAGCAATTATAGCACTCGAATCACCATTTTTAAGATCAAAATTGGCAAGATATCTAGACATTGCAGTCTAACTGTGTTCTGGGTTCCTGAACAGAGATATCCCAGGAAACTGTAAAGCAGACGAGCTAGCCAGGAACGGAACAACAATCTTTGGACCTAAGGTTGAAAACATCTGGATACCAATGGAAACTAAAAAAAAAACTATAAAGCTAGCAATCGACAGCGCCCTTTAAAGGTGGAATAATCCAAATTGGATCTAAGGAGAACCATGGTCATACTCCATTAAGAGATAAACCCTGGAATGGACCCCGGAATTTCATATAAACGAACAAACGGATATATCTAGGCATTCGTAAAAAAAACAAAATGGTTCCAGTAGTAACGGACGGCTCAGTGCCGACACAATGGACCCCTGGGACTAAACGAGCCCATAACCTTCGAAGGAAGCTACACAACCTAACCTAACCTAAGGTAAGGCAGTGTCACTGTTGTTCCCTTTGAATCTGTTCCTACACGTACTGTAAGCAATTATAGGAATATGTGTACCAGGTGCTTGTTCCCAATCAGTGTCCCCGCGTCGAAAAAAAAATCGGAAGCAAAATCTACCACCTTTCCCTTAATTGGAGCTAGTGATTGATTTGTTTGTTTAATTTTCAAGTAAGGTAACAACAAAAACAATCTTCAAATATACACAAAACACAAATAGCCTAATTTTTCAACACAACAGCCTAATTAAATAAGAAAAAACTGTTAGAGTTTTGAAACTGTTTAGAGTTTTTTCTTATTTGTGTATATTTAAAGATTGTTTGCTTTACACACTAAATCGGAAGGTTCCCCTCATATGATTTTACTGTTTCTTATTTCTTCAGAACCCATCATTAAATTGACTGTGCTAACTTGTAGACGATTTGTCGTATTGCTATTGATTCTACTTAGCTTAGCATACTAAGGTAATACGTTCGCGGCTGCAATACTGTGATAGAGCTGAACAATTTACATACATTTCGATTTTTACTATTTTTCTAATTTAAAGTCCCGAACAGTTTTGAAATCCATTTGGAATTCTAAAAATAAGACTGGATTCATGGGCCCACTGTAGTTTTGAAAGTACATCTAACTTTAAAATTGCTTACCTCCATATATATGTACAAAAACATGTAGCGATTTATTTTTATCTGAAGTTTGTGTTTGTATCTAATGAATATGCACAATATCTCGTTGAATGAATATTTTAGTAATTACACACTTTCTTGACGGAAGCAGAACCGAAAATATTTTAAAACGCATTGCACCAAGGGACAATTGGTCACACGCCTATTGCAATGACATAATTAGAAAAATTAAAAAATACTATAAAACGTCACAAAAGACTAAATGTGACGATAGGTCCAACACAATAGAATACCATGTAAATTGCAATTCAAATTCAGAGAACAAGCCCTCCTTATAAAATTACGAGCCTACAAAATATATGCCAGACATTTTCGGATTTTTCAGACCGAAAGAATATTTAAATCTAATCGGTATCACCCAACTTACTAATTAACTTATTTCAATTAGATGGATGGATGTAAGGAAAAGAATAAAAGAAACAACTTCCACAAAAAAAACTTCTATATCACACCAAACACACTTCAGCCACTTTAATTCATAGTTAGAATATTGAATTTTGTTTTTACTCTGTGGGTAAACGCTATTCATTCCTCGTCCCCTTGGACCAACATCTTCCGAGAACGAGGAATAAAATGTCTACGCAATACCGACAGCACTTCGCCAAGTTCTTTACTGAATGGAAATACAAAACAAAATTGGTTTTTTTCTTATCACTCGCTCAATATTCAATTTCTCTTTCATTCTAAGAGTAATAAAATTGTTTTTCTTTCGCTAGAAATGCAATGAAATGAAAATTTTGCCACAGCCGAATATTAAATTTTCTTTAAAAATATAATTACGGTATTTTCCGTATTTTTGTTCGCAGGATATATATTATACGTATGTATGAGCATGTCGCGTCGTGTTTGTTTGGATGGATGCAAAATTTTCTAGTGTCTCTATGGGTAGATTTGAAGTCGCAAGGAAATATGTGTTTTTTGTTTTGTTATTTTCACAGATTTTGTATTTTAAAAGTTTGATCGTATACAGATTTAAAATTAATAGATTTTGCATTTGCAAGTTGATATGTATAAAAACATGCAACTTATTTGTACCGGTTTCAGGTAGAATGAACATCAAAATTGGCAGCTGAGATTACTATGACATTCGGCTTCGGCCGAAGGTAATCAAAAAGCGAAAGTTCGGCTTCGGCCGAAAGTTGGCCTTCGATCCGACTCTACTGAGGTTCACTCGGTGTTGAGAGAGTAGAAAACCAAAAACAAATTTAAGAAGAATAATACAGGGTATGGAGCCTTTAGTCGGCCCATTAACTCATTTTTTGCTTTTAATTTGTTCTAAAAATTCCGTTACTAAAATAAGGAATTTAATATTCAGAGTTTCTGATTAATTGGAATCTGTTAATTATGAAATTCAGGGGGGATAAGGGCGTAAATAATAATAATTAAATTCACTTTATCGACTTCCAAAACAGAGACTTATCAAAAATTCCCTTATGTGGCCCAACCACAGTCAATTTGTCAAACATGCGCCATCTTTATCGCAGATATAAATAACATTCTAATATCCACAGAAAAAACGAAGAGAGACAAAACTGAATACGTTAATGCTGAAGCAATCTTCGTGCAATCGCGACACGGTCTACTTCTACCAAGAATATTTTACCACGTATAGAAGTCGCTAAAAGGTATAAATGTCTTCCACTCTTCCCCATTGAATTTATCAACATTTACAGCTACTTGAAAACTAATAATTGCTCAAATTCCTGTTGTGAAAATAGACGAATTTCGGTTCTCAATCCCAGTAACTTAGTTGTATTAGTCATAGGTAGGATTATGGAAGACAGTACTCCAAAGGTGGTTGTTGATTAAATAGCATTTCAAGCCGAAAACAGGTAGACCGATTTGATTTTTGAGTCAAGTTCCGATAGATGTGAAAATAAACAAAGTTTATATTCTTAAGTAGAAAACATCAACTCTACCGAGAACATCAAACTAAAAGTAAACTACAGACAAATCGAAAGGGTCGAAAACATTAAACACTAAGGAACTCGGATTAACAAAATCGCAAACACCAGTAAAGATGTACAGTGTATGATAGAGCAAGCGAGGATAGTCTTTTGCAAAATGAGGGCTTAAATTGAATTAATTTAACTGGCATTTTTAGTGTCGAGCACTCGCCCTGGCCGCCGCCACAGCATAGACTGGACAATTCATGCTTAGCATAAAGTGTCCAGGCGGGTTTCCCCTGAAGTCATAATCGGGGCAATGAATGGCATTACCACAATCACGCTTAGAGTGGCCCGACTGTCCACAACGCCAGCACACAGAGTCCTTCTGTCTACACCTGGATGCAAAGTGACCCAGGCCAAGACACCGGTTACACCACTTCACCAACGACTTCTCCTTCACCAGAAACGAGAAGTGCTTGATATAGCACCTCCCTTCTCCGAGAAGGATATCCGCGGCCCTAGGGCTGCAAAATAGGACAGCATTAAACCGACCATCCCCTGCCTCCCAAGGGGTGGAAAGGCAGACCTGCTTTTCAAACTGCTTGGTTAACTTGCTTAAGTTCAACTTATGCAGCTCACCCAGGAACTCTTCAGGGGAGAATCGTTTCTCCACCCTCTGACAAGAGATTTACTCGTTGGTGCTTCGACCAACAGACCCACCTCTTCGAGCTTTTTATGCCCGAGGAACGCATCCCGCTCAGGTACCGATGGCGTGCGGACCAGAATGCCACCTTGTTTGCCAGGGCGCACGGTATGCACCCTGACACCCACGGCAGGCTTCAGTGCCCCCACTGATTCTCCCTGCTTGCTCTTAACTAGTAACGACCACGTCAACTGGTTTGGCAGGTTCAACATGAGGTTTTTTAACCTGACCTTTGACTCCCATACCACCAGAAATAGTGGTGGTGCTGGCTACCTACGCAAACGAAGGTCGCCCCTCGACACTCATCCCAACAGGGACTCCTAACGACTTGACGGTCCCACTTGGACCGTCCCTGCCCTCTACCGACTCCGAAGCTCCCACTGCAGGAGCACATTCGGTGTCCTCCCTACCCCTATGACGCTCAAGCGTCCCTGCTAACTCTAACAAGAGCTCCTCATATTTTGAGGAAATCTCAGTTAGAGGAACGCCTGCATCGGGATGGTGCCCAATAGCGGAAACCACCATCTTCTTAACTTTCATGAATCTAGCTAAGACACTAGCCAGGGTTATACACTGAGCCTGCCTTATCTCACGCATAGGTGGCGCTGGCTTCACCTTAGGCAAGGCACTCGCACCAGCAGAGCCCGCAGTGGCTTGCACACGCGACGGCGCGCTTGAGGGAAGAGCCGACTTGACTTCACCCACAGCTTTAATCAAACGCGCCCTAGCCATAGGAGGACCCATCACCTTTGGCACACTACCACTACTGCCCGAAGTCACGACTGCATCAGCCGGCAAAGGCAACAACACCACGCGTGTCTCCTTACCTCCTACCTTCTGGGAAGAAGAAGAAGGCTGGGTAAGCGCCTTCTTGGCCACCAAAGAGTCCGGACCTAAAGAGTTTGCCGGAGCACCCTTTTCAACCGGTCTCTTTCTGGCTTTACCCGCCTCCGTCTCCTTGGCAGAGTTATTTACCGCGGAGGCCGAGGCCGGCGCCAAGGATTCCCGGCGCGCCTTCCTCGTCTTCTTCTTCCTCTTCTTCTTGCCCTCCGCTGCCACCGTTGGACTATTCAAGAAGAAATTCCTCAGGGGGGCATCGGAGGCAACAGTCTCACTCTCACAGTCGGAGGTGAGGCCAACAAAGGCATCCTCCCTCCGACCGCCACTACCACTCAGGGTTTCCCCTCCTCCATTTGCTCTCTTGCGAATATATATATATTACAAGAAACGAACACTCAATATATAAATACACTCACCCAATACCGATAACAGCACGTTCTACGGCGCAAACAAGTTTCTCGTAAACAACTTCCCGTTAGTGTGGAAAAAATTCCACACACACACTAAACTACCACTAGGGTAGGGTTATACAACCCCCATTATATGTGGATCAACGAAGTCCGGAGACTGAAGATAAAAGTTATAGCCCAGAAGGCTAGCGGCTTCAACATTTGATCCCGCCGCAGGCACCAATGCCGCTGAAATTAAGACCGAACCCAGTTAGGTCTTAATTATGGTATACTGTAAACAACGATTTGGATTTTGGAAGCTACAAGGGCTGACGTTGGTAGTATTCTGTTACCCGAGTAAGCTGGAGTGAAATCCGGTTGAAACAACTCTCAGGCTAATGCTACATACGCCCCCCTCCCGTTAAAACCTTGGCAGGACTCAAAGAACGCTCAATGTTACGTCGTAAGTTGGTGGTGTAGGTCCAGATGTAACATTAGCACCGATCCGGCTCTGGCACACGACCCCATAAGGGCGCGTGCCAACCCTCGCATGGCCTCCCTGCTTGCATTGCAGACAACCATGGGATCCCGGGTGGCTACACATTCGAACTTTGATAACGACTTTGAGTGGGGACCAAACAGCATGAACTCAACAAATAGTGTGAATAATAGAAGTGAAGAGACGATTTCGCGGCTTTTCAAAGGAGCGCGAAGGTGCAGAGATCTCCAGTAGGGCAAATATCAACGCCCCGATCAAGTGAAGAGGATAGCGCGGCCCAACAAGTACGCGCAAAGTCCACACCTGAAGCAACTAGCAACCCATCCATCTTCCACAAACCACAACTGGTGTAGCATCAAGGCGCTCTATGAACTGGCAGCTATCGAGACACACGACGATAAGGCTAAAGTAGTAAAACGGAAGAACAACGCTTCCCAAACATCCCCGTGGATGAAAACCGCAGTTGCGAGGACCGGAGCAGAACGGGAAATACCCGAGCCCAATACGGAGGCAAAATCAACCAGAAGCGACGGGGAAAAATATCATCCCTAAAGAGCAAATCTCCCGTAAGGCCGAATTAAGAGAGAACGCGGAAGTCCAGCCCAGGTGACATGTCCTACGCGGATATATTGCCAGTCAAAAACGATCGCAAGCTTGGAAATCTGGGCGAATCGGTGACAAAAATCCGCCGCACACTAAAAGGAGACCTCCTTTTCCAGTTAAAAGGAGCGGGAGGAAAGGCCGGCCCCTTTAAGAGAATAATTGAAGAATCCTTGGGAAAAGACGCAGATTTCAGAACACTGACCCACTGCGATACAGTAGAAATCAGAAATCAGAATCGAGATAACAACCAAAGCGGATATCTTTGAGGCAATAGTAGCATCCCCGACCCAGCTGACCGAGCTGAAGGAAACAGACATAGCAAACCTGCGCAAAGCCTATGGCGGCACCCAAGTCGCAATGATTGGATTACCCGCAGAAAATGCAAACACTGCTGAAGGAGGGAAAGATAAGCATAGGCTGGATCAACTGCCGTATTCGGGCACGCACAGCGCTAACAAAATGCTTTAGATGCCTAGGTTTTGGACACACAGCACGTCAGTGCAAGAGTGAACAGGAACAGGAAAATGTGTGGACGATGTGGGACAGAGGTCCATATAGCTAAGAACTGCTCCCACGAGCCGAAGTGTTTTTGGTGCAAGAGCACCAACCCCGACAACGCAGGACATGTAGCTGGCACTGCAAAGTGTCCGGTTTTCAGGAGGACCCTCACTTACAAAACATGATGAAGATTATACAAATTAACATTAATCACTGTGCGGCTGCACAAGACCTGCTGGCACAAATGTCAAGAGAAGAGAAAGCGGATGTTGCACTCATCAGCGAGCCGTATAAATCCCTAGATGGCGGAAACTGGACAGAGTACACATCGAAGATAGCAGCAATTTAGACCTGTGGAAGCCACACCTTCCAAAACACTAACACTAACGGACTATGCTACGTGTGATAAATGGTATCCACTTGCCACAGCTGCTATGCCCCCCCTAGTCTGCCACGCAGACAATACCTGTGTTTCTTAGATGATATAGAAGCGGACGCACGAGGAAAGCATCCGATTATCATTGCCGGAGACTTCAACGCGTGGGCTACGGAATGGGGCAGTAGATGCACAAAGGCAAGGGGGGTTGCCCTCCTAGAACCATTCGCATCGTTGGAGATTGGCCTTGTAAACAAAGGTTCATCACAAGCCTTCCGCAAAGCGGGCAGGAGTTCCATGGTTGACATAACTTTTGCAAGCAACTCTCTAGCAACTCTAGGTCCAGTAGCCGGATGGAAAGAACCATGCTACTGGTGGAACGACAGCATAATGAATCTCAGGGCAACCTGCCTTAAAGCTCGTCGTAGATCTCAGCGTTCCAGAGGTAGACCGGAGTTCCAGGAACGATTCGCCGCCTTCAGGCTGGCAAGGCGTAATGTGGAAAAGGCAATTAAGGAGAGCAAAGAAAACTACTTCAAGAATCTTTGCAACGAAGCAGACCTAGACCCCTGGGGAGGAGCATATAAAATGGTAATGAAAAAAGTGAAAGGCAGTAGGACGCCTCAATCAACCTGCCCACTGATGCTCAGAACAATAGTGGAACACCTGTTCCCCAGGAAACCTCCTACAATGTTCGTCCTTACACAAGGAGCTAGTTCGGAGCAAATCCGACCAGTCACGGTTGACGAGCTGCAGAATGCGTGCAGGAAAATTGCCCACAAAAAAGCACCTGGCCCTGACGAAACTTTCCTAATTGCTGGAAACTCCAAAACCTGGAACTGATACCCAAAGGCAATAAGCCCCCGTCAAGGTGTCGACCAATCTGCCTGCTTGACACCACGGGAAAGATCCTGGAGAGCATCATATACTGCAGGCTAATCGGAGCGATTAGCCTTGTCCGACCATCAGTTCAGTTTTAGGGAAGCTCGCTCCACCATCGACGCCATCAAAGAGGTGGTAGACACAGCAAGCAAAGCTATAACGGGTTCAATATGGAGGGGCGGTAAAAGAAAATACTGCCGTAGTTACGCTGGACATCAAAAACGCGTTTAACTCAGCGAACTGGTCCTGCATCATGAGAGCCTTGAATAGGATGAGCACACCGCAGTACTTGAGGAAGATAATCGTCAGCTATTATTATTATACGAAGTCTCGGCAGGCGTTCCACAGGGTTGTCCAGTTCTTGGACCCCTCCTGTGGAAATTAATGTACGACGGAGTACTGAGACTAACGCAACAACATGGAGTCAAGGTGATCGGTTTTGCTAGCGACATCGCGGTCGTGACAGCGGCCAAGCACATCCACGTGGTGGAAGCAGCCACAAACGAAGCGATCGCCAGGATCAACGATTGGATGGAGTCCGCCGACCTAGAACTAGCTTCGATCGAAGGAGGCTCTAAAATACCTAGGGGTAATGCTCGACAACCGGATGAACTTTAAAACTCACGTCGAGTACGAATCTCTCGACATCATACAGGCTCTGCGTGATAAGAGCAATCAGCGGTTTCCGAACAATTTCGTATGGCAACATCAATGCACTGTGGCAAGCCAGGTGGGACACCACAACCAAAGGAAGATGGACCCATAAATTGATACCCAGAATAGGAATGCAAGTACCACCTCACGCAGTTCTTGTCGGGCCATGGGGGTTACCGAAAATACCTCCACAGATTCGGTCACGGCAGCTCACCCACTTGTCCAGAATGCTCGCGCGAAGATGAAGACGCAGAGCACGCAATATTCCATTGCAGACGCTTTGCCGTGGCGAGAGGAAGTCTACTAACTCCCGAGATCCTAGTTACCCATATGACGGAGTCAGCTGACAAATGGCTGGTGACCTGTTCCTTTATTACAAGGGTGCAGATCGAGCTAAGAAGGCTCGAGAGAGAAAGAAAGGCCGAATTGGCAAATTTAGATCACATAGCGTGATATGCTAACTAACCCTGCGAAGTAATACCTAACGGCAGTTCCGCTGGCAGAGTGGTAGAAGTGAGCAGAGGTGTGGTTTTGGACGTAGGCGCGAGGAAAAAAGAGAATAATATCCCGTGAATCGTTCATGCTGGTAACACGGGTTACCAGTATCAGCGCAAACCATAAAAAACACTAAACTACCACGCTGCGGTGGCTTATCAACTAAACTATTCTCACTAATTACACTGCACTACCTAAAAATACGATTGATCGCTTCGAGCGCACACAGTGGAATGATAAAGAGAGGAGTAAGAAATAAACATCCCTTAACAATGATGATTTCCAACCTCCGGAGCGAAGATGAACTATAATAATAATAATAATAATATGGGTGGCGCTACAGTCCGAGGCGGACCTGGGCCTAGCTTCTCAGCAACCACTCGTGTTGTGCGTGCTATTGTTCTTGCACGAGTGGAAGGGACTTACAGTTTAATGCCGACTCCGAACGGCGAATTTCAGAACCTTTTTCTATACAGGAATACTCTTTGAGCATTGTCAGTGACTCGAAAGAGGTGGGGCCGTGAATTATCAAAGGTGGTAAATTCGGGTATCGAACCTGGCACCCTCTGCGTAGGAGTCGACTCACTTACCCACTACGCCACGGCGACCCAGATGAACTATAAGATGTGAAAATAACTCTTACTCCCACTCTTTTTTCTTACTTCCTCTGGGAGGAAAGTAAAATACAAATCGGCTGCTATCGAAACTATATATAATATATCAACGTTTAAATGTACGACAAGCGAGTTAGTAGTTGAAAGGGCTGTTATTTGAATGTTATTTAAAAACTTGATGTTTATATTTCACCACAGAAGGAAGTAAAGCAAAGGGGATAAGAGAGCATTGACGAAGTAGATTTATAAAGCACATATTAATTACAGTTAGAGCCTGAATTACTGGTATGAAATAATTACTACAATAATGCGAGAAATGCAAGGAGAACTGCATTATATATTAAACACTCTCAATGCCCAGCACACTAAAGTTATAATTTCGCCCATAGGCAAGTGAAGAAGGCAAGTAATTCTATCCGAAGCTGGTCAGATACAGGAGGTAGGTGAATTATGAGAGTTGTTCATCATTTAGGAAATCGACGACGAAGAAGTGGTCCACTCACATACCCACTATATAACGGCAGGGTTCGTTCGATAAGGACAATTCCTCCCATAAACGATGCAACCTCATATTCCTCCACTATAATGTTTCTTGAAGATATTTTAATTGTTGGACAAAAGTTTCTTTTCACGAACTATAATTCCTTATATTAAGGCAAATAAATTAACCTCTTTGCTGCACCCTGCCATCGGTTATTCCTGAAATTTGTCATATTTATATCTCCGATAGTTAGCTTCCACCACTCGAAAGCCATTGTCTTAATCTAGATGCCTAGATTTGTTTTAATAGTTTGTAAGAGTCTATCCCATATATCCCCATGTATTGCATAATATCCACAGAAAAAGATATTAATTAAATCCATTGGACCATTTGGATTTTGAAACAGTTTGAACACAATAACGCTCATATGCCGAGCACTTTTGTACATCAGATCACATACATAAATTTATATTCAACTTAATATGATAAATTCTATGCAGCCTAAGACCAGTTTTAATTTCTCATAATTGTCATAAATTACATTTCATACATAACTGACACAAGGCATTAAACACGAATGTGTTAATTACACTTTGAGTCAACGCTAAATTAGGAACATTTTTTGAGTTATTTTCTGGAGGAAATAATAGCTTAAAGTGAATGTTTTGTAGATCTGTTAGACTTAAAGCGTTATTTAACTAGTCCGAAAACTACTGCGTGTGCGATTAAGTACACTCGGCTTAAACGAAATTTTCGGTTATATGCAACAACATATTGATCACGGTAAAACAAAGTTGCCTATATCCGAACATCGTTTATATGAAAACTTCGCTTAGTTGAAACACATTTTCTTCATTTTTTGTTTGTCCAGAAAATATCTGCTGTTTTAGCGTATTTCGGATTTTCTAACCGAAATTGGATTAAAATTGAAATAAAAATAAAAATCACTTTCCATAAAGTGTAAAAACTAATCGGCTTGACTGTCTTTAAAGTCCAACCATAATGGAGGTTGGAAGACTCGAGCAATAGAGCGAATACATTGTGATCACTTCGCGAAAATCGTAGTTAAGATTCGTTCGCCATTGATTTCACATCATCAAATGGAAACGACATTATTTGCTATTTATGTATCTACGTAAACTACACTTGGTGTTAGAACTTTACATAGGTTTCCACAAGCTATTATTGGCATGGTCATTTGTCATTGCAGAATTGGCTTTCCTTCTACTTTTCGCTCGATTAAAGTTTAAAAAATAATTTGGGTCATAATTATTTTTAAAGCTAAATCTACCCATCTATCTTAATTGATTAAGCAGAAATGACAGTGACGACCGAATTGAAAAGCAGAAGAAAATGATTTCATACCCCATGAGAAGAGAAGCAAAAACAGAAGATCTTTCGCGAAACGCACATCCCTTGTTCTTTTAAGTAGGTATGCCGATGTTTCACGACTTATGAAAAACATTCCTTATGTGCATATCCATCTCATTATAATGTATATCCCCAATTGTATTATACTACCAAGCAATTGTTTTAGTCGAATATTTAAGTAATAAAGGTGAACTTAAAATATTGATATTTGACGTCTTCTCGCATTCATCAATGGCACACAATGCAAATACATATAAATACATGTTTTTGTCCACAATTCAATTGCAAACAAAACCGGTGTCATCATTATTATATCCATTATATTGCATTGATGTAAGGAATTTTGATTGCAATTAGATCACTCACTCTTTTATCCTTAATGGGCACATGGACTTTTTGTGAAAGTTTAATAATTTTCTGCTGGTACACATCAGCATATTGCTCACGTGTAGGTATCCTTCCAGTTGTATGAACTTTTTCAAGGGCTATTGGAAATACAAAAGAAAATAGTATTTTATAATTATTTACCATTTAAATATATACCGAAACACAAAAATAATTCTCACCGTCATCAATCAGCTTTTGAGCGAGAGGATATTGATTTTCCATACGAGATTTTTCGGCTAGCAAATCCTGAATATACTTGGTAGCCATTTCATTAAGTCTTACTCTTCCATTTTCATTGTGGTCTTCAACCCCATTTGTTTCAATTTCCATATCGCTCATGTTTTCGTATATATGTCGTGTTTAATACAAATCCAGTTTTTATTTTCTTTAAATTAAGACAATTGTAACACGCTATAATTAAACCTTATAAAGAGACAATGAAATAAACCTTCAGATTGCAATGGCGACGGCAGTTCAGTTCACCTTTTGCAATAAGGCACGTTTTCGGCTTGGATCCTGCTTATACATACACATAATCATATGTGAAACGACATCATACAACTACAAAATCACCGACAATATAGACATTTGACAAGCCAAAAACGTGTACAGTACTACCAGAAAAAAATTTTATATATATTTTTAATTAAAACCAAGTAAGGTCTTCTGGCATAAATCTTACATATTTCAAAAACAAATCAATAATAGTATTATTACCTTAGTATTCATTTCATATAAAGTAACATCTTAAACATTCATGTGTCTTTAGTCGAAGGTCCTGGTAGCCAGCATTGTCCACTCTGAATTTTAAAATGTAAATTAATTTATATTTTATATAGAAATAACAACAACAAAATTTTAGATAAAATTAAGTTAAATTTTAGATTACTTAACATATTTTCTAAAACCAAAAATTAACATCTACATACAAGTGTTAAATTCGCGTAGGGTATTATATGTTGAGACGATTTAGGCAATATTGTAGCATATTCTCAATACATTAAGGTCTACCATAAAAACTAAATTGAATAAAACTTGGCTTCTACAATGAATTATGTGTAATATTGGATGCAAAATGAAGCCAAAAACTGTAAAACAAATATTGTGAAATGTTACCACTTCCTTATGGTAAATTGAAGTGTGTCAAAAAGAGTAAATATTCTCCTACATTATCGACATTTTTCAACACACTGGCGACGGCATCTCAAAGCACCATTTTACTTTGAAATTGATTTTTTTTCTGAGTGTCGTAGTAGTTTGTCTTCAAGAAACAACTAAATTATTATTTCAAGCAATAAAAAGTAAAAGAGGAGTAAGATTAAAATGCCGAGATCATATGATAGGAACGAATACAATGACGACATTGAATATAAAAGAAAACATCGCGACGAGGAAAGTGGCCATCATCATCAACAACAGGACTCTGCACCTTTAAATGAGAAGACCAACGAGTATCTTCAAGATTGTCTTACGGAAAAAAAATCGGTTGACAAAAAATACCCAATATGCAAAAAGCTCTTAGAAACAGGTAAAAAATGATCTATATTTCCAAAATAGAAATTTCAAATACACAAATTGTCTTTAGAAATTGAAAAAATCCTTGTAAGTGCGCGTATTCCTCGTGCCGAAACATTTGCAAATGTCTATAGTGAAAAACCTATCCGAATTGCACAAAAAGTAATTTTTCCCATTAGAGACTACCCAAAGGTAAAACGTGTTAAATACGATCAATTGCCAACAAATATTGATTAATATTTTTTTAATAGTTTAATTTTGTTGGCAAAATACTTGGACCAAAGGGCAACACCCTACGTCAATTACAAGAACACACGCAATGTAAAATGATTATTTTGGGAAGGAATTCGATGCGTGATCATGATAAGGAAGAGGAGCTAAGATCTTCAGGCGATCCAAAATACAATCATTTAAATCGTGATCTTCATGTAGAGATATCCACAGTGGCTCCACCATCGGAGGCGTATGCACGGCTGGCATATGCTCTAGCAGAAATAAGGAAATTTCTTGTTCCTGATAGTAATGATGAGATCCGCCAAGAACAAATGCGAGTAATGGATATTGGAAAAGAGAAGCCATACAAACATGGAATTTCAAGATCTTATGGTGCACCCTATGGTGGTAGTCGGTAAGTTATGTTTAGTTTGAATAATTTAACATGTGCAAAAGTACTCAAATTCAGATTATGTTAATTATTATCATGTCCCAGTCAGTCGTACGATTTAAAACTACAATAACATTTTTACAGGAGTCCTCCACCACCACCAGCATTTGACAAACCATCGAAACCAAAAGTGTACAGCATCCTAGAAAAAGCACGTTACGCTATGGACGACTCATATTCAGTCAGCAAGTCGCAAAGGTACGAGTCAAGCATTTTCAAAGTAAAATAAGTTTCAAATTGTATGCACATACAAGTGGCCAGCAAAACTGGATACCTACATAATTTCAGATTTTGTGTTCATCAATACAAACTTTTCCTAACGACGGATTTGATTAAAATTTTCAAAACCTGTTGATTTTGATTCGTTCAATGTTTTCCTTTCTTCGAAACAGCAGAATTACGATGTTGAATATTTTTTTAAATTAAGGGTTTATTGCAATATCATGATAAGCCACATTGTTTAAAAAGTTGAGGTTTTAGTTGGATTCCACGCAAGAATATAATAATACCGTAGTTTTATTACATTGGATATAAGTTATATTAAAATATTTTTATGGAAGAACGTGATAAGCCATAATATGGGGTTGCAAAAGTGTTTTTCTCCATCGAAGAAATTTGGTACGTTATCTACCTATAGTAAGAAGTTATTACACTATTTTGTAGATTTATTTAACACTTTGAAACCCATTCCATCAATATTTTGCTCTTGTGGCTTATCATGTTATTGCAATAAGCGCATCACTTTAAATTTTAAATAAAACTTGATTTTTCATTTAAAATATCTCTTCTACCGATCAGTATGACGCCAAAATCTGAATGGCGTATATAATCAAAAAATATGAAACTCCAAGTTTAGACCTAAGGCTAAATACACTAAAGAAAAAATAAAACCTAGGAAAACTGGATACTGGTGGTCGATCCTCGAATTTACCAATTTTCATAATTCACGGCTAAATCTCTTCCAAGTCACTGGCAATGCTCAAAGAGTATTCCAAACTTCGCCGTTCGGAGCCGGCATAAAACTGTAGATTTCCAAGCAATTAAATGAGAAAATAGCTCCCAAATATGTCTATCAAATCCGTCGTAAGAAAAGAACAATGATTGTTGCAAAATCACAAAAATTCAAAGCTTCTATAATTATATAATTACAAAGTATACGATTTATTGGAGTTTGATTGAATCGAAAGCTTCCTCAATGTTCTCGGTTTGATCGCTGGTGGAGGCACCATAAACTTGAATTTCGGACTTTCGGTTTTCGTCTACCTATAATTAACCCAAATAATTATTTATTCGCTATGTTTCACAGAATTTTCAGTGATAGGAGAATATTAATCGTGCTTAGCACGTTTTCGAAAGTATGTTATACGTATACGTCAGCGCCATATTTTGTATCACAAAATATCGATATGGTAGTAATTGTATAAGTGGTCGCCGTGGCGTTGTGGGTCTGTACGTCCTCTTCAAAGTACTTCAGTTTCGCAGCCTAGGTTCGATTCCAGGAATGATCAAAATCAGTTTGCGGAGCCTTTCGTGTCACTGATAATGCTCAAAGAGTAATAACTGTCTAGAAAAAACTTTTCAAACTTGGTTGGTCGGAGTCCTCATAAAACTATAGGTACCTTCCACTCGTGAAAGAACAGTTGCTGTTAGACTCTACGGGTTGTAGCGACACCCATATTATTATTGCATATATTATAGTAGTTGTGTAGGACATTTTAATGTGTAAATATGTTCAAAGTTACTAACATCAGAACTAATGATTTTAGACCTCGTGAACATGATGCTTACGATCACCATGATTATGGCAGGTACTCACCACCCCCAAAGCATTCCTCATCCCATGGACATTATGAAGGCTCATCGTACGATAGAGGAGAGTATCGCCGGGATCATCCATCATCATATTCTCATAGTGGGTATCCGAGTAAGTTTTAATAGTTAGTGAAGTGTGTGCATGGATGTTTTGTTTTATTAAGAGCGAAGTCATGTTGCGACATGGAGCATTGCTTATTATTATTTTTTTTTTATTCTTTATTTATTTGTCTGATTAGATTAAGGAATAGTTAAGTAAATCACAAATCGTTAACTCGTAATTTTCGGTTCATTAAAACAACAACAACGTTAATAAACCACACTATCGGGTAACCTCAAAACAACCATAATAAAAATTATATATCAATTCTACAACAGAGAAATAAAACTTTAATACTATATGAAAAACAAATATAAGATTTAAAATTAATTATGAAATCATTAAAAGCCAAATTCAATATAAAATTTATAGAAACAAGCAACGGTCGTTCATCAACATACCGACCAACAAGTTCAAATCACTATGAATCTGGATCGACACGTTCCCGTGAAAATGTACGCTACAGAGCCGCACCATATCCGAGAGTTCGATAATTATTCATTTGAGGAGATAAACAATGAAAAATCGGAGAAAAAAATATTAATAAATAATGTGCACAACATATGTCTGACATTGGAAAAAAAATATTCAAAAATAAACTTATACAATAAATACATAAATCATACATTTAAAAATCATGTAACAAGGTAAATCTCTTTTTTGTCAAGCGAACAAAGTATAAATTGTTCAACCTAAAAGAAAATAATTAATTGAATGTTCCGGTAAAGTATAGTATTCATTTTTTTTATCCTCTTCAAATAAAATCCAATCAATCCATCACAAGACAAAACCGAATACCATTTCGCCAATGAAATGTGTAAACCTAGTAAAAATTAAACAAATGCCAATACAAAATAAATTTAATCTAAATGTAAAAGTGTGCTGATTATGTTTGCACAGATTTGCTGTAGATCTGTGTTCGTTTGATTTCTTAAATATTGAAGCAGCAAAGAATGAGTTTCACTCACATCATAAAAAAATAATGTATATACACACATTTCAAATGAGATCGGTTAAATTAGAAAATAATTATGTTTGGTGAAGTATGTGAAATAATACTTATTTTCTTAAGTGATGATAGTATAGTCGAATGCTTTAAGTTATTGTCTTACCAGATTAAATTAAATTTTGCAGAAATGGTGAATAAATCAGAAAATTTCAAAATATTTTCCAGGAAAAGCTATTTAACCTTAAACTATAAAGCATATAAAACATAATATCAGCGTTATCCAATATAATTTTCATAATTTTTTCAAAAAAAAAAAACAAATAAATAACTGACGTAAGTATAAAGAAATCATACCCGTAGGAAATTTAATATGACATATATACATATGAATTCAGTAATTATCAAAAAGAAATCAACATTTAAATTTAATTCATGTATAGTTTATATACAATGTACAATAGAATACACTCATTAAAAATAAACAAAAAATAATTAATTGGTGAGCTATATGTATTTCATTCTGTATTCAAATATTCATTTACAGAGCCTAATAAAATAATAACTCGAAAGTAAAGGAAATCACAGTTGTCAAAAACTAAAAAAGCTGATGAAATTTTACAAAATTTGTTTTTAATTATATTTTCAAAACCTCAAATTTAAATTTTGAATATCAAGTCTAAAAGTGTCATATTGGTTAATTTAACAGCAAGATTACACTATTCGACTATTAGTGGAAATAAAACTATTTTTTTTGTAAAATAGCCAGGAGTGAAAAATACAATTAAATACAAAGCATTATTAATCTCATCACCAATAACTTATATAAATAATGAACCTTAAATGCAAAGCTGTAAACATGATGTAAGTATGAACTGCGGCATCCAACATTGATCAGTTCGTCATAAATTGGAAAACACAATTATTTCTAAAACAAGATGTTATTCCATAATCATCCAAATAAGTACTCCCGAATAACAGCATTCAATGCAAAATGGCATTACAAATCGTACCGTTAATCGTAACAAAGCTATGGAAAACCGTGTGATAAAACAAATAATATGAAATAATAGTGGTCAAAAGAAACAATGAACAAATTCAATTGAAGTAAGTAATCACAAGTTAAAAGCAAATGAAAACAATTCTTAAAATGTTTATAAACATTAACATATCATCATTATCTTCTTGCCTGCATGATCCACTCCCGGGGGTCGTTGCGGCGGAAAAGTACACACGAGAGTTCTTCAGGCAACACGGCGAGTTTTTGGACTTGGTCCAACCACATCAACCTGGGTCTCCCAAGCGGTCACCTACCTGATGGAATCGAATTAAATTTTTAACGCGCTCCTTGGAAGTTATGATGGGGACTTCCGTTCCACGTGACCAAACCATCCAACCATAGCCCTTTCGAAAAACCACCTGATCAACATTGAGTTTCTCGCGCACTGCCGTACTTCTTACCCGACCCCGGCGAGTAATTCGCTTAACAGCACGAAGAAATTTCCTCTCAGCAGTTTGCATTCGCGATCTTTCGGGCATTACACAAATTTAATAACCATAGTTATGACTTGGAATAAACACTGATTTAAAACCGCTAATTTGGATTTGACACTTAAGTGTCATTCAAAAAGCAAATATAAACAAAAAAGAATACTTCCTGGTATGCAAAAAGATGAAGATTGAATTATCGAGTTTAGTATCCTATTAACCATGGTAATTTTTTTTCTCCATGATTCAATAATTCTCATTGCGAACTGTCAAGATGAGTCGGCGATGCACAAAAGATGGAAACACGACCAAAAAAATCGCAATGAATTGTCTGCTCAAATTGTACCCACTGCTCTCTACGAATGAGAAAACTGCATATGTGTTCAACCGACGTTTAATAAAACAAACTTACTCTCAACTGTCCCAATGTCGGCCCATTCCTCGCCTCGGCTGTGTTGCAACTTCCAGTCCATATATACAATGAAAAGGAGAGATGACAAGACGGACCTTAAGTGAAGTCCAACGCTCACGGTGAAAGGTGTTGATTTAGTACCGTTAACCCGAACACAGCTGGTACAGATCGTCGATAGAGACTGAATGGCCCTCAAAAGAGGACCAACAATCCGATACGCATGTAGAACACTCCAGGACTTACCTCGAGGAACTCGGTCGTAGGCCATTTCCAAATTTACAAAATAGCTGCAGATGGGTTTGACATACTTCCAAGTCTCAAGTACCGTTCTTAGACAATACGGGGAAGGGATATTGTTTTGAAAGAAGGATTTTACTATAGTATAATATATCAATAAATGACTCATAAATATATATATTTGTATTGTAATGAAAACTTTACAAGATTACAATTTACATTTTTTTGACACTTGCAATAGGGGTGTATTCGAAATTGGGGTAATTGCGTTTACAATTTGGACGGTTTGATTTAGATATAAAATTCAAGACTTCTAAACGTGAGCTTTATGGTTTAACAAGCGGCGATAATACTGTCAAGTTACAATTTTGCCCCATTTACATACTTATAACCTCCAAAAGTTAAAACATGAATTATGTTGGTATATATTATATTAATTTAGTGAATTCGGCGATCAAACATGACATCCTCTGCGTACGAGTCGATGCACTAACCACGTGGACGAAAACGTATTTTAATGAACAAAAAACATAACCTAAATTGTTTTCGCACAGTTACCCATAAGCTCTCGTATACTTACCTCTACATACGAAAAAGCGTGCGCATTCTGACATTCGTTTTTTTGAATAAACGCATAACTAAACTAACAAAATATATCCTACTTCTTAATAAGCTGTGTGTGTGGCTACACAGCTTTAAAGATGCGACTCATACATACATTACATTTATAACAAAAAATACAAAGTTAGGCTGCTTTCGCCAAAATTCGTCGGCGATTTTTTCAAATTGCCTTTTGTGATCTCAAGCCACTTTCACACAGGAAATCTTTCAGTCTCTGCAATTGAGATCTCAATGCTGAACTTTTTCTGTTTCCTACCCCCTCTCAGACATGCGTCATCTCTTTCACACACATGTATATCATGCTTCCAATACCCAACATTGAGAACATTAGAATAAAGCAACTCAAGGAAAAAACGAAGACAGATAAAAGAGAATAGAAAATCCAAGCAAAAGCAAGCCCCGAGCACACCAGACGCGGGCTACCCCTAGCACATCACACCTCCCTTGCCTACAAGATGGAAAAATCGCCGACAAAATTTTTGTGTGTGAAAGCGGCCTAACACGTCTCAGCTCCCTTGCCAACAAGATAGAAAAATCGCCGTCAAAAGTTTCCTGTGCGTAAGCGGCCTTAGGACTATAATGTAGGGTGATGGCATGTAAGGTCAGCCCCCGCCAGTACTCAGCCATTTCGTTATAAATTCAAGCAAAATAGCAAAAACCTAAGTTTATTTTCTGAGTTGTTTTTCTATAAGCATAACTGTTCTTCTGTCCAGATGAAAAATTATGGGTATCGACAGCAGTCCAAGCAACACCTTAAGATGCTGGTTATGTGGTTATTGTTATGCAGTTTTCGCAAGTGTTCCCGAGGATCTTAAGGAGCTGACTACTCCAAAATCTCATTTTTTAGTTCACTATTATAAATAATTTCTTTTACGTAAGATTTTAATTAAATAACGCCTAAAATTTATAATCTACATATTTTAACTAATCAGATAATCTAAATTCTCTATTCAAAACATGAATATCGGATTTTTTAAGAACTAAATGAAGTGCTTGTGGACCACCAACCTTGATAGGATTTTCTATTTTGATTATTCTTAATAAAAGATTGAATAAGATTGTTTTAAAAGAATTTTCCTTTACTTTTTTTTTCTTAATTTTCTGGTTACTTCTGATAAAAAACTTGAAATAATTTTTAATCAAACACAAAATGTAATTGAACTCAATTTAAAATGCAGCCGATAACCAGTTTAAATACGTTCAGTCTAAATCTAAAGGTATTTTATACCACAGTTCTGAATGGCTATAAACAGTAACTGTACATCAGGAACCATTGCATGGACTTATAAAAAATGCGCCGTCAAATGGATAAACATATTTTTAAAACAATGAAGTGAATTGTTTTAAATCAACGCACAAGCTTTAAATTAAAAATTACCATTTCGTCAATTCAGTGGATTCCATAAAGAATGAAATATTGTTCAAACGTTGGCTAAAAATAACAAATATTACGATTCAAGTCACGTATTTTATTAAAACTGTCAATATTTGGATGAGTGGACAGCAACTGACCGCAACTATCGTAATAATAATTATAAGAAGTAATAGTAATAATAATTATAACATATAGAAACTAATTCTATCTAAATAAAGTTGGTTACATAATGTTTAAAGATTTGGTTTTACAAATAACAAAGGCAAAGGAATCGGTGAGTAGAGAAGAATTAAAGTGCCCTCAACCACTGGTTGAGTGGAAGAAAAATACAATTAAGGCGATTGTATCATTCTTTCACTCAACATAAGGAACGTGCATTTCTGTTCGCAAAGAAACGTAATTAATTTTTTCTGCTTAATTCTCGTGTGCGCATAATTTTTGATGTAAACCACTGGTAGGTATTTATAAAGATGGATGAATGACTAGATTTTCTATGGAATTTACTTGAAATGCAATCCAATAATGAGCAGGTCCTATTTAATTTGGACTTTGGGAGCTATATGAGCTTAATGAAGACTTTCTTTTTTACACCTAATTTTGTTTTTACACGGTAGATAATAATAATAATATGAGTGGCGCTACAGCCCGTAGATTGTATGGGCCTAGCTTCTCAGCAACCACTCCTGTTTTGCGTTATATTGTTCTCCCACGAATGGAAGGTGACCTAAAGACAATAGCAACAATTCTACGGGCTATAGTGACATCCATGTAAAAGATATTAAGATGTTTTTTTTTGTTATTCAATTGAGTAAACTGTTCAGAAGCTCAATGTTCATAAAAATAAAATAACAAATGTTCTGGAAATTGTATTTTTTTTTTTTCATTGAGTGAAAATTCAGCAAGTTCAGCATCCTCTGTCCCGAATGCTTTAATCGAAGTGTGCACAATTCACATAGTAGTAATATTCTTCTATTAATCGATTCAATTAGAGATCAGAAACATTCATCGAATGTCATTAAACTTCATACAATGTACTTAATTTGGAATAACGAAGGCAGCGGTCGGATTAAATAAACCATAAATTAAGTAATTGTGCGGCATATGTACTTCAAAGAAAGAAGCACATTAGATAAGATCCCTGATGAGATATGTTATATGCCACTTGCAGCATGTGTAATCTAAATGAAAGAGAAGATGTCATGCACTCCATAGGCAGATGTCCAATTTTAAATAAGACTAGGAAAAGTGTTTTTGAGAAAAACTGATTTGAAATCAAACTCAATATTTCGAGAACGAGGATACCTTCTTAATTATTAACTTTCATCAAACTCGGTTCATTCGTTGCGGAGGAAAAACAAACGATTTTATTTTCATTTATTGGCCTATGGATGAAAATGTGGAAACCAAACAGTGGCGCATGAAAAATCCATCGAAAGTCGACCCAGGTATTCCAGAATTCTTTGTATAAAGTGAAATGTCTCTATCTTTATTTTGCTTATGATCTTACCCAGGATAGGACGGTTAAAAGTCTCGTTAAGAAAAAATAAATACTTAGTAAATTTTGGATATTAGACATTAATTTTTTTTTTAATTTGCATTCGCGGATAAACCCCTCGGACACCTCGGACATTGAACAATTAATAGCAAGAACCATTTGTATAAAGCTACGAGCTACATACACACTGTGTGCAAGTATTTCATAAGAATTGTCTTTGGTTTGTGGCGACGGAAACTCAAACAAAATACCAAACACGTTTACACTTTTACAGGTAAGACTTCGAATGATGATACAAAATCGTTTACTGTAGATGTAATTTATTTAAATGCATTATCTGCGGGTATTTACATGTTTGTGGGGATTGAAAATAAAGATGTGTACATTTGTGATGTCTTAAATTCAAAATACGTATCTAGGTATATAATTTGGTATGTATTTATTCAGGATTGATTATTCTATACGTAAATAAAATTAAAAATGAATTTAACACAGCAATTAATGTTTTGTTATTTAAAATATATGTGAATAAAAACTTGCATTTTTTGTTTTTTGTTTTATATGATAACAAATATTCTCGTCTTTGCATGTTTTATCAAGCAAATTATTTAAAAGAATCATCATCGTTTTGTTATAAAACAAACAATTGACAGACAAACTGAATAGGTTCGTAATATCGATATTCACCCCTATTCTCAAATCGGACGGATCAGAGATTTCCTTCACTCGTTCGATTCACGTGAACGAATTGCTACTATCATTAAATCCGTCTGATAATAGTGATGACTATATTATCGACATCACTTCTCTCTTTTTCGAAGTCAGCTGTTCCAAGAACTGACGTCTGGTTTAAGAAATTTAATTTGAAATTTGAGTTTTTCTTTTTAAATTGTTTGTTTAATGAACATAATCGATAGTATTGCTCGCTTTTTTGACTACACAGGAGAACTGCTGGCCAGCCAGTAACTGAAAGTGAGCAAGCTGGATCATATGAAGCAAGTTGGATACATATATACATACATACATTATGTACATACAAACATACATACGTAGTAACAAATAAATAAAATTGTATTTTTTTCAACGAAAACAAAACAAGCATATTTCAATGACAAAAATACTGATTCAGACTTTTACGTTGAAACAAATTTTCTCAAAAATATTTTACTTCTTCATGGCACATTTTTGTCATGTTTTTCGCTATGTCCGGATATTTTTTTCTTTTTCTGCCTTTTGAGTTGTTCCCTGTTTGTAGTTTTCTTCCTAGAATTTCATTTATTAAAATAATGTTAAACAGAATACAAATAACCTTTTTTTTTACCAGCAATCTACTTAAACTGAAAGGAATCCGCAACGATTTTGATGTTGATCTGTTTGTATGGAGTGATCCGTTTCGATCGGATTAATGAATGCAGTGAATCTCAATTCACATTACTATTGCTTTCGCGATGCACACTTTTATGCTTAGCGTCTGGTAAATTAACACACCAATATTTCTGCCCAACATCACAACCACAATTTGAACAGCCATTTGCGCTCCTTTTTTTTCATGGGCAAAATATGCTATGACTTTCCATTTCAACTTTGGCTACCAGAGAGTCAACTTCGATGGACGACCAGTAAAAAAATGGATGGTACTAAAAAGAGTGCCAAAAATTACTTCACAGCTTATTGCCCCTAGTCCATCGACGAATTTGAGTACTTTTTTGACAGATGGTCATACATTTTTGACGCTTAATTCACGAAATAACGTAAATGCCGTCCTCTGATTGGTCAACTTGGTTTAAGAAACACAGTTGTGAACAATTTTAGGGGACAAGAGGAGTAGAAGTCATGCATCCCTGTAATACTTCAGTTCTGGTTCTGGTATACAACTTTCAAAAATGGTAAATTACTATGAATAAAATTCCTATAAAAATTAATTACATGCACAAATAATCACCTGAGTTTGCCAACAATTGAATCTAAGAAAAATTGTTTCACAACTGTCAAAACTTAATACTTGGACGGACAATATATAATTAACATGAATCCTACTTAAAATATCAAAGACAGATAAAAATTTGCTTATTAGATATTTAAATTTTAGTTTATGTTGTATTCACTGTCACAGCGTGACGGTCTCTCACTTTGTAATAAGCCACAATTTTGATACAAATTTTGCATTAAAAATTCTGACAAGAAAATGTGTTTGGAAGAGATGCTCATGCAAGGCTTCATGAATATGCTCATCTGTTCCTTGCGCGAGTTAGGTGATTCTTGAAAACACGACAAAGGGGAAAGATGTAATGGGGAATTGTGTGGTGGTGTTCTGGGTAAGTAAATACATACAAAGTTAAATCTTCTGTCATGCGCAATACGTGGTTCATTTTAGAACTTACCATAGGGATAGTTCATCACGTCGCAAGTTTGTAGTGGTATGCTTAGCGGTATTCGTCCTCAACAATTTGTTTGAAGACTGTGGTTGATGGACCAAATCGACAACGCTCGTTACAACAAAACGGCAGACTTGTTTTGCGGTAGACAAAGCATCTTGACTTTTCAGATTCAGCAAATCGTCACGACAAATTGTTGTGTCTAAATGCCGCTATTACAGTGACCATATTTCGTCGAGCAAAACCCGGGTCAATATATCAAAAACTTAAAACATGTAGAAAAAAGTGGCTTTCACATTTTTATCGCTGTTATAATAAATAAAAGCCAAACTTATAATAAAATTAGTACAATTCAACAAAACAAAAGGTAACATTTTAAACTTTATAATTATGATTTTAAAAATTTAACATGTAATGTAAATGCGCACTTTATAGCCAACTCTTCGCCGAAAGCGTGAGTTTTCGAAAGCCCGAAAATGTAAAGCGAAAGAGAATTGCAGAAATTTGATGAAAACTTGCGATTTCGTTTGGTGGGAATATAACATTATTCACTTCGAACCAAATTGTTTGTATTTTGTCGAACCAATTGGCAGAGTAGACTACATGAGGTAACCCACTCGATTGATTGCTGGTAGTTATTCGAATAAACTACACGCCCGATTTGTTTCATTGAATATCTACTTTTTATACGTGTGGATTTTGAAGTGTTTTTAGTATATTTTCACGTTCCTCACATGCAAGCACAACTGAACTGACATTAAATTGACATCTGAACTGCATTTTGATGTTTATTCTACGAAAAGTAGTTATTCTAAAAAAAATACATTACTGCCACTCTGCTCAAGACACAGTTTGTTCTGAAAACTCCTTTATAAAGTTTCTGCATCATCGTTATAGTTAAAATACTACTAATATTCTTATCATCGTTATATTAAGTAATACTACTAATATACTAATATAATTTGTTAAAAAAGGAAATGTACAGCAAAACAGAGATAAAGGATAATATATATATCCAACTTCTGCTGTTTTTTCCCCTAGTCCACACCGGACAAAAATGCAAGAGTAGTTGTATTCCGTTAATATTTCACAAACCGTGGATCCACCACGCAATGGGGGCAGATTTCCCACAATCCGTGTACGATCCATTTATGTTGGCCGGAGGGTGTTATAAAGTTGTCTCGTATTTTAAGAGCATATACTTATATTGTAATATGGACTTTCGTGAGTATAAATGTAATGCAATGCGCCTTTGACTATTTGACCTAACTTTTATTCTAAAGTATATATACAGCCTATTCATAGACCATACCCGATCAATTAACTCAAAAACGAGATCTGCTGTCAGATGAAATCAATGGGCAAGGGACTAAGGGAGGTAGAAGTAGAATATCTCTATTAGCAGTGAAAGCTCTCGTAGGTGGAAAGCGATGGTCGCAGCAATTCCTGCTAAGGGAGCTTCCGTCTATAGGAAAAAAAAATTCCTTCCGAAAAAATTATTTTATATGCGAAACCAAACTTAAATGAGCATAAAGAGAGGAGAAACAAAACATAAGAACAGATAACAGCTCCAGAATTAAAAATCTTTATCCTTCTGAGAGACAATGATTTGATGGTAAGTGCACTACACACTGCGGTTGCTATTTTGTTGTTTTCCTTGTAAAGTCAGTTCTTTTGTCGTTATAGTTAGCATACCAAACAAAAAGCTGCTGAACCGCAGTATTTGTTCGTCTAAGAGAAATTAATTTACAAAATTGCGACTGATGTCTCTGTCCGCGCCCACATTAAGGAGCAGAGATAATAGATGAATATTATAGGTTATCTCTGTTAAGGAGTCTCCGTGAAAGGGAACACAAAATGTATGGAACTTCAATTCAAGATCCACTGTTGTTGCAAATAAATAATCTCCCTGGGCGTGACAACATGTTGAGCGGGTAGATGGCGCTACGGTAAAACAATCAATTTTAAAGATACAATTTCATTGGCCAGAAACGGATTACTTTTGGGGTTGAAATTTCGTAGTTACATTGGAAAGATTGAAGCGGTTACATTTTTTTAAAGCGCACCCTTAAAATGTGTCGGAATTTTATATTTTTTCTTTAGTTTCTGTTATTAAATAAAGTTTGTTTTTTGTCAAATTGAAGTCAGATTTGTTAAATTTTATTTTGCTTTGGGTCCGCCTCCGGAATTTAATAACTGTCGTGAGAAATTGTCCGCTCATGAGGATTGTCCGCCTACGAGAGTTCTTCGTAATATAAGGTTTCATTGTACATACTAACTTTTCGAAAGTAATGGTAGCGGATAAACAATGTCATGAGTATTGTCCATGTGAAAAGCAGGAATTATCTAAGTTCAGTCCAGCAACACTTAGCGATTGGCCATCGAGTCAGATATCTTCGAGCCTATTGTATTGTCTTAGTGGCCTGGTACTATCTTCCCATTATTGCATTCCAAATGATATGGGCCATATTGGTTTCAAAGTCTATAAAGGACGTAAACACATTTTTGCAAAGATGCAAAATAGTATTTTCAATAAAAAAATGTATATTGTAAAAACATAAAAGAAATAAAAATGGAACAAAATAATAAAAACAGAAGAAACGGAAAAAACGGGCGAAGTCTGTCCCGAGAAAAAAAAGGTAAGCGAAAACCAAATGTTTTGTCATTAAAACGAATTCACCACATAATGGTAACTATCCTTGTGTGTTTAAGCTGTGTGTAAGCTTTTTGTCAGAATTTCTATTGGCTGAACAAGAGAGCAAAGATGGCAGAAATGTCACTTTTTTGGAATAACATATTTCTTGCGTCTGCTTATTTATTCGAATTACAGAGAGGCATGCTTTAAAATATGTATACACATTTTTACCATTCTGAAACTTCTTCTGAATCTACCACGATTAAATGAATCTTGTTCATCGTGCCATATGTTTGCTTGAGTGCATTTAGAACCTACCATATGTGTATGTATAAGCTTATTATTGTCAGTTGCTCTCATAGTGTGTGCGTAAAATATTGATTTGGAAGGGCATAAATAGAAGAACACTGAAAGATATGAAAGAGAATGTGTGAAACTTTCTCCGGTTAGCGTCAAAATATTTTGTTGTGTTAAAGTAATTGGATAATTGAGATAAGATTTCTTCCGATTTGTGCACAAGTAAACAATTAGGGTAATTTGATGAATTGAGTGTAAAATACTTCACCTGATTATATTTTATTTTGTTTTAACGGGTGAAGTGAAACATACCTACTAGTATCTGATATAGTATCTATCCAAAAGTTTCACATTTAGTGTTTAGTGTAATGTTTTGATAATGTTTTATGTATTATCTTAAAATCTATAAATTTTATTCACATGCATTTTATATATCTGTAGGTTTTTTTTAGAATTGTGTGAACTAAGGTATTCGACGATGAATGGTTTCATTATTTTTTTTCCCATTGGAATTTAAAAGAAAAAAAAATGACGCAAGATATGGTATCTATACCAACTTTAATGTACAAATAATGAGCGTTTTGTAGTGGTCAAATACATAATGTGCGTAAACAAATTATAATATCCTGATTAGCTCTGTAAGTACATTTTTATGTACATATCTCTGATTTGCCATTCTATACATCTACATACTGGGTACTATATATGTACACACTTATTTTCAGATTCACTGAAAATTAGGTCTTACATAAAATATCAAATAAATTAAATAGGATAAACATACAACCTCATTTGTGTAATCTTTATCGGGCGTACCCGGGTGTGTTGCTACGCATATTAAAAAAACGTTCCAAAACCTTTTCACAGAATTCTAAATAAAATTTGCCAAAGGCATCAGTGCTGTATCTATTACCATTTAAGGGTCTATAAAGGAAAAACAAACATTGATTTATATAAATAGGTATAGATTGGTTTTCTATTCTCTTAGAAGAATTCGATTTTACACAGTATTTATTTTAATTTCTTCTACGATTTTCTTTTTTTTAGGTAAATCAAGTTGCACTATTTGATCGATTTTTTATCCTATGTACATACATTGCCTTTGGATAATGTTATATCCAATAAATTAGACTCTTGGCAACATTGCCCATCTACATACTTCTGAGGAAATGTATGTGTATGTGGTCAAATCAAGTATTTTTTTACATTTTTGATGTTCTAAAACTGTCATGCTCAGTTAAGGCTGCTAAGTAACATGTGTGCGTTTTTGTGTATTACATATTCTATGCGAGATATATTATTTTATTTTGTAGCGACTGTTTCCTTAAAATAGAACTTTAACGAACAAAAAAAACATTGAATGTAGAAACATCTTGAAATCTTTATAATTTCGACAATTCTGTCCATCATTCTACGGACATCTCAATATTAATTTGCCTTAGTTTTACATCACTGAACATTTTTGCTTGTTCAATACTGGTGTATTTCAATTACATCTCTCTCCCAGTCTCTATCTCATCGCAAAGATTTGTTTGCTCAGTTATTCATAAGTATAGATTATAATTAAATACAAATAATATGGGTGGCGCGACAGTCCAAGGTGGATCTGTGCCTAGCTTCTACGGCTGCCAATCGTGCTGTGCGTCCTATGAATATATCACGGACATATGCCGACATATGCCGACTCCAAACGGCTCCACAAAGCTTTTTCTATACAGGAATATTTACTACTAAGCACTGTTAGTCCTGTCAGTGGTGCCGTGAATTCTGGAAGATATTATTTATTATATTAATAATGAAAATACACTGCATTATAATAACTTTCCAATTTCCAACAGCATATTCTGACATATTTGCTTCTAATAAATATCTCACTTTTATTTCACTATACTCCATTATAAAAACAACTCTTTATCCGTGAAAGGCAATTGAGAGGAAGAAAGGATTTATACATTGCATTGAATTAAAGACTTTTTGTTTCTTATGATTTGGGTATTTAATTTCAAGTCTAAATTTAGTTTTTCTAAAAGTACCAACATATTATTTTCACTTATGACCAGTTACTTTGTACTAAATCAACCACTGTGCGGTGACCCTTTAAGTATAGATTAATCTACAATAATAATAGGTGCCTACTTATTATAGACCAATGGACACTTCCGAAATAATGCGGCATATACATTTTTAGAAATACAAATTAATATGCCTTGACTTTATGAAAACTCTTTACATTAGTTTTAGTATGGTACACACTGTAGACATGCTTATTATTATTCAGTTGAGTAGTTGGAAAGCTTATAGGAACTACAAGTTTGACATGCTTTACTAGGTGATCGTTTATTATTACTACTATTAGCGTAAAAATGGCAGATTATTTGAGTACTTTACTCACTTTGTTGATTTTTTCCTTTGGTGTAGTTTTCCATTTCATTTTATATTCTTTTAAATGTCTACCGTTTTTTAATTTGTGTTAATACTCGATGTTCTTGCAATGTGCATATAAATGGAACAAATAAAATTAGCAATTAAAGTATCTCTACTAAGTGATCAATAAAAAATCACGATTGTTCTTGATCTGTGAAAAGTTACTTCTATTATCTAACTCTTTGCTTACAACTTTTAAAGAAGTCGCATCAAAGAACAGTAATTCCTTTTAAGTAATTAATCGTAGACATAATTTAAGTGATGTATGTTCATTTCTACGAATGTTTGTTGGTTAAATAGAACACAACGAGGGATTTCATGTTTTTTTTTTATCGAGTCGAATACTCTGAGAGTTTCCTTTCGAAAAGCATTTCATATTTGTACCAAATATGTTAATTTATTTCTTTAATATGTCTTTTAGAATATGGACGATACAAACCAAGACAGCCCCATCCTTATTGAACATGAGGAAGGTTTTGCTCCACGCTTAAACGAAATGTCAAAAAAGTTTATAAGCGATTGTGTTGCTGAAAAAGAACGCATTGGTTCAGATTTTCCATTGGCGGCTATGTTAATCGATGAAGCTATAGACAGAGTACAAAGTACTGGACGCATACCTGGTCGTGATATGCACGCAAATGTATTCAAACAGAAACCAATGAAAATTAGCCAAAAAGTTTTCATACCAGTTAAGCAGTTTCCTAAATTCAATTTCAATGGAAAAATTCTTGGACCAAAGGGCAACTCCCTGCGTCGTTTGCAAGAGGAAACAATGTGTAAGATTTGTATTAAGGGTCGTAATTCGATGCGTGGCAGCGCCAAAGAAGATGAACTTCGGGAATCCGGTGATCCCCGCCATGCGCATTTGTTTAAAGATTTGTATGTAGAAATTTCCACTGTTGCCCCACCTGCTGAAGCGTATGCACGTGTAGCCTATGCACTTGCTGAAATACGTAAATATTTGATTCCTGACAAAAATGACGAAGTTAGTCAAAATCAATTAAAAGAAATTTTGGCCGATCCAGAAAGTGCTCATAAGGCAGCTCAATTTGCAGCCAGGGTTAACGGAAGGTAACATATATGATAATAACCAGTTTCTATAAAATCTAATGAAATAATGTCTAAAGGTCATCAATAAGAGGATACAAAAATCCCACAAATGGAGTAAGTATTTTACAAAAAATTACTGGTCAGACATATGAAACACGGGTCGACGATAATGATGAGCCTGAACACGACCGTAACGCCGATTATGAAAGCAAGAATCGTGGTTACAATTCATTTACTCCAAGTAAGTATTAATATTTTAAGTTTTAATCTTTGACTTTCTCGATGATATGTGGCACTGAAATAATTTTGACATAAAATAACAAATCAATGAAGAAAATAAAATAATAAACCAATTGCTTGATACATAAAAAAGATGTATAGTAAATACTATGCTATGAAGTATAATGTACAAATAAACAAATATATTCAAATTCAAGCAATGCATAATAAATAAATAAAATACAAATTAAATTTATAGTACGACAAACGTTTCAAAGGACCCCAATGAAGAGACCACCTCCTCAGCAACAAGAACACCAACAAAGATACCAGAAACGTCCTCGTGAATCTACAAGCAATGGTTCATCCAAATCATCTCCTTTTGCATTTTTCCAAAAATATCAATAAACAAATAAAAATATAACATACATATATTTTGCATGCATTTTCTTAAGTCATAAATAAAAATTGCAAGCAAATATGATTCCCATACCTTAAAAACTATTCAAAGTAAAGGACATTAAATATATCAAAATCTTATAACATGCAAACGAGTGTACTGTTGCTTAGATCAAATAATTACAAATTTAATTACTTTGGCGCCATTTTGGTGTGTCATCTTCTTATAAGTAGTAGTTCTTATAAATAAATAATAAATAAATGAATATAACAATTGATATGTTATGATAACTATAACCAATAAAATTCTGAAAAACATATAACTGAGCAATAAATCAATAAATGTGCCATTTTCAGTGTCTTAAGGTAAGTTTATTTTTAATAGACTAAACAAAATCTTGGATATTCGTGAAATATATTTAAATGAATTCGAAAGGATTTTATGAGACAAATATTAAATCATATAATAAAAGAAATTAATACAAATTAAGAAATGTGTTTTAATTGATTCAATTTATCGGTTTGTTTTAAGAACAGTTTGTCAACAAATTGTTTTGACAAAGTAGAATAGTTTATAATTTGGAGTTTAACCTTGCGAAAAGACGTATTATTTGCTTATTGTTTTAATGCGAATTATTTTGTTTATGTATCAACTAAGGAAGTATAACAAAAAATATGTTTAAGACGCAAGAAAGAAAAACCAGCAGCAAAACAAAAAATACACATAATTTCACATATCATTTGAGTTTGTTTCGCACACAAAAAGCAGCAGTTTCCTTTGTGTAACAAATCGTATTTAATCAGGGTAGTTTAGCTTCAACACACCTATCAAAAAAACATCATTTGATGGTATTGAGTTGGTTTACTGTAAAAACTACGGAGAAAAGTGTTCAAGAGTTGTCTCAAGTTTTGTCTTTGACCAGCAAAACAGTGTACACAATTTTATATCGTACAGAAAACGAAAACAAAAGACATCTGAGCGAATAGAGTGTATTTTGTTAAGGATCACAGCGCAAAATCCAAAGATTTCTATTACGATCTAAGAAGAGTTTGATGTCATAGTTTCGCACGAAGCAAAAACAAGGGCAATAAAGAAAAAACAATTAAAAAGCTAGAGTTGCTTGCATGAACTCGATGCTTTCGGCACTGGACATATTTTGAAGAGCATTTGCTTTCCGCGATCTTGTACGGCACATTGACTGGGATTATGTGATATTCTGCGACGATTATGGTCTATTACAGTTATGTACCCAACAGCATAGCAAAATCCGTTAAAACAATTAGAAAACAACAACATATCAACTGTCAAGTTTAGAAAAATATCGGCGTCATCTGGTCAACAGCGAAAAAAATTTATAAAGTTTTGTCAAGATAATGACCCAGCCTATAAGGCGCATATGTGAGGATGTGGCACCTTTTGAACCGTGTTAAAGTCTTGGATATGACAGCCCAAATTCAGATTCAAACCCCCGATGAAAATTTGTGGGTCCATTTAAAGAAAAAATGGCCAAGAAGCATTCGAAGGCCGAAGGCCATCTGAACTGCAGAACTGAACTAAGAATGATAAATTCACGCGACCATGATATGCAGAAGCTCATTTATTCAATGATATGAATACTACCATCTGTGATAAATGCTAGTGGTGGCCATATAAAATGTTAATCTAAGTTTCGTTATCATTATTTTCAGTTATTTTTATTTAAGATACTATAGTTTGTAAAGATAATTTCTTGACAGTGAATTATGTGTGATACTTCTTGTTTTTGTTCTATTTCTTGTTTGGTTTATAGTTTATTGATCGTAAAATACCATAAAGACTTTGCGGGAGAAACTTGGTGATTTCCATACCGTCGAACCGCCAACAAAATCGACCATGACCACGACTCTGACCATTTCCTCGTAGCAGCAAAGCTGCACCAGCCAACAAAGAGGAGTTTTGACATTGGACGCCTGAGCACACCGGAGACTGTCAGAGCCTAAGAGAGACTCACCGCCATGCTTGCGTCAAATACCAACGCCAACGAAATGTGGTTTCATTGCCGCTCGGCAATCAAAGAGGTACCCAAAACCACCCTAGGCTACGTACTACTTCCGACGAAAATCCCGTGGCATTATGGCGAGTGTGAGCAGAAGCAACGTGCAACTGACTAGGCATACCAAAAAGCGCTGCAGCGGAAAACAAGGGCATCAAGAAATCACAACTGCAATCGATAAAGTAGTCTTCCCACCTAGCTTTGAAGAAGTCGGCACAGCCATTAAAAGGCGAAGAACAACAAAACCGCAGGCTCTGATGGCTTACCATCGAAGCTCTTCAAGACCGGTGGCGCTGTTCCGGTAGGGAGCCTGCATCAGATCATCTGCAGAATTTCCCATCCACAAAAAAGGCGATCCTACCTCTTGCAACAGCTACAGAGGTATATCCCTGCTCAACGTCGCCTACAAGATCCTGTCCAGCGTACTGTGTGAAAGTCTAAAGCCGTTTGGCACCGCACTAATCGGCACGTACCAGTGACCAATCGACCAAATCTTCACACCAAGGCAAAGCCTGGAGAAGAGCAGCGAGTTTCAAATCGATACGCAATAACTTTTTATCGATCTTAAAGCTGCATACAACACCATTCATTGAAAGGAGTTATTCGAATTCAGGACCCCGGGAAAACTGATCCGGTTGTTTCGCACTATGCTAACAAATAGGCGATCCACCGTGCAGTTTGGCTCAAGGACTTCCGAGCCATTTGAAACCTGCACCGAATTTCGGAAAGGAGATACGCGTACGGGATGAGAAGAAAACAAAATATATATATATATTCTGTCGCATACCAGTTTGGTCAAAAACTTACGACGATTACAAGGTAGTAAAGGACTTTGGTTAGTTCGGACCAAACATTAAATCCACGAACAACATCAGAGTAGTAAGGACGACATAAGATCGTCCTTAGCAACCGCTGTTACTTCGGTTCATCAAAACAACTGGGTTCAAAACTCCCGACTCGAAGGACCAAAATTATCCTCTATAAAACTTTTATTTTGCCAGTCCTTCTGTATGGAGCCGAAAGCTGGACGATGAGCAAAAATGCCGATCATTTTCTAGCGTAGCTTGGTGTCGCTTTTCCTTTTACACCGCAGTCTCGCCATCTAGCTTACCAAATTCGACAACAATTCAGCTCCTGTTCCAATGTCCGCAAGCATTTACTTCTGTATATATCTGACATTGTAGATCATTCCGCCAACACCCTGGACCTGTTTCTCACCTCTCAGCCTGATAAATACTATGTCGTTATCACCACACACAGTTTGAGAACAAATTCCTAAAAAAACAGTATGGCTGTAAGAGAAAGCCGATTGGAGCGGACGTAACAACTTCTTTAGGAATTTCAACTGGCCACTATGCGTCCTCGGTAGTGACGGGTGCGGCTGCTGATACGATCACAAACATTCTTCTGCTGGGCATGAGATTCTTCATTCCTCATAGAGTGAAAAGTATTAAGCCCAAAGCAAATTCGACCTGTAAAGAGGCTATCAGGATGAGAGAGTTGAATTTCCGGACATACAAAGCCGAAACTACTGAGGAAAACTGGAATAAGTTTAAATGACTGTAATGCAATTATCAGACGTATGGAATTCTCTTATGAGGAAAATTTGAGGAAAAAGGGCTACAATGTCCCAATAATAGCAAAAACTTTTGGTCATTTGTAAAAAGCAAACCGCCTCGTTCCGCTCTCAGCTCTATAGACAAAGCCATTCCGCTTGCATTTTGGCGCCATCTCAACACTGCCAGAATCCAATAATTATTGAGAGCGTTGATTTCACCATGGGACAAATCTACTTCCACACTCGTACAGTTACTGTATAGTTGATAGATGTATTATAGAGTACTTAAAGATCTGGACGTGCACAAATCCGCTGGCCCGGATGGTATTCCCCCTATACTTCTGAAGAGGTTTTCTTCTGTGCTGGCAAAACCACTGTGTAAGCTTTTTCATCTATCACAACAAACAAACCAGCATTTGTTCAGCCCGTCCCTGAAAATGGCGAATCTTCGTCACCAATCTAGCACTTACGTCCCTTCTTTCTAAAGTCATGGAAACGCTGATAAATCGTCAGCTTATGAAATATCTTGAATCGCGGCAGCTTCTTAATGACTGGCAATATGGTTTTAAAAGCAACAGGTCCACTGGTGATTTGATAGCTTATCTCACCGAAAAGTGGAACCAAGCAACATCGTTGCACTTGCCTTTATTCTAAGGCAGACAGAATTTGTTCTCAAGCTCTTTTGTCGAAAATGCGTGCCTCATATACAAGACTCACCACTTCGCTCTTCGACCGTAGAATTGGAACAGCAGCGTATATTAATCATGCTCAATTCCGATATTGACAGCATAATTAACTGAGGAACTAAGGAACTCAATGCTGTCTGCTGTCACTCAAGCGAACCCTTGATAATCAGCCATTATGAGATCGAAAAACTTTCCATCCCTGGTATGTGTTTCAATACAACACTTAGTTGGATGAATCATTTATTTGAGGTCAGCAAATATGCTGCGAAATGTTTAAGTTTACTTAATCGGTGCAGGCAATATAACACCCCCTCTGATTATGCTGTAATTTATAAGGCGTACAGTTCTCCACAAAAGTTTGCGTACAATCATGCAATTTGGAAAAAAATCGCTGTCATTCACCTAATATAATCTATAAATATTTTTGAAAGGTAAATTGAAATAAAACAACTTCTCAGGTTTCAGTTTTCACCAAAATAAATTAAAAATTATTATTCATTAAAAAAAACATAACAAAAACCAAAAGAAGTTCCGGAATTCACTCCACAGAAGTTTAATACTGTTTCTTTAAACACTGTATATGCAACGGTAATTGTTTCTTGTGAGCTAGGCAACTGCATTCCTCTTCTCCATGAATTCACCCGTAATATCCGTCTCGCCAGGAATGCCCATCAGCTTATCCTTAAACCTTCTTTCGGTCGCACAGTTCTCCCTTTCTCCCTCTATACTTTCGGCCGTGTTGTGTTTTGACCCCGGACTCATAAGGGTATTAGCAATCCCTTGAGCACGCGCAAATTATAAAAAAAAATCAAGAGAACAGCAGAGTCGAGAAAAGACCCCACGGTTTGACGTCGGAAAGCTACAATCGCAACGGACTGCCAGGATCTTTGCCGATCTGAGATTCGGTCTCCCGGAATCTCTCTCTAAGTTTGCCGCCTGCACAAACAATCGAAGAAGATTGGAGGCATTGTCAAGAAGCCATCAACGAAGCTGCCACTGATATCCTGGGTTTTACGGCACCACCTAAAAAACCCATGGTCTGACAACGATTGCAGGCAGGCACAGGCAGCAAGCTGGAAGTCTACAAAGCAACGCTGCAACGAACAACGAGAGCTGTTCTTGAGCTCTACGAACAGAGACGAAGGGAGAGACCCGGTTTCTCAGGAGGAAAAATAAAAGGCTACGGCAGGAATGATGTCCGAAAGTTTTACCAGAGGGTGAAACAGTTATTCAGTGGATATAAGGTTTGGACTACAACTAGTAGTAGAGTCGCAGTCGATACCGAGAATTTGGAAGCACCATTTCTGCAGACTGCTAAACGGCGATCTGGAACGACCAATACCGCTGTCAGGAAGAATATTCCACTCCACACAATGGACGATGATAGAAGAGAATTCCGTCTCAAGATAGCGATATCGAGATTAAAGTCGAATAAAGCTACAGCTGCAGACGGACTGTCTGCAGAGCTCTGCAGGCGAGTTGTTAAGGTACATGCACCAACTCATTTGTAAGATATGGAATCTCAGTATTTTTTGCCCGATCCACAAGAAAGGAGACCCTTTCAACTGCGGCAACTACCGAGGGATAAGACTCCTTAGCACCTCATATAAGATCTTTTCTGCAGTCTTGTGTTATCGCCTGAAACCATTCGTGAATAACCTGTGATAGGTCCTTATCAGTGCAGTTTTCAGCCGGGTAAGTCAAAAAAATAATAAATTAAAAAGTAATAAATTCAAAACTCGTTAGACTGAGCGGGATGACGATGGAGAACTCTAACTGCTCCATTAAGGTCGGTAACGAACTCACCGAGACCTTCAATGTCAAAAAGGATTAAGAAAAGGCGACGCGCTGTCATGTAACTCCTTTAATATCATCCTGGAGAAGATCGTTGAAAACTCCAGAATGCCTTACATTTCCTGGCATACGCGGATGGCATTGACGTGATTAGCAGAACGCAGTGTGCCGTCAATGAGGCGTTTGTTGGAATAAAAAGGGAAGTGGCTAAAGTGGTCTAGCGGTAAGCGAAGCACATGCTGTCATCAAGAAAGGACGCACAACATTGACGATTCGGACAGAACGTCATTGTAGGCAGCTATAACTTTGAGGTAGTGAAGGACTTCGTCTACCTCGGCTCCACGGTAAACAGTACAACCAACACCAGTACCGAGATCAGACGGAGAATAACTCTCCTTTCATATTTGGGAGACAAAATCAAACAGCTCAAAAGTCGAAGCAGTACATAGAGTAAATGCTTTGAGAGTATGCAGCGCCTTCCGAACAATCTCATACGACGTGGCATGCGTACTGTCGGCAAGTATATATATATAATAGATCTAATCACCAAAGAGACCACATGGAAATATAGTGCCAACAGAACGAGAAGGCCTACAGCGACAAGCAGAAGTGAAGATGAACTAACACGTAGAGCAAACCTCGAAAATTGGCAAGAAAGATGGAACTCTTCTGACAAAGGTAGACGGACACAGAGTTTGATCCCCAATATCGACCCTTGGATTAACAGAAAACATGGAGAGCTGAATTTCTACATAACGCAGATTTTTACTGGCCATGGTTGTTTCATAGCATATCTCTACAGATTCCGATATGAAGACACCCCTTATTGTCCAAGGTGAACAGAAGCGGTGGAAAACGTGGAGCATGTAATGTTCCACTGTCTACGATATCGTGATTACCGTAACCTGTTGGCGAACAGACTGAGCGTGAACCTTACCCCAGAGAACATAATCACACTGATGCTAAACACACAAGAAGCTTGGGATGCAGTAAGTGAAGCTGTGGCCACCATCATGAAGGAGCAACGGCTACAGGAACGACAAAGAAGCGCAGCGCAGGTAGCTGCCAATACGAATGAGCCGAATGTATAAGGCCGAAGAACCCCCTCGCGGTGAAATGATTGACGGCAGTGCCGCGAGGGCCAGGGGTACTGTTACTTAGCACGGGCTGAGTTTCGTCTTTGAAAGATTCCCACCTCCCGCGGAAAAAAAAGGGGAATAGCTTTTGCCAGTTGCTGTTTCTAAGGGCTAAAGAGGCAATTGAGTTATAGGGCCTTTTCTCGGAAGACTAAGTTGACTCTGTATAAGACCTTTATCATCTCCTTCCCGCTCTACAGCGCAGGGGCATGGACTACACCCAAAGCGGATGAAGAGGCTCTTCGTCTTTTTGAGAGTAATGTTCTCCGCGAGTTACGTGTTGCAACACGTTCCAACTGCAACATTACAACACGTCCCAGCTTCGGCAATATTTATAATTAGCAACAATGCCTCTATGCACTTGTCGTCTTTTTTTGTCCCCATTTCTCATGTTTGTTTACGTTTGAGTTGAGTAGCGTCCTTTTCATTTCCTTATCTCCATCTTTTTGATTTTGCCAAGTTGAATTTTAACAGTACTATCTCGTTTTTTTGTTCAGTGTGTATAGATACTAGGGCAGTAATTTGTAGACCACCGACGAAGTCGGTACTTATGATTCAAAAATTAAATAAATTTGTTATTTTTATTAAATGTTCCGTGTCTTATTTCATTTATTTGTATAGGTTACGCTCCCGAACGTAACTCGTGCGATCTTTGCTCCTGTTTCCGTGGATGGAATTTGGAAAAGAAGGTTCAACCACGAATTGTATGTGCTGTACATCGACATGACTCCAGCCAGGCGTCTACGGATCCAACGCCTAACATTGTTAGGACATGTAGATCTTATGGACAACTTAGCTCCAGCCCGAAGAGTCTTCGACTCTGCACCTGTAAGGCAACGCAAAAGAAGACGCCCACGTACAAGGTGGCGCACACAAGTCGAGGGACACCGCAGCCGGCTGGGTTTGCGAAACTGGAGACAGCTGGCGAGAGATCGGGCCGGCTGGAAAAGAGGACAAGCGCCCTAAGAAGAAGGAGAAACTGAGATGGGATTACAAAATACAAGAGCGCATCAGGAAATAATCGATCACGCTGTATATTTGGAGGAAAATTGTCGGACCCGCATGGAGGATCCCACCTACAGTGGATGGAACAGTGCTTGGTCTTGGGACCGTCACCTTTGGAAGACAGCGATATGCGATATGGGTCGTAAGCTTGATAAGTAAGTAAATATACACTGCGATAGTAAGTACACTACAAGTAAAATAAAATGTGATTAATTATTTAATAGATTAAGAATACAAAGATCAGCATGCATTTGTACCACAGGTGCACTCAGATAAGCAACGAGTTATTGCATCTTCTCCTCAGCAAAAATTTCATGCAGTAATAAGACTAAAAGAATGTAGAACTAACATCAATAACTAACATCAATAACTGGAACTGCTCCAAAACTCGAAAATCCAATACCAGTAAATTAACTGACGCCTTTTGAGTACTAAGTAAGTACCTTTGAGAGAGGATTGGGACCGAGAAAACATCCCTAACCCGGTTGTAATGGCAATCTACACAGACGGATCCAAGGATCAAGCTGCATGGATTTAGAGGAATTGGACATCTGGACCTTCTCCGCCCTTGCAGAGACCGGAAGAAGATTACTAGGTAGTCGACAATCGCAAATATCAAGGATATCCTAAGATACCTCAAAATAACCAATTGAAGATGACAATACACTAAAAAAACAATGGAACTTCAAAAAGGTCAACGAAGGAGTTAGTTAAAGCCGAAATTGAGAATACAAAGGAAATTGAATGTCTAAGTGTTCGTTGTAAATGCTTGTCACCCCAATATACCTAGTACCTACGTACCATTCCTACTTATGTAAGTACGTAATACGTGTTGTTGCTAAGGTATCTAGCTTCTCGATATTCTTTCCTCGTCTTCTAAATTCTGCAGACGATTTGCAGCAGATCTCTGCCAGAACATCGTCAGTGGCATTAAACAGGTCTGAAGGTAAATCACTTGTATTCATTTTTTAAATAAATTTTTGATCAATATAAAAAACCTGCGTTTAATAGTTTTTCTTGGAGTTCCAATTGAATTCAGTTTTTGTTGAGCACGCAGAGACAAGGACCTTCAACCAAAAAACCTCAGAAGAATGTAAGGTTAAAACAAACTAAATGAAAAAATAAATAACACTGATCAACAAAAGAAGACAAATGGTTTGTTACCCCTGATTTTTTTTTCTAGCTCAGTTTACGCCAATAAGATTAGAAAAGAGCTTTTACAGCCTTTATTTTTGAGTAACAGCAAACTACCTTCATGCTAAGTTTTCACCGAACCGAAGCCGCGAGGTATCCGAACCTCTTTTACTGAATTCTGAATAAGCCGTTCTTACTGATGATGTAGTGAGTTCGCACTCAATTTTCGAGCCATTCGCTCAGATACAGATAAAATGCAAAAATGAACAACAAAATGAGAGAAATTCACGCTGTACGCTTGTTCGGTTTGACAACTTCTCATGGACGAATGATTTTAAGGGGGCTGCTACGAGGCTTATCAGAAACCGTGACGTTTCTAGACCCCGAAAATGTATGCAGGAACCTGATAGTTGGAAAGAAAATTGATGAAACCTTGCTGTTTCGTTCGGTGGAAAGGTAGTATCATTCACTAATTTTCATAAAGAATATGCTGTTAGCATAATCAAGATCATTTTTTTTTATATTTGTGGCGAATACATCTTTGAAAAATATACAAAAGTTAAGTTGTTGGCAATCTTTCAGTATTTTTTTTATAACATAGAAATACCAATAACAGTAAAAAAAAAATAAGGAACAAAAATGGTGCTGACTACTGTAATATTCTATACATAAGCTGTAATAAAAAGAAATCCATTACTTACGTACGAAGTTTAAGTTTCTTTTTACTATAGTAAAAATGGTCCGATTTAGGTCAAATATGCGACGTTTTGTGGGATATTTTGAGGGTAACGCCGTTATCCGTTGGACTTTGACTATACACATACACATCAGGTTGTGCAGGATAAAAGCAGCAACCCATCAACAAAACTTTGCTAGCATTAAGACTGAAGACTATGTAATTTTGTTTTTCTTTTCACTTTAGAAGTAAAATTGCAGATTATGCAGTTAGTAATAAGAAAATATATTCAAAAATGCCCATATTAGATTGTTTATAAATGGCTTTAGGAGAGCAAACAAAACGCCAGAGATCTCATACGCGATGTTAAGGAGACTTATCCCTGTTTATTGTAGGCAGTTCCAATCAAGAACAATAACATTAATTTGCGTGTTGCAAATGCAAAAGACCAAAAAAATGGAAAGGAATTAAGTCATATGTATTAAACGAATCAAAACTATCGTTCAAAAATATATACTTCCATAATATTACTAATGAATTTAATACGTACTTTGTTAAAAGTGTTTTTTAATACAATAATATGTCCATACCCCATGTGCAATTTCACAATGAATTAGCCAAAGTAAATACTTTGAAATGAGTTCAAAGATATGGTTGCTGATATAGAAAAAGTACTTACATTGGTCAGTCAAAAAAGAGACTAATCGAAATGAGCTAGATAATATATTTGTAAAAGGGCCGGTACTGAAGCGAATCTTCAATCTATCTGTGGAAAATAGTTGTTTTCCCGTAATATGGAAAGAATCAGTTATTTCTCCGGTGGCCAAAGTAATTGGAATCAATGAATGTGAAGATTTCTGCCGAGCTAATGCTCTCCCAATATTTGAAAAATTACTGGAAAAAGTAGTTAAGATTCAGCTTGAGGAATATTTTGAAACTAACGAACTATTAATAAACAACCAATTAGGGTTCCGAAAAAACACTCTTGCTAATCTGCGTTACATAGTGTCCTCATCAATTGGAAGGAAGAGGTTGCTGGCTGCTGATGTCTTAGCAGTAGCAGAAGCGATCTTAGAAGAGCATTTGAGATGATTGACAGAGAAATTTTCCTACAAAAGCTTCAAAAATATGGTGTTAGAGGCAATAAAGTAAAGTGGTTTGGATCTATTCTAAGTGGTAGGACCCAAGAATCATGTGTAAATGGAGTGATGTCTAACAGTGTTGACGGAGTTCCCCAAGAATCCATACTTGACGATCTGTTAATCATCATTTACATCAAGATATAATAAATGAGCCAAAACACTCACAAATTGTATTATTTGCCGATGATGCTCTACACACAAAGACTGGTAGAAAAGTGCATGTCGTCGATCACAATGTGATGAATCTGGTTGTCGATTGATTGATCTGGGAACCATTAGGTTTCTGTATGGATGTTTATGCGAGGGAATCGCGTGCTAATTACGGAGAGGTTTCGCCCCGGGACGCTACGAAACGTTCGCTTTTACAAACAAAGCTTGAATTTTTGCCTAAGTCTGCCTCGAACAAAAGATCCACATCCAAATAACCTGTCCGTCTCTGTTGCAATCATTGTAGTTTCTGATTCATCATTTTTGGCAGGTCACCGCCATTGCAAAAGCTTAATCGTTTATAGCAGTCCAGGGCTTCCGCTAATTTTTCAACTGCACTTACCCCACAGTTTCCTATTTTTAGGACAATTCAATTTGTTTTTAAAAAATCAAGTAAGAACATAAGAAATAAAATTAAAACAAAATTTTGAATATAATTGCCTTAAACCGAACCTAACATTCCACGTGAAGAACTAAATGTCTTTATCCGTTTTTCGTTCACTCGTGTGTCAACAGTGTGTCCATCCATATATACACTAGATGTTAATAAGAATGGTAATAATGATTGTTCTAAAGCAGCGATATGCATAATTTGTATATAGTGCCGAATATAAATAGTTGATTTATATAGATAGACATAGAGAATCGTTGAATAATGTTATAACGAACACTCGACATTCTTGATATTTTATCCAACCACCTCATATTAATGTGAAGAACCAAATGTTGAGAGGTGAATTATCTCACTACGGACTTGAACCACTCCATTATCTGATTCTTAAATATTGTCCACCTCGTATTTTACAATCCACTTCGTATTGGTACCACAAACATTTCAGGAAAACCAGAGATAAAAAATTAACCTAGTCAAGGGGAAAATATACCGAAAAGGCAAAAGGTGATGAATGAATCGTCGCAAGTATGCATAAATAAAAGAATACTACACCACAGTTCGGTGAGTTTGCGTGCGAATTTCGTTCGTTTATGTGCTCTCTTTTCTCGCAGTGCATTGGGGGTTTGGAGCTATCAGCTAAACTCTTCTAGCTTTATTTTATTTTTTGTTGAGTGAGAATGCAAAGAATTGCTGTCTTCGCCGTAGTATTTTCTTTGTTCCGGCGTTTTTATAATCTCTTTATTTAGAGTGTTAATGACAATAAATCAGATAAATATATTGAGCACAAATCCGGCGAAAACCGAATATCAAATAGAAAAGTCTGTAAAACTTCATTCGTTTGGAAGTTTGTCTCTTACTTGTTCGCTGGGGTCTTGCGTGTGTGCGAAGCAGAGTGAAGTTTGCAAAAAAAGAAAGAGATATCTACTTAGTCGTATTCGTGTTCGTGTTGAATTGAAGCAAGCGGTAGGAGAGGATAGTCGATTCGACGTGTGTTCGACGTCCTACTCGACGGTGCGGTGTCTCTTTTATTTCCCTTTATTTTATTTTAAATGAAAATCAATTTGCCGAGTCCGCCGAGTTCATTTTGCAAATCGCATAGTTTTGTGAAAAATTCTCGACGAGAAAGAAACGCGGTGGAACGCAAATTCTAAGCTGGGAAAACTATTTTTTTTTGTTTGCCTTTTTGATTTCGCTAAGTTTTTGGTCTCAGTTTGAATTCTTTGCCGATTGCGACGGCGGAACGTCTTAAAAGACGGTGCAGCAATAAAATGAGTGAACCATACGACGGCAATGGCGACTATTCCTCCTACAATGACGATGAAAGCGATTATAAGCGAAAAGGTGGCGGAGGAGGCGGTGGCGGAAATCCCGGTGGCGGAGGCCCTCATCCATCTCATAATGGGGACAATCCAAATCATGATCATCATCCTGGCGAAGGACCGCAGCTTAATGACAAAGCAAACGAGTATATTCGTGATTGTATGACAGAAAAGAATCGCATGGACAAAAAGTATCCCATCGCCGAAAAGTTACTTGAGAGTGGTAAGCAAATCGAAGCGTAGGTTTCTTCGTGTGAAAATTTGTATTCATCTGTGAGAACAATGATTATAGTTCGGAGGGGGTTGAAAATCGATGCAGTGGTTGGCATGTTTTTGATTACAAACCTGTGCTTCATAAAGAATAATATGTTTATCTACATTAAAAAACAATTTAATATTGAATACATGTAAAGTACTTAGTAGATGGTGAATTCGGTCAAAATTTAGATCTATTAGTTGCAAAAAAAAAAAAAACAATCATTGTGGTTATTTTCTTTTGCCTGGTTTTATGCTCTTTTAATTACCTTTAAGTGTGGTGGTATTTGAGTTGTTTTTCTTTTCGTCTAATAGAATTCATGAAAGAGAATGCGAAAACAAGTGAGACAACTATCTGCTGAAAAAGTGTGGAAAGTGTGGTAAAAATAGATGCCGACAAACAAAACATTGCGATGTTCCTAAAAATTTAAATAGTATTTAAGTCAGAAAAATTGCTTGTCTGGTTCAAAGACGTACATATTTTGATTAGATACATTAATGTTTATGTGCGGCCGCTTATAAAAGCGATAGTCAAATTTGTACAATAAGTTACACCTGAAATCTAAACAGTGTTCCCCGCTTAATTGAACTGACCAATGACAATGTCTTGTTTCTTATTTGTTTGCTTAATATGATCAGTGTGTTTTTAAACCGAATAACTCTTCTTGTACATTGAACCATATTCGCTTAATTGAATCAGTCAATCAATTAAATTATGAAATTTTCATCTACGTACCACGTTAATCGGCTTTGTTCCTCGTCTTTACACGAGCCTTTTTTTGCTTGCAGTGTTAAGATTTTTCTTGTAAGTTGCGTGTAACTATTGAGGGTTCTAGAGAGCATTTAAATACACATAATTCAGTCTTACTTTTTATCTAGTCTGGTTTAGTTGATTAACTTCTGTAAATTTGATAACTGAGAATATTATGCGTATATTGTTTTGATTTATTGCTGAAATTACTACATTGGTAGGTATATACAATAATAGAGTGATCGAAAACAGTCTCATTGTGTACGTATCCGAAAGCCATGAAATATGCAGCGGAGATAACATAGTGGGCCATATTTGCTTGTTATGACATATGTACTTATATATGTGGATATGAACGACTGGATGGCACAAGTTCCCCGGTTCGAATCCCAGTGAAAGCAAAGTTAATACGCTTTTTTCTGGTTTTCGAATCTGGTCCAGTCACAATTTGCCGTTGGGATAAAATTAACGGCACTATCACTTGAGTGATCAATCTGTGGTAGTAGCCTGACTGGGTATCACAATGGACGAATATGGTTTAAGTGTGCTGGTGAATTCACTAGCCCTAGCACTAGCATCTGTACCTAACCTAACCTAAATATGTAGATAGATATTGTATCGAAAAAGTGCTTCGTTGATACTTAATTTCAAGAGATGTTGATTTGATATTGATATGATAAAACCTCTGGATAGTCAATAAATTCAATTTGTTTTTTCAGAAGTCGAAAAGGTTCAATCCACAGGAAGAATACCATCGAGAGATCAAAAATACGCTGATATTTATCGCGAAAAACCATTACGAGTATCGCAAAAAGTTCTTGTGCCTATACGTGAGCATCCAAAAGTAAGTCTCATTAATATGACATGCCTTTGCTTTTGAACATAGTAATGACCAATTATTGAATTTAGTTCAATTTTGTGGGCAAACTTCTTGGTCCTAAGGGCAACTCGTTGCGTCGCCTTCAAGAGGAAACACTGTGCAAAATGACTGTACTCGGTAGAAATTCAATGAGAGATCGCGCCAAAGAAGAAGAGTTACGTGCCTCAATGGACCCAAAATACGCTCATCTGAATAGCGACTTGCATGTAGAGATATCTACAATAGCGCCGCCAGCTGAAGCCTATGCCCGAATAGCATACGCTATGGCAGAGTTAAGAAAATATTTAATACCGGATAGCAATGATATAATCCGTCAAGAGCAATTGCGTGAACTAATGGACAATACAGGAATTTCGGATCATGATTCGAAGTCATACAAGAAGTCATCGGCTGTGAGTGTTGGCGGTGGAGGAATAGGAGTTGGTGGCAGTGGAGGGAGTGGTGGTAGTATGAGCAGTGGCGGTTCGCATATGACATCAAAAGCTAATGTTTCACATCATGGATATAGGTGGAGTTCACAACCACAGAATAATATTCTGCTCCCCATGTATGGGGCTGCGCCGATGCAAGGAAACAATTTCAATTTATCATCTTCTCTTCCCGATTCTTCCAGGCAACAACCTCCACAACAGCAGCAGCAGCAACAACAGCAACCGTCCTTTGCAAAGAACTCTATACCCCCCAAACAGAAAGTGATGTCTATATTGGAGAAGGCACGTAGTGCCATGGACGAATCATATAGGTACGTTCTTGTAAATTGTCCTGTTTTAAATTATAAAATTCACCTCTTTTTTTATTAAATACAGTCGTGGGTATGATGAGCAAACAGCTTATGAACCCCAAACATATGATAATTACAGCTATGGCCATGCCCAAACGCATGGGCCCCCTCATGGACAAGCTTCCCGAACACCGTATGAGTCACAGGAATATGAACCGGACTACAGTAGGCGAGATTATTATCAACATTCACCAAACTATGGAGGTAAACATAACCGCATAATATATTGAAATTTGTTTACTGAAATAAAATTATATTTCATTAGGACCTGGTGGATCAGCTCAACACTCGGGCAATGCAAATCCAACTGGGGGCCTCAATCCAAATCACAATCGTAGTCATGTAAATAGGTGAAATATATTTACAGCTGGTCATGTTAGTAATTCGGGAGGTGTTAAGGCAGCCGGAACTGCCTCAAATGCAACAACTATTTCAGTACCATCAACAACGCCGTTGCTGTCTCAATCACAGCAACACCAACAACAGCCACAATTACAACACCAACAACAACCCCCACCACCTAATTTAAGTACGACAACAGTAACAACAACAATTAACAACAATAACAATTGTGAAACGATAACGGGCAATACAAATTCAAAAATTCAACAACAAAGTAATAACCGAATTCAGGGTCCAGCTGCTGCAACAAATTTACTCTTTGTAAGGTACTAACATCATTGAATCAATAATTTTCAATTTCCAGAGCATTTTGAAAATGAAATTTGGAGAAATTGCAATGAAGCTGATGCTCTTTTTCTAGTATATATATACATATATGTATATCCCACTCTTAAAGTGATAAAGCTAACTTTCTAGCCGATTGCACATGTTACTTGATATGCTTACAAAAGATCACGCAATGATTTGCTTTTTAACAACCTGAAGTTGTAGTATTTTTGTTCAATTCATGATTTGTGCAGTTTTCATTTCTCGTAAATGAGAAGCTTTATCGAGCTTTGTTTATCTTCCAGTTATTAAAGGATTTGAATTCAATAAAACAAATCTGTTGAAGTTAATTTGAAACATTCATTGCACTACAATTATCCCCGAACTTTGATTATTGACTTCAGTTACCAAGAATGGTCGTAACAAAATTGCAATATTAAAAAATACATGTTTCCTTTCCCATCAGTATCTTAGTTGCGTCTAAATGCAAGAAAATGAGGGTTATTTTTTGTTTTATGTTTCTAGTGCCAATTATTGTGTACAACCAGCTTTCGTGCTTGAAAAACACTCAAATAATGCTGATGAAAAATGTTTGCTTGTGTATCATATCAAGTCTACATCCCTGAAACCAACTAAAAAAAAAATCAAACATTCCACTTTTCAACAAGTAGAAGCTCACTAACCCAAAATACTACTTTTACTCACACTTAAAAAATGCACTTCATTTCATTTTCAGAACAATTATATCTATATATATATATATATAAAAATTAAGATTATTATATCAATATATAAAACCACAACATTTACTACATAAATTTACTTTACCCTAACGACTATTTACAGACCGGCAAATGCTTCGCTTCACGTCGGTAAATTACCATTTCTGCCTGTGCAGTTTCTATAACTTTGACAAATTTTTATTATTAAAATTGAACAAAACAGAAACACAACAACAAAAATAATTCTATAGTACATATATATATATCCCATACATATATATGTTTAAACAATTATTATATCATTATTTATTTCTAAATTTAATTTATGGAGAACAACATTACATGGAAAATATAATTAAAAAATGGAACAAAAAATAAGCAAATTTATTTAAATAAAACTAAACAAGAACAAATAAAAATGTGAGAACAGTTAAAGGAAAAATATGTTTAACAAATAATATGGGCACATGCAAAGACAAAGAGACACTTAACAAAAGAAAAAAAATGAAACAAATTAAGAAATATTTTTGCCAACCTAATGCAATGAAAAGAGGATAAATATATTAACAGTAAATAAATAAATAAATATATATATATAAATATTAATAATCATTTAATAATATTATGTTTTGCAAACAAAACACAAAAAAGTGTATTAACAATATTATATATTCTATAAAGTAATAATATAAACAATATATATTAAAAAACAACAAAAATAATATAATATAATCAAACCTTGAAAACACGATAAAAATTATTAAAAAAGATCATATTATAATTGCAAATTTTAACGAACAAAATATTATTATTGATAATACTAATCTTTATTATTAGTGTATTTAATCGATTTAATTATTTGTAAAATGAAAACGAAAAACAAAATGGGAACGCCATGGATCAAATAATAAAAAAAATAATTAAAAAAACAAGACAAATTGAAACTTACCTATAATATTGCAAAAGATAGAAACCACAAAGGACTTGACACAGTATCTGTCAATGAACGCGAATCAATGTTGCATACTTTTCGTTTGTTGGCTAGTGATTGTATATTCGGTGATCCACATTCGAATAACCTATGAGATTATCTATTATAATTACTTTATTTTTCTTTTAGAACAACGATGAGGTAAAGCTTAATATATTAAAATACCAATATGATCGAAGCATGAAGAATTCAAAATTCTAATCTAGGGTTAAAGATAGCAGAACCGGAACAAAATCCCTATCATCCAATGCAGAGCATTCAAAATGCGAGCGTACGAATTATCTGTGAGTGTTTTAATTTTACACATTTTTTTTATATTTAACAAAAAAGAAGTTTATTTGAAAATCAACTTGATTGGTCATAACAGTTCTTTTCATTCATTGTCAGTCAGTGTGTTAAAATTAAATCAAATTTCAATCAATATTATTGCGTACTCTTGCAATAATATTTCTCTAACAAAAAATTAAAAAATAAAGTTATATTTAAAAATAAAATAAATAATAATCAACAATACCCGCCCTCACTCAAAGAAGAGACAGAAATATTATGAAATGACAAAACAAATTTAAAAGAAAAACATGTTTTATATACTTATTATAATATGTATTTAAATATCGTAAACTATTAAAAGAGGTTAAAACAAAATAAAGACGAAAAAATTAATTATATTTGCGTTTTAAAAAGAAAAATATTAAAACAAAACAATATAGTAAAATGGCAAAATTTTAATTGAAAAATAATACAACAAAGAGCAAAATAAGAGAAACAGTTAAAAATAATTCATCCATATATATATATATATATATATATACATACATATATATAAAAAAATATATGAAAATACAAAAACATGATTTTGCGATGTCATTGGCTTGAGTTTTATTTGGCTATCATCATCAGTTGAAAAATATCCCTGTTTTTTGTCCCTGTTTAACTTTTACACACACAACTCGTATTCTATGCCATTTTCGGATTTTTAAAAAGCAAAAAGCCCCGGGGACCTTATCTTGTATTGCTATAGTATAGGAAATTAATCCGAAAATCAGAAATTAGTATTTTGTGTGTCCATGGTAACCGCACACCATACGCATTCGAAAATCAAGAGTAATGCCAACTCGGTTTCGGAAATTTTGTAGTTTTCTATTCCGAGCGTGGATGTCAAGATCGTTGTCTCTTACGGATTTTCATTCGGAAACTCTTTTGTTATCGGTTTGGTTGAGTAAAAAATATTTTGATGGAAATAATTCATTTTTTTGCCGAAAAGAGAAAAGAAATTGAGAAATTAATAATAAATTTGCGCAGCTAAGCGTTGGTGAAACATGTGAGTATATTTTCTTTGTGTAATATTTGTCGTTATTTATTCAAATATTCATTTCAAAGCCAAGCAAAAAAAGGCAAGGCAGAAATCTTACCAGCTTAGTCCAAAGCTGGGACAGGAAACAAATTTTAAAGGCCGATGCGGATACGGAAAACATAATCATTTGGGATACACCCCACACAAGTTCTAGGAAGATACTGTCGGAGTGGAAGACATAGCAACGTTGCCAGTTATAGACAATGGACAACCATACTGCTCTGAACAATATTCAAATACCCACAATCGCCAAACAACTAAAAAATGTTTTTTGGAAAGATAGATGGACAACCAAATCCAATTTAAAAAGGAAGACTTAGGCATCCTAACAGACATGAATAAATCCTGAAAGGATATTGCTCGGAATCAGCGGAAAAAAAACTTGGATTAAATCTAAAAATGGGAATGCATTGTAATAATAATTGATATTATTTTTTTAGGAATAATATTTATTTGTTAAATGTGTTAAAATATTAAGGAAATAAATTGAATCGATTTGCAACTGACTTATTATCTGAGTTTTTGTTTATTTTATTTTGACAGCAAAATTCTCGGAAATTACTGTTAAAAGCTGGCAGCATCCGAACACAATTCGAAAGTGATACAAAATACGAATTGATTGTAGTATCGGATTTCGTTTACGAATCCGAATCCGAAAGTGATTCAAAATAAGGCCCCTGGAAGGAGTTCAGCGAGAAGTTGGGAAGCACCATAGGTTAACTTAGGTTACCGCCTTGATGACTGGATGGCGCAGTTGGTAGAGTGCCTGCCCGTGGTAAGCGGGCTTCCCGGTTCAAATCCCAGTGAAAGCAAAGTTAATACGATTTTATCTGCTTTTCAAATATTGTCCAATCACCATTTGCCGTTGGGATCAAATTAACGGCTAACTATGGGTATCACAATGGACCAATATGGTCTAAGTGTGCTGGTGAATGCACTAGCAGCCTGCTACTTAGCTTAACCTAGGTTACCATAGGTTATTCGAATGAAATTTATACGAACGATTCGAAAGTTAATTTTCTATCTTTCGATTAAGCAAATTTTGACTTTTTCTTATCTTGTTCTTGTTATAATTTTGAAAATCACTCGTTTGAAAGTGAATCGAATTCGAATGATGTGTATTCTCACATTCGAAGGATTCGAAAGTATGCTTTGTCAATCGAAAGTAAATGCCTGGAACACAATAGTGCGCTGCGCCAGCCGACTTCATGTTACGATGACCCACCACGTTGAAATAAATACTCAATTTATCAGCTGTTCTCTCTCATCTACTAGATGAAAAATATTGCCGCATTTCTGCATACACTCATTTGAAATGACTAAATTATTTTTAATCAGCTGTTTTCATATCTCAATCAAGTTGACACAAAATACTCTCAATCTGCACATGTTGAATAATGACGTGCGATGGACTACGTTTTACGTTTTATTACGATCCTCTCAGTCTCTCATTATTCACTGACGCAGGTCGACGCTGTATTTTGTGTTTGCTGAAAGTCAACGCCAGCGCAAACGCACTATGGTGTTTCAGGCATAATGTTTTCTTTTGACTAAGCTAATTTTGACATTAGAATCAAACATCATTTTCTTGGCATTCGGTTTTTCCTGTCAACTAGATTCTCAAAACATGTATATGTTCAGATATTTTTGTTGAAATTTCAATATATAATATAAATATATGTAACAAGTAGGTGGCAATCACAATTGGACCAATAGAGAGTTGCTGATCATTGATGGAAGAAAACCTCGAGGTAGATGAAGGATTTTCCAACAAGCCGGGATGATACTGATCTCTCTTGAAAGGTGCTGCGCGGAAGCTTAATAGCTACGGACTTCCTTCTAAAGACAGTACCACAATGAAATTATGTACTTGAAAGCACATGCATTTAGGGGGACGTTTTTAAAAAAATTTACAAGAAATGAGATATGTATCAGGTAAAGGCAAAGGCATCTGATTTCAAACGGATATACAGGACATTCTGGATTATCGCAATTAATAGAAACTCGGGTAGTTGCAATTATCTCTTGCGAAAATCAAGGAATTGCGTAAATCGGGAAAGTACTGTACTTACATAGGTACATACTTCGAAATTATTAAATGCATCCATTATCCTTTTGCTGTACCCCGCTCCTCGACGTCTTCATTGGTTATATATCAATATAACAATTCCAACCGGCACAGTGAACTTCTGTCTATTTGCAGATGATTCGCTGACTTATGCCAGCTTGACGTCACCACAGAAAGCCGCGAAGGGTCGAAATCCAAACAGCGAATAAATTTGAATAAAGCGAATAAAATTGGAAATCGGTACTCATGTGCTTTAGGAGACCATCCCGAGGTGGGTGCAGATCAGCAGCCAAATGTCGGAACATAAATATAGTGGTCCCTAACGGTACTTCTCTTTCTTTTTCTGGTGGCGCTACAGTCCGGGGTGGACCTGGGCCTCAACCAGTAAGCCTCTCCAGCCGGCACGATCTTTAGCCGGCTGTCTCCAACTGCGCACACCAAGTTAATTGAGGTCCTTCTCCACCTGGGTGCACCATTGGTTCCGTGGGCGTCCTCTATTGCGTTGTCCCCCTGGTTCGGAGTCGTAGACTCTTCGGTATGGTCGGCAGTGTTGTCCAAGCGCTCTACATGGCCCAGCCATCTTAGGCGTTCAAACATTGAACGCAAAACTCATGCTCTTTTGAGATTGTCCTTGCCTCCGCACAATAAAGCAAGACGGATGATCAAGCTGTTATATAATGTTAGCTTGGTCCTTCGAGAGAGGACTCTACTACTCAATTGCCCTTGAGCCCAAAGAAACAGCGATTGGCAAGAGTAATTGGCGTTTAATCTCGGTACTGATTTTGTTCGTTCTGTTCACTTGCGAACCGAGGCAGACGAAGTCCTTCACTACCTCGAAGTTATAGCTGCCTATGGTGACGTTTTGGCCAAGTCGTCGATGTTGCGCGTCCTTTCTTGATGACAGCATGTACTTCGTTTTGCCCTCGTTCACCGCTAAACCCATTTTGGCCGCCTCCGCTTCAATACCAGCAAGCGCTTCATTGACGGCTCGCTGTGTTGGACCAATCACGTCAATGTCATCCGTGTATGCTAACAGTTGTACGGACTTTTGGAAGGTCGTGCCTCTTGTGTTAGCGTGTGAGTTCTGCACGATCTTTTCAAGAATAATGTTGAACAATTCACATGACAGCGCGTCGCCTTGTCTAAAACCTTTTTTGACATTGAAGGTCTCGGTGAGTTCGTTACCGACCTTGATGGGGCGGCGAGAACTCTCCATCGTTATCCTGCACAACCTGACAAGTTTGGCAGGAATGTTAAAACTAGACATGGCGTTGTATAACTCGTACCTATGCACGCTGTCATATGTGGCCTTGAAATCGACGAATAGGTGTTGGGTGTCGATCTGCATTTCTTGGGTTTTTTCCAGGATCTGCCGTAATGAGAAGATTTGGTCTTCCTCGCCGTTTAACAGTCTACAGAAATGATCTTTCCGGATTCTCAGTATCGACTGCGAACCTACTAAGAGTTGTCCCTCTGCGTCACGACAGGCTTCTATCCGAATTTTGTTTCCATTGGATAGTTGTTTTACCCGTTGGTAGAACTTTCGGACATCATTTCTGCCCTAACATCTCTCCATTTCCTCGATCGCGCGTTTCTCATACTCTTTCCTTTTCTTTTTGAGAAACCGGTGGTCTTTCGTTCGAACCGCTGTCGTCCTTCAGTCCAGCGTCGCCTTGTATGCTGCTTGCTTCGCTGAATGTGCCTGCCTGCACTCGTTATCAAACCAGGGGTTTTTTTGGGGTGGTGTCTTAAAACCCAGCACATCAGATGCAGCTTCTTTGATGGCGTTTTGACAACGGTTCCATTGTTCGTCAATTGTTTCGCCTGGACTCTCTGAGAGCTTTAGGGAGACTGGATCGGCAAAGTTACCAATTCAATTACGATTGTAGCTTTCCGACGTCAAACTGTTTTGGTCTTGCTCTACTCCGTTGTCCTCCCGATATCGATGTTCTTACCTTGGCTACAACAAGGAAATGATCCGAATCGATGTTGGCTCCTCCGAATGTTCGGACATCGAGAATACTGGAGGATTGTCTGACGTCGATCGCAATGTCATCAATATGGTTGACGGTTGATTGATCAGGAGACCGCCAGGTTCCTTCGTGGATGTTGGCTACAAAGAGGTTTCTGCCCGTTACGAAGTCCAACAGCCCGAGTCCGTTCTCGGACGTGTTGTCGTGCAGGCTGTGCTTCCCGATGACTCTAGCAAAGATATCTTCCTTGCCCAGCTTTGCGTTCAAATCTCCTAGAACGATCTTGGTGTCGTAGCTGGGGCATTGATCGTACGTTCTTTCTAGGAGATCGTAAAAGTCATCTTTGCTGTCGTAATCTTTATCCTCCGTTGGGGCGTAGGCGCAGAACAGGCTGATGTTGCCCAATGTAGCCTTGGAGCGGACTGTTATGAGGCGCTCACTTATGTATTTATAGCTAAAGACTTCTTGCCTAAGTCTGCCTCGAACAACAAATCCGCATCCGAACAAGCGCTGCCTTCACTCTTTTTCCATCCATCCCACCGCACCTTCTGATAGTGGTGATATCTGCCTTATAAGCTTCGAAAGCTTCCACTAGTTCATCGGCTGCACGTGGTTTGTTCAGGGACCGCACATTCCACCTGAAGAACCGAAAATCGTTGTCCTTATTTCGTTATCCATGGTCGTCAGTAGTAGGGTCATCCGTATCCGTGGCTTCACGTCGTTTCGGAACTGTTGGTGTTTTACAGGGTGGGGAAGTTAACCCCACGCGCAACCTCCGAACCTGGAGGACCGGGTCCTGGTTTAAACTCCTGGACAAGGGGGCCGCTGCATACATTGGTTCACCTCTAAGCGGTTGCTGTAAAGGCTATCCAGAGGGCGCCGCGAGCAGGCTGTATGTCAACTTGACCTGTGCATTTAACAGGCATCGTTGCTGGCATCTCGCCAAGTTGAGAGCAGTCAACATCTTTGCACTGGATACACAGGCCCATGCCCTCCTAACGGTACAGAAATAGCAAAAAACGAGAAGGTCATGTATCATGGCGTTAACTAAATAGAAAGGTTGAAGTTCAACAGACATTCGAAAAGAAGGCTAATCTAGTCTTCCATCTCTTCCTTGATGCGCAGGCAAAATGGACTGAGCCAGAGAACTAAGCTGCTCTACAAGCAGCTTATACGGCCCATCTTAACGTACGGCTTACCATCTCTAAGACCAGCATGAAGAAGCTCGCAATTTTGGAAAGGAAAATACTGCGAATATGTACCGGACTCACCTTCGCTAGGGATCGCCAAAGAACCACAGCAACAAGAAGCTTAACGACCAAGCACGCATCATCTCCCTGCAACAGTACATAGTGACACTGTTCAGAAAGCAGCGACTTGACATGAACAACCATCCTAATGAGGAAATCAGGAACCTGAGAAACACAATCTCCGGAGAACGCTACCTCAACGCGCTAATTCTGCTAAGCGAGCAGAACTTTCCAACGACAACGAGCTGCATGGATTCTACCAAAGCAGCGATAGCAATTACCATCGAAGCTAAATCGGCTATCACACCACCACCCCATCCTAAAAGGACCACCATGGACATACGGATTTGGACAACCCAATGTAAGCACTAGACATTCTAGGACATAAAAAATAATCAATAAACCGGGAATAATACCAAACGCTAAATTAAACAATGTACATCAGTTGGCCCCTATTGTTGAGTCAACAGCTTAACCTTTAGTTTTTAAGTCTAGTTGTAATTTCAATTGTAAAAATAATTTGTTTGTCCAAAAAAAATTATTAAATCGCTTTAAAAAAAATAAAAATAAAGCAATTGCAATTTATGTTACCTATCATTTTGCTCAATCTTATTTCAATACTTTTTTGAAAATGAGTTATATAGAAACGTTAGAAAAATACAAACATCTGATTTCAAAAGTCAAATTTATTGAGGAGCTTATTCGATAATCACCCCTATCATGAATTCCATCGTAATCGGCAGTGTGCTGCGAACTCCGAAAAATCTATCTAGCCCACGGGTTCGTGGTACTTTGTTCGGGGTTCATATACTCCTGCCGCTGTTCCTTCATCAGTTCTTCATCCGTCTGTATGCCTTTTTACCGTGTTGCTGCTCAGGCTTTTGGACTATGGATTCATTGCTCCAGTCCTTTTTTGTGTTTGCGTTGTCTTTCAACGCACACAATTCAATGGCCATGCACAAAATACAGCAAAATACAGTTAGTTATAATTTAATGAAAAAAGTCATTTCAAATGAGTGTATGCAGAGTGTATTTTTCGTCTGATAAATTGAGTTATCATTTCAACGCAGCGCGTCAATGAACTCTCCCCGTAACATGAAGACGCGTAAATGTAAAATGGTAAAATTCTTTTGGAAATTGAATTTCCTGATCAAGTCATCATTCGGAATGGTCTAGCGTGGTAGCTTTTTGATTAGTGCAATTGTCTCGATGTAATGCACCTGTCTTTTCATATCCTTTTGTCTTTCTCATGACTGATTTGTTTGTACATTCTGCAATAGCACCTCCATGACAGCAGTTAGGCAAGTTATCATGGCCCCATGTAATACAGAGGTATAACAACCTTTGAACTTGGTTGTGTCTCTTTTGAACTGATTAAGTTGGTTCTTTTGGACCATGCTAGCCTAACAATAACTATGTCCATCCATCTTACGCGTTGCTTTCCTGGTCACCTCGTCTGTGTGCTTTTTCCAGATGAGTTTACTGTTGGCATCAGATTCCCATGGTTTGTCAGTATCTTTAGAAGCTCGTCTACTACTAGGCTCCATATCAGAGGAGGGATAAAACTCCTCCTTGTTGACATCCTCTAGTTGTGTCGACTTTAATTATGCCTCCTAATATGTGAGTATCTGCTGATCACGTTCTCAGGAGTTCATGCACTGTATGGTTTAATCCTTTCTCGTGAAGAATAGAAAGTAGAAGTCTTGCCGTCTGTACACTTTCTGTGGAGCATTTCGCCCGTTTTTGCTATCGCCTTGTGGTTTCTAGTCGCGACCGGGATTTTAGTGATTGTCTCACAAAAACTCCTAAAGCTTTCTCCTTTAGCTTTCTTTATTTCATTATTATAGGAGTTGACTACCATTTTATTTCCCCGTCTCTGGTACCTATGGCCGCGATGAACAGCTTGCGTATTTTGGAAGAAAATGAGCGAAGTTTGGATAATTTGTTGCTTCACCATGGTAAAATCTTCCCATTAAAGTTTTTGCTTTGTGAGCAGCTTGCTTCGAACTCTGTTGTGATAGCTTTTGTTGTGTTCATATTATGATTCTATGGTCAGACATCGATGGTTCGTTTCCAGTCTCTAACAATGCTACTAAGCATGTGACTGCCTATGGTGGCGTCTAATATCTCCTGTCTAACTCCCGTAACAAAAGCGGGAACATTACCGTCATCCAGGTGATGGCTGTAACTACGTTTTTTCGTATTTTTCATGAGTTGAACTAGAAAATGCAGCAGTGCGAAAAATTCCCTATTGAAATTGTCATAAGTGTGAATAACAATTAGAATCATAAATTGGAAAAGATTAAACGCAATTGATTAAAAATTGTAATTCATCCATAGTATTTAGCTGCCGGCAGCATGTGTTTTTGCATTTCTTCCCTTTTCTCCCGGGAAAATTAGACCCATCATCAAACAGAAAACTATCCAAACTCTAACTGGAACATGTTATATTTCCCTTGCAAAATAATTGCTGTCTCTTTTCTGTTAAAATGCAATTTAATTTATAAAAAATGCGAAAAAAAAGTAGCGTCATTATAGCCATTAAGCCTTCCTTTATTTATTTTAATATATACTGCATAAAATATGATATTAAATAAACGTATTCAAATTTATAATAACAGTCACCTTTAGTATGTTTGTAGAAACGTAAGGCAAGTTTATATGTAACGAAATATGATTATTTCTAATTCTTTATTAAAATTCAATTAAGATCCTGATCTTGAAAAAAAAGTGCTTGTATTCGCTAACGTCTTTTGTCAGTTGTTCAGTTTACACAGTTCCGCCAAAGTACAAGTGTATAAAAATATACTACCTCAAGCAAGGATATAATACTTATTCCCACGAAAAGCCCATATGAACTGCCAAGGTTACCTGTAAATATTAATCGTGTCTGATTAAAGATACAGAGGTGGTTTCGAATATTTTACCTATTAGAATAACGATATCCGATAAGGTGTCCCTGCTCAATCGCCTGTAGACCTGTGAGCTCATAAACACGTGCAAGACAGTGAAATTATCTCTAACCCCATTACTGAAAATATTTTAAATAGAGTTATGTATACATAAGTTATATGCTGCACAAGTTGTTTACTAAAATGGATCAAAAGATTCGACAACTGTCTGCAGATTCGCACGAGTGACTTGGACATCATATTCAACAGATTGACAGCTGCTGGGGCAATAACAAGCACTTGTTGTGTTCACAGTTCTATTAATGTTGGAATTCAATTCTAAAAATAAAAATAAAATTTTAATCACTGTTAGCTTAAATCTGGATCGACTTACCCAAAATGCTATAGGACTTAGATAAACAAGGAATTTTAATGAAATCACAAGCTTTCACATTTTTACTCGACACGTAGACGTAAGGTACGCATCCACATATATCAAATGTACTCATTACTCGGCACTCAAATTCACAATTGTCACTGTTGTATATTTTAAAGAAACGCATATTGTGTTCATATGGCAGTAGGCACTGTCTTTCTTGAACCGAAAGTGCCTTGAAATTCTCCGTACACACAATTTCTGTTGGTCGTACTATGGCCCAAACTTCTCGACCCATCGGAATAGAATGCGAAGGTAACGTTTTGTGAGGGTAATCGAGATTTTGATGAACAATCAGCTCATACTCGCTTGACATAAACCGTTTTAAATCGACTTGATTATTCTTAGTGTCCTTTAGAATAAAGGATAAGCCTCCTTCTGGACCGAATTTCATAGCCTGATATTTGGTAGACCTGTAGAATAATTTAAGCAAATAAGCTAAAAATTAGACACATCATCAAACAGAAAACTATCCAAACTTAAACTGGAACATGTTATATTTTCTTTTGTATTCTAAAATTTTAAACTTACCCGGACTCCTTATAGTTGAAGGAACAACAGTATCCCAGGTGTGCCTTAGATTGGAAAAATATTTCACTGCAATTGATTATCTTCGATTGGAAACGACACCGGTAGAGCATTTCATCGCACTTCCAACTTATCAATTTAAGAAAATCCATCGTCGTCATGTTGTTAAGTGCAATTATTTTTTGAAGGGCGCTCAGTTTCCATTCATCGAAAAAATTCACTTTACCCACCATGGCAGGGATTTGATTGAGAAAGTTAACTGCCTCATCTACGGTCACGTTGGGCAAAAGTTCACTGAAAAGTAAAAATTGAATGATATGGGTACAGACCGTGGTGGATCCGGACACTGCTTCTACGTGCAATCCAACCTACCTGAAACTATCTTAACCTAACATAAAACTTAAAAAATACTATCTTAAATTCTTCGTATTATAATATTTTTTTGATATTTTCCTTATCACTGCCTTAAAAACCTATGTAAGTTGGCCACCATGCTCAACTATCGGGTTATTTAGAAAAGATAGAACGGCGTGACTGATTTTGGTGTAACATCCAGTAAAACTTTTTCGTGTCTCGAGCAGAGATTGTTCTACTGAACCGGAGGGGATTATTGTGGCTACGATCGACAACCCGACAATTGGAGTCCCCTGCCCACTGTTCGGTGTTAGACATGAAAGATAACAGGATATCCTTGTGATCCTGTATCAGACTAATCGCACCTAGATAAAGTAATGCTTCGGGAGGAATAAAACCGTTAAGGCGCACCCTTTCATGGTACATAATATTGGGATAGTAATCCCCAAAGATCGGACTGTTTGAAGAGGTGATAGTTCATCATTTCCATCTGCAAAAGACTCACATTGAAACGTAGGACCAATCTTCTGCACCGTGGTATAAAAGTTGACTGGTGTAAAACAGCCCCCTTGCCACAGAAAAGGCTTTTTTAGCTTTTGTCGGACCTATATCTACATGTTTGTCCAACCAAATACTAACTACACTTCTCACATCTAACGGCCATCTCTGGGGGTCAACTATGCCGCAGCCAGCGCTTTTGCGAGAAAAATATAGTATTTCACACTTCAGAATGTGAAAATCAACTTCGAGCCGCAGAATCGCAGAATTTTGTTGAAAGTCATGTTGCAACAAAAAATTCATCATTTCGAGCTTCGGATCTGATCCGTACACTTCCAGTTCGTCGGCGTACGTAATTAAGTGCTATTGTTCAAAGTATAAGAGTGGATGGGACCGCTGACTCAAACAAATCGCAACTTTCTTACCGGCGCTCATTACAAAATAGTTGTGGCTCTCGATCGAGCGCATGGACAACAATGCTCCAACTAAGAGGGTCTTCGAATCCGAGCCTCCTGGTTCGAGGAGGAGAGGAAGACTGAATTTCCGGTATAAAGACCAACTAATTGCGGATGCAAGACAACTTCGTCTTGATGACTGAAATCAGCGTGCCACGCGTCGTCAGCGATGCAAGCCAGCAATTGCTCAGGCTCAGACCCTACATGGGTCGTATGCTTGATAAGTAAGTAAGTAGCATTCGTGTCAATCACCGCTTTACAAGGGCGCTAGTAGGTTTGCAGAATAGGCACAATCAGATCCGCCTGGTATCACAAAATTCTAGCATAAATATGACTGCAGCCAAACAATAGTCAGTCACTCTAACCTAACCTAAGCATTGTTGTTGACTAGAAAGATGTTGAAATAAAAGCCAATCCATTATGAAAAGGTGGTCAGTGTGTTATTGGGATCGTAGAAGTTAAGTTCATTTAATAAAGAGTTGTATATACAAGCATATTCTTTCATCAGAAAGCGAATGAGCAAAAGATTTCACCGCTATATGAAACTGACCTAATGGGCCTGACTGTCAGAAAAGATGGTGATATCTTTTTGGATATTACATTGTTCTTGAACCAGCACATTGTTTCCTTTGCAATTGTTTCTGCCTAGAAGACGCTACAGTAATCAAGGAGTATCAGGGAGATAGCAATATTCAAAACGCCTTCGTCCGTCTTCGATCCATCTGTAAATATGCACAGGGGATCAGCTATCGGCTTGTTGTTAGACGTCCAGTCTGATCAGGAAGGAATGCTGGTGGAGAATTTCTTCCCGAAGATAGCTTGGGGTAGTAGGCGGTCGAGAAAGTCGTATTCGTTAAGAATGGTTAAGTGACCGATGGTGAGTTCGGACCACAGTCGGGGTGTTTTAAGTCTCAGGGCAGTGCTGTCTGCAACTTGTTTGGCGGAAGGTTAGTGCGTCTAACGTAATGGTTCTCAGCGCTCTGTTAATGCACATGCAGATCAGTCTTTGCAACCGATTCAGTGCCTTGCAGTTGACAGCTCTGTTTAATGCTATCTCAACCAAACAGAGTGTCAGTACAGAACAATAGATACGGTCAACTCAACCCAGTTTTAGTCTGTAAATCTCATTCGTCGTATAGTAATTTTTACGGTTCCGTTATAAAAAACGAGATATATTTATAATTTATATTAATGCTTCGGTTTGACAAACATTCACAGCTGCTGTATTCATCGATTGTTTGACAAAATTATAGAATTAGATACTTGAGATAGCTAGAAATCAATTTATCTGCATTGACATTTATAAAAGAGAGATATGTGAGGTCATCTTAAGCTGATGTATCCAATTTCTCTTTTCGAATGAGATTAAGTTTCCATTTCCAGTTGTCAGAATCAGGCAGAATCAAATTCAGATGTATTATGCTCAGAAGTGGGTTCATGTGTAACTCGTTGGTCGAACTCGAACTCAAGACATAATCACGGAGAGGCATAATATGTATAATTTATTAACTTCATTCAGTCCTCATTCTATTGATTGTTTTTCAAACCTTGAATAAATTCACCAGACCATTCATGGAACGTCAAAAGCCAAAAGGAGTTCAACTTATATTTAAAAACGATAATCTACATCAACATGAATGGAACTGAAATAATTAAAGGTAAAATGTGACTTACAGATTTGAAAATAGTTTCACCATTTCAGGATAATTATATGGTGTTGGGGGACAAATTGTTACGGCTGGAAATTCCAACTGCGTCAGTGGAACATGATCACTCTCTATATTCATGCGAATGGGATTGCTGTTAAAGTTTTGATAAAAGGTGTAAACCATAGCATTTGCACAGCCAAACATGATAATCAAAATAATTATCCAAGCACATCTACAATCCACCAAAAAATACAAAAAATAAAACAACAATATTTATAATAGACAGTTCGACTTACTTGCTAATGCAATTCGTTTCTGAGTCTTGAATGTATTTAATTCCATGAAAACTACTAATTTCTAAGAACTCCCTAGAAGTTTTACCAAGTCCTTTTAGAAAATGCACTTTTCTTTCAGTAACTTTTAATCTTTTCACAAAGTTAAAAACCATCGTGCAGACACATTCAATGAGCAATACCACAATTTCGAAAATGTTTTCAAAGAATGACCAGATTTGACGAAAGTGGAAATGAATTATACTCGTAAATCAACGACTAAATACACGGGTTGAATCTACAAGCAAATTATACCTCTTTTATTCGAAGTTGTAATTACATTAAATTATGCATGTTGTTTTCTAGAGACTATACATATTGGTTGTAGGTTATAATGATTGATTATATTCAGTGGGCTTGTAAAAAATGTATCTGAATATGTGACTAACATTTAGTTTGAATTATTAATGCCCTAACTGTAAAAACGTCTGGAAATCTACACACACGGATCACCAGATTTCTATAGCTTTCCGCTACCGAACCACTGCAGTGTAATCCAGACAGAAGTAACAGTTGCTCAAAAGTGCAAGTGCAATAGATCTTATTTACTACTTAGATAGTCGGGCCCCTATAAAGTCTCTGAAAACATCACAGCTAAACAATTCCAAGTGAAACTCGCGCATATCTCTAAAAAAGACAGCGGAGAAATGCAACCTTAATTTATGCTGCATCCTTGGTCGGAAGGGTATTCCGGGTAACGAAAGAGCTGATGTGTTAGCAAAGAAGAGGAAAAAAAACTGACAAACGCCATAAACTATACCAACCGTAGGTGGGCGTAATAGATACCTGTCAAATTGTGTGGCCTGCACAATCTTAACAGAACTAAAGTTCTCATAGCAAGATAGGAAGCAAATTGATTTCCAAAATGGAAGGCTGCTTATTGGCAAACTGATACACTGCCACATATCCAATCAAGCGAGAAGACTTGGACCGCCCTACAATTTCTTCTTTAGAAACTTCAAAATGGGGGAACAGTAGTGCTCTCCTAAATTACCCAAAGATTCCCAAACATATATATTTCCATGTCTACCACCAAAAATATTCACTGTCACCTTCCGTTCAAATAGAATTCAACATTACATTGAGTGGTGTAACCACATTAGGTTTTCGTAATTTTTGTAGCATCATTCCTTCAACATTTCAGTCTTATTAGCATAAGTGGATCAACCGTATTACATGTTGTGGATCAGAATATCAACAACAAAATCTGCTGTACAGTTCCTAATGCAAACGAATACCGCACGCATCGAATTGATTCAAAAAGCATATTGTACGGGTTTTTTTGACAATCTAAAATCAAAACTTTGGGGCTTATTATCCAAATAAACGAGTAATGTACCACGAGAGAATGCGCCTTAATGGGTGGTGGAATAATCTATGGAAAAAGAAAGGTGAGTCGGTTATAATATCGGTCGGTTAATATTCCCCTTCAAACCCTTTCTGAATTTGTATTGTGTATTGCTATTTTGCCAATCACATACAAGTAAAGTAATTCAAGCTAATTTTGTATACTTCAAGTCATTAAAGGTAAAATTTACCTTTTTGACAGATGCAAAAGCTATTTTTTCAGACAGAAATAAGAAGCATAAGTTATAGTTGCAATATCTTGGCTCTTATCAAATTAGGTAAATTGATTCATGAGTTTTCAGAGTTCATGAATAAAGAGTATACAGCGGACTTCATTTTTTAAATTAACACGTCAGGTATGGTTTATGAATAGGCTGTATATATATTAAAGAATTAAATTGAGGACAAATAGGTCCAGTTAAATGGGCATTGCATTACATTTATACTCACGAATGTTCATATTACAATATACATATGTATATGCTCTTCAAAGTACAAGCTAACTTTTGAACAACCTCCGAACAACATACATACATGAATTGTGAGCAAATTCACCAATTTCCCGCCATTTTTTCCTATTAAATTCACGAATTTTCGGCCATATCCCACTAAAATCCACGCATCTGTCGCAATTGCGTGGAGGATCCATGGTTTGTGTAAAATTATTTGTAAAATACAAGGGCATACCACGACTCTTGCATTTTTCTCCGTTGTGGACTAGGGAAAAAATGGCTGAAGTTGATTATCTCTCATATCCCTTATGTCTGTCGTAGAATTTGTCTCTTGCATGTGCAGTTGTAGGAAACAGACAAATATTATATTTATATGCACATATTAAGATTCGTGTTGCTTGTTGTATCGATACATTGTTGAAGTGTTGAATTTCAAAAGGTAACTCGGTATAAATCGGTTTATATAGACGCCAAGCCAGTGATATCAACAGGTTCTTAATATTACCCACTGGTCGGTGTGAATACAACTTGAGTGATTCTCAGCATTTTGGAAGGGACACTACATTTTCCGTGAATAAAACTGAATTTCGTTAAGTTTAACGAAAACCCTCCACTCACATATTTTGACGGATGAGTGTTGTCTGCATTTTGGTGTGAATAAAGAGGAAATGTATTGAGTGAACCCTTGAAGAAGTTGAGTGCGTATTGGAGGTAACTTCTAGAGAGAAAAAATACTTTGATGGATTAAGTCAACTATCTTCAATGAAGGAAATCTGGAATGGAAGTACAATTTTATTCAAGTTTTACAATTTTATCTGTGATTGCTCAACAAAAAACAAACTGCAAACATGTTGCGTTGGAAGCTGTGGCAGAACAAATTCGTACATAGATTTGCCTATCAAACTGTGGATCTATAAATCCGCTGTGTCCTCGAAACACATTATTGCATGTACTTTTCACCCACCTTTACCCAGATTTAAGCCAACCCTTAAGTTTTAAGTATGTAGTTTTCAAATGTCAACTTGAGAGAAAGAAATTGTTCCCATTAACGAAAACAATTGACTTATGTGTTTTCACACGGAGTGTTCCCTAAGTTTTTATTCGTACCACCCATTAGCTATATTCCAATTGAAGCATTCGCCTATTCAGACACCAGGCATGATTACTTCCATGAGGTTGATCGAAAGGCAGAGAGATAGATAATTTAATAATGAATTCTTCCAACAGTCTGATATCTGGGGATTACTACCCCAGTATTATGTATGAAAGAGTGCGCCTAACTCATCCCGAAGCATTCCTTTATCTAAACAATTGGCCTTATTCAGGATCCACAAGGATGTCCTGTTGACAGGCGACTTTAAAACGAACCGAATGAAATTCGCACCTACGAGGATCTCCTCCGGTTCAGCAGAGCGATCCCCGCTCGTGATAGGAAAGTGTCTGCCAAAGAACGGCAATTTACTGGTTTACACAAAAAAAATCTCCGCCACCGCGGGCCTTTCTAAGTGACCAGATAGTTGACCATGGTGGTTAACTTACATAGGTTTAAGGTAGTTATTTATTTATTTTAAATAAATTTATATGCTCAAGAGACGATTGAGTAGTAGAGCCATCTCTCGATGGACCAAGCTGACCCTATACAAGACCTTGATCATCCCAGTCCTGCTGTACGGCGCAGAGGCATAGACAATCGCAAAAGCGGATGAGGAAGTCCTTGGTCTCTTCGAGAGAAAAGTTGTGATATAATAAAAACCATGCGAAAAATCTATATATATAAAGATCAATATTTGTATGCTAGTTTGTCCTTTATAGTCTTTTAAATGGTAAGAGATAGAGCACTGATGTCTTTGGCAACTTTGTTCAGAATTCCGTGACTTTGACTCGCTTCTGAAAAGTGCAACTGCGGAGATTCCATAAACTTCAACTTGATTCATTTATTCTGGTGTTTGTGTCTTCGAAATTCACTTTGCAATAAATGCGTATGTTATGCAGTGCAACGCCAACATTATTAATCTGTATAGCCTTTCATGAAAAATAATGGAGCAACACCGCCACCAATTTTTCCAAACGCCGATAGCTCGTTCTGTGATGTTACAACCTTGATATTACCATATTTATATTAGACCTACTTCTTGGAGTAACTTTTCTGAATGGTGTGATGGCGACAAAGAATATCCAGCATCTCCTATTTTTAAGGATACATATGTATACATAAATGTATGGTGATAAACGAAGAATCTTGACGTATCGATAGATTATCCTTAGACCTACTTCTTATTTTCCAACGAATTTCTCTGGAATCATTTTCTTCCCCTTCTAAATTCATAAAAAAGCTAATTTTATCTATAATATACTTAACTTCATTCACACTTTAGATGACTATTCTTCAAAACAATTAAATTCAAAACTGACAGAAAACAGCTGACAAACAAAGGATCGATAAAGAGGACCGATAATGTTGAACAGAATCGGATGAAGTCCCTCCGCCGTCGTTCCGACGTTTTCTATAATCGGCATGATTGAGAAAAATCTTTATCTAAGGCCCCTTGGTGGTCTGGTTACTAAGCTACCCTATAAATTTTTATTTTTATGTTAGCTATTAAATAAATAAATTCAAATATATTGTATTTCTCCATATTAAATTAGAAAGGAATCCTAATTCTTAGATACACCGCCATAAGTAACATTAAATTAGAGTTTTGCAGTAGACTGCGCGGAAGGCCCTTATAACTGAGTGCAGTTAGAAACAGATGTTTATGTTCAAATACAAAACGGAAGCCAACACAAAAATCCGAAACGTAGAATATAAAGTTTTCAAAACTTTAAAAATCTTTGAAAATAAAACACCTCCAAGAATTTGAGATGAAAAAAAACAATGAGGAAGAGGAACAATGGATGTGCCAATAATGGGTAGATCAAAAACAAAAAAAAACCTACTCTAAAACACGAAGTTAGGTACGTTTAAGGGGTGTACAAATCATAATAACAATACTTACTGTGCCTTACCTCTTAGAATCCTTATTTTGGATCGCTATTGTGCTCTTTTTCTTTCATAAGTAAGAATATCTATAAAGGTCTCCATCGGTCTGTTAGCAAATCCACACACCTGTCTTTTTGTGATTTTCCTCAGACCTTACACAGTATTCTTTCAATCTCAAATTCACAATGTTTTGTCCTCAACTCGACCTGCAACAAAAAGGGAGTAGAACAAAAGAAAACTACTCTATGTATTCGTGTTCGTCTTGAATACAATAAATCCTGTTGCGATGAAAACTTGTTTCGCCTTGGTGTGGTGATCGAAGAATGGCATTCAGGTCTGCGGAAAAACCTTTAACAATCACGAAAGGAAGTGCAAAAAATATCATTGAAACTGGACTGAATAACACAGAAAGTGAAGTGAAAATAAACTGACATCATGTTTTTGTTTTTTTAATATGATACTTTATAATATTAGCGCATCACAATATTTTATTTAGAGTGTTATCAGGTTTTATTCTTATAAATTTCCGGTTTAAATAAATTTAACTAAGCACTAACTAAAAATATTCAATTCTATATACATATTTGGCTTAAAGTCATTACTTTAATAAAATGTCAACCTTCCATGGGTTTATGTTTCTATGTGGCTAATCCTTGTTCTAAAGGACTTACTTAGAAAAACTGATATGGATGCAACTGTAAGACTGGATGAGCGACAGCTTGTTGCACTAGGCACAGAAACTTAACCAATATCCAGATAGCAAATTAAGAAATCAATTTTTGTCTTTGTTATGTTACATAATTATAAACAAAAATTAGATATGAATAAACATTATAAAGGTATTTGGTAATTTTCGCTTTACCAACAAAACTGTTCATCCGTATCAGCTTATAAAGCCAAAGTTAACCAATATTTATCATCATATTTAAGAACTTATTTCTAAAAATTTATTAATTTAACTGTTGACAGTGTACATACATAGTTTTTAAGTCGATGTGCAAACCGTGTCAAGTGTTTGTAGAAACTTGAGTTATCACTGATGAAAATATTAAGACGTCATATATTATTACACTGAGGCTTCGAGTAAATATGACTTTTTTCAACTTTTAAATTACTTATTAACAATTTTTTTTTTGCTTTAAAACATTCATCCATACAGTAAAGATTTTAGAAAGTGTATTCATGGTCAATGTTTAAATTAAATTAAATCTGTTTGTATTACAGATGGAAAAAGGGATTTCTGTTTCAGCCTCGAACATCAATTAGAAACCCTGTGGTAGTTGACATTTGGAAACATAACAGTTGATGAGAAAGAAAGCCCGCCCATATTTAAATAACTTGAACTAAACTTGACACATTAGAGCACTTTCCACAGCATGATTTGAGTGCCATCAGCAATTTGTGTATGTTCCATTAGTATAACACATCTCCATTATCCTTTCAGGTATTGTGCTGTATAAATTCTGTAAGAAATGTACAGGCAGTCGTGACCAAGCCATTTGAATTGCTAAGATCAGATCATCTCGCCGAGAATAACGTCTGCCACTGTCATATACTTCCCGAATAAGCCATCCCCATACGTTCTCTGTTATATCGACATCATGCGCAAGATATGGCCACGACTGTGCTTTGATTCCTTTCAAATCAGCCCAGCTTTGAACAGTGGTTAAATTTCGGAATGTATTGCAATGATCTCTTAGCACAAATTCAGGATTTCCATCAAGTTTTTCGGTAATGCTTGTCCGTTCACTTTGTAGAAATTCGATGAATGCTTCGGGTCGGAATTTAGTTGTTGAAACCTCACAGCGTATCGGTCCACCGTACGATATTGCAAACCAAATGAATACAGAGCCGCCCCGTGGTCGTTGTGATAGAGTCCTTTCGTAATTTCGCAAGTCGTGGTAATAGTGCGTGAATCCATCGGGGCCATCTAGATTGAATTTACGTTCATCATGGAAAACAACTCTGCGCCAGTGTGCTTCAGTCCATGAAATATGTTGGTTGGCGAAATATAACCGTTCTTTTTGTTGATAATGTGCTATCTCTGGTTCCGTTTTGGGCCGTTTTGATGTAGTAACTTTAGTAGTAGTTGTTGTTGTTGCAACAGGAGATGTCTGTTTATCCTTATCTCTAGATGTACAGGAGGATCCCCCCATTTTCGCTGGTGGTGGATAGTTATCACGATGTTTTAAATAGTAATGCAGAGCCATTAAACTTTTACCGATTTTTGCTGCAACTTCACGCACTGGTTTCTCCCATATTAAATTATTAACAATCGCTATTTCATCATTTGTTAGCAGAATATTTGGATTCCTCATTACAGTTTTTAGTTTTCTTAATTTTGGGGAAAGAAAATCAAGTTGAATAAGACTTCACACAAGGGATGAAAAGGGGGTGATGAAAAGGAGGAGAAAAAAAGTCACAAAAACACCGAATCACGAAAGGACGAACCCCAGCACAAGTAGTTCTCCGAACAACGTACACAGCAGACTGACTGACAGCGCAGGCAAAGGATATTGAATTCCTGAATGTTTTCGTTTAGTTTTTCCTTCTTTCTCTCTTCGGTTTCGATCTCACGCTTTTTATATAACCAGGATGTTGATATGGATATTTGTATATAAACAAGTGTATATAGGGTACAGAAGGCGATTATATGAATTTAAATATCCTTTGCTTATCCCTTCTCTGGAGACTACCTCCAGCAAAAAAGGTCTAAAAGTTTCTGTGCCCTTTTTTTATTTTAACATAATTTTGGACCTCAAAAACCATGAACCAAACGGTAATGCCTCATATATATATATATACGCATCCCTAAGTCCTATGTGTATGTGTATTTATATATACAACGACGAGTTTGTATGAATGTACTAAATTATGAAGCGTAAAATAAATTCAGGGCTGTAAGACCATATGTGCATTTGGTGGACGAGCAGACGGATTGCCTGCTTTAAGGTAGACGTCATTGTACTTCTATGTCTGTCTCTCTGTTCGTATTTTTTTTTTCACTTATATACATAATATTGAAGCAAAGGGAAGGATAAATACGAGTTATATACAAGTATGGATTTCCACGGATCCCAGTAGTCACAAAGGCTGTGAAAAATGCAGCAGGTGTTGGCATTTTCTGATACCAACATTTAGTCTGTCATTTATTAGAGGAAACGAATGAAATTGCGAATTTATAGATTTTTTCTGCCATATTCGAAGAATTCTCAGTTGATAAATGTTTACGTGTATATGCAGGTAGGTAGAATTAAGAAAATGTTAGTTTATTGGTGTAACATTTTTAGAAAAATTCAATAATTTTTAAAATTAAGTTTTTATTGCACCTCTGCACTTTAATAGACTATTTTGAAGTAATTTTGACACACAGTCGCGTCCTTTTCTGTCTATTAGTACGAGTTAGAGGGAGTTCGAATGAGAGGATAATTTTTTGTACGAAAAATTGAGGGAAATGAAAATGCCAAAATATTGCCAAATAAAATTAGTAAATAACTAGTTAGTGGGAAATTCAATTCAAAGGGAGGCGACTGTATTCTATGATTGCAAAATATCCAAACTGTACATCAGCTAGGCGAATTTGTAGTAGTATATAGTTTCTACTTTTTTCTTTCGTCATAAATAATAATTGCAAACGTTTGGAGAGTAATCTGCCATATCAGAGCATTTCATTTCATTTTCAATTACACAGGTAATTTTTGAAATATGTAATTATGAGAATTTATTACATTTTTGCTTGCTATAAACTTCACATATGATAGAAATGAAAGTCACACTTCTTGTGCGGCAGACTGTGAAGCAGAAACAGCTGCCGCACAGTTCTCACTCGCAATTTGAGTAATTTGAAACATACTCAGCACACACACAAACGCGACGCACTCGATTGCAATCCGAATTCCAACCCATATATACCACCACTTAAAAGTAAATAGGGTCAGTGATCCAATTCAAATGAAAACATGTTCATTTGCAGGATTTTCAATTTGGTCTATATTTACTTAAAAAAGCATTCTCAACCACCAGGATATTAAAAAGTAAATATGATTTGAACATGTATATATTTCTGTTTATATATGCATGTATGAAGACTACAATATAAATAAAAGTGTTGCTAATATAATTTCAGATCAATACATTGCATTTGAATGAAATAAGGATCGAAGAGCTTCCGTTAATAAATCGTGAGTAGCTCGCATAGAAATGTTTAAATTTTCATCAAAAAACCAAAACATTGTAACTCGACAATAATGAACTGGATCGTCTAATCCGTTGGATTCTGTATGACAATCAAAATGAAATCCTTATCGGGTGCTACCATAATTTCGTGCTTTTTAGATCGAACACGTAGGAATGTTAAATCATTGGATGGATCCAAATCACGAACAACACTTCGTGCTTTGTCAGCTAGTTGACTCATCAGTCCAGCATATTGAACAGTTGTTGTGTTGTCTAGGGTACTCTTGACCGGAATGCCTGCAGGTGACACAAAAACAAGGGTGTTTCACTTGTAATGATTTGTTAAATCAATAAATGAATGTAGGAATTTCATGAAATTTTATATTTTTCAATAGGTGTACGAATATGTAAAAGTAATTAAAAAATGTTTGCAAATTCAGATTGTTAGTTAAAAAAACTCGACAATGATGCTTGCAGGTACCTTCATTATTTACAACAATTGTTCCGACAACACCTTTATGAGATTGCAGGCGTTTAAGGGTTTCTTCTACCTCTTGTGACTGAAAATGAAAATTATTTAATTCTATAATTGAATGACAATTAATGTGATTTATTTTTATTTTACCATTATTTAAGATATAAGAAGAAATGCAAATTTCGTTCTTCTGTACAAAAAATTAACAGTAGTTTGACATATGCCAGACGAATGAAACGTCAGGCATGATGTCATCTATGTCTAAAAACGGTTCGTTGAGTTTAAAAGCATTGCCAGATACAACTAAAGTTAGATAAGCTCATTTAATGAACCAATGCTCAAGGCCCATGCTTCAGGTTATAATTTCTGGTCGCACATTCAGGAAGTAGATTTCCATAAAATTCAGTCAAGCGGAGATATATTTTAAATAAAATTAATGGTTTTAAAGAAAATTACAGCGAGCGTAGAGGGGCTCAAATTGTTGATGATACTGCGTTGCAACTATTCATTCTTTTATTCATTCTCTTTCATTCATTTTTCATTATAATAATTAATAATAATTCTATGATAACCTTAGAATATAAACGATTTACATTTACATGCCTGCACGCGCTGGAATACATTTCAGTCAATAATTGAGATAAGGCAACATTCTTTAACGGTGTGTAGCACTTTTTTAGCATAAATTGGGCTAAGGTTTTGTTTTTAGTTCTAACGCAATATATACATATGTGCTGTCTAGTAAAAAATATATTTAGAAATAATTGTTTCTCAATTAAAAAAAAACGTACATACATCTGTATTAAATCACATATGTAGAGCAATCAAAATTTTTCACAATTTAAAGAAATATCAATAAGAAGTAGAAGCTAATACATCAACTGTCATGCATGATGGGTTTGCTGAACAATTATGGTGAATTCACGCTCTGGTGCAATGAGATATTCAAACTTTTTTGTCATTATTCGCATGTAATGCAAGTCATCACTTGGGTCGATGTCACGAACCGCACTTCTAGCAGCAGATACCATAGTACCAGCCACATTCTTGATTAGCCCCTGTGTCAGAGTGTTATCATATGACGTTTTCAACGAATAGCCACCAAAGTTGTTGTTGATAATTATGTAATGAGATGCTTTTTCCATAATTCTGTCAGAAGTAGCTTCATTGGCTAAAACGATATCCATCATCTAAAATTTTTGCTTTTAGAAAGCAAAAAGTTCGGACGAAAATGTATACATATGCTTACCTTTTCTGTATTGGATGTATACAATATATGTGCGTACACGAATATAGATTTTATTTTTATTTCGAAAACTCAAGCAACTGAACTTGATTCTTTTTAAAATGATGGAAATGAAAACACATATGTTCCTTCATTTTAATTTACTCAGTTTAGTATGAGTGAAATTATGTAGTCGCAATCAAGGGAACTGTCAGTAGTTAACATAACTTTATTTTTTATGGAACGGGCATACAGTAAATGACGGATATAAGAAAGTCTAAAATGTCTAAGAATTCCTTTCTTATAAGCATCCATTCGAGATAAGAAAGAACTTCTTATAAGTACTTTTTTCCGTCCCCCCTACTTAAACGAAGTAAAAATAGCGATATCGAAACTGAGGTCGAAGAAACCTGCTTGTCTGCAGATGGTAGGGCACATGCACCAACTCATCTCTAAGATAAATCTATCACTTTGGAAATCCTGGAAAAAAGAGAGATGCAGATCGACTTCCACCAACTATTCGTGCGCCATGTCTTGTTTTGACATTCCTGCCAAATTCGTCAAGTTATGCAGGATGACGATAGAGAACTCTCGCTGCTCCATCAAGGTCGGTAATGAACTTACAGTGACCTTCAATGTCAAAAAAGGTTTTAAACATAGCGACGCGCTGTCATGTGACTTTTCCAACATCATTCTCGAGAAGGTCCTGCAGAACTCACTCGCCAAAACTAGAGGAACGATCTTTCAAAAGTCTGTACAATTGCAACCATACCCGGATGACATAAACGTGATTGGTCGATCACAGTGAGCCGTCAATGAAGCATCTGCTGGTATTGAAACGAAGGCGGCCTAAATGGTTTTAGCGGTGAACGAGGGCAAAAAGAACTAAGAGAAACGACTTTGAAGTTCTAACCAGAGGGACAACGTAACAGAGAACGAACACTAAACAGAGGGCACAGAAAAGGGGTGAAGGATTCAATCAACATGGCGTGCGAAATTGGAGGCAGCTGGCTAAGGATCTTGTCAGCTGGAGAGGCTTGTTAGATGAGACCCGGGACTGCAGCTCCGCTAGATGAAGAATATTTCTACGTTAAAGCCAAGAACAAGTAAAATGCATTCTTTTAACAATTCCTTTTCAAACTTTAGATTTAGCATTACATACAGAAGACTCCGAGATTGGAAAAAATATGTTTTATATAAAATAGTCTCCAAAAGTCGTAAGAAAATATAAAAAGTGTCAAAAAAGCTTTTTAAGAAGGCCGTGTCATGGTCTCATTGTCAGATGTGGTTTTGATTTTTCCCAATTGCTTCCGCCACTCTGATTGGACAAGGAAAACTATCATACTACTGTCCAAGTTATCTGTACCAACCCGGACTCTTTGTCTCTTTGGCGTTTGCGCTTAGAGGAGTTTACCCTTTATAATTTCGGCGCTTAGAACACTGCCTTAACTAGCTGATGAATTCATCGGAGATCCATATGACACCATAATATTGTTCTTTGGTTGTGGCTTGACATTCAAGTTGTGTCTAAAATGTTAATTGTGGGAACAGTAGTCTTAAGAAACAAAATTCAATTTTTAATATCATGCTTTTAACTTCATATGCCCAACAGAAGTAAGCAGATGTTTTTTTTTCTGTTCAGAAGTATTGGGTTGATTATTATTAAATGCTAGTATTTCTCTGCGTATGAATTTGTTGTTGTTTATTCCAATAGAGGGGGTTATTCTTCATATTGTTAAAAGAAATTGTGATTTAACGCACGCTTTAAGTGCTCAATATGTAATTTTTAAATGGGTTTAAGAAAGTGCGTTTTCAGCATATGTCGCTTTATCTCTTCAAAGAGATCGACAGATGTTATTTCATACGCGCTGATTAACCGTTCAAGAAATACAGACCTTGCTCTTTATTATTCGGCCTGGACATCCATCGTCCAACTTTAGTGTAGACATGTGCGACACGGGATATCGTTAAGCGTTTTAACATCGGCGAACAACCGTTTCGCAGAGACGGATAGGCTTGGAATGACGGAGTCGCTTGGTTCCCCAAGAACTCAGTAAATGAAAAACTATGGATCGCATAATGCTCTTTGAGTCTGTGTTCAGATGGAAATCGCTGGATATAGATATATTTATACTTCGGATTGTGTGTGGGTATAGGACCCCGTGCATGGGACTCCTTCGCATGTACGCTCAGGCCTTCCTTGATTAAGCTTACAGTTACATTTCCTCGTCTTATTCCGGTCGTTTTACTCCGTCAGGTTATTCACATTCCTGAACCGCCCAATCTAGCTCTCTAGCGAGCCGGTCAGCTTTGATAGTTCCATCGCCGCAGCTATATTTTCCATGTGGAGCCGGTACTATCGAGATCGAGGGGAAAAAAAGCATTAGATATTTTTTTCTGTGCGTTGTATGAGTGCGTGTGCTTTTGTGTGTGTGCATTTTGTCTTGCCTTGTTCGCTAGCAGGAAATTGTCAATTACCGGACCACTTGGAAGGATAATGCTGCCAACCTTTTTCTGGTTGAGCAGCTGTTGAGATTGGTGAGGTGTCTTTTACCTCGAGTTACCTGAAAACAGACAATACATGACATTAAATATTGCTCCCAACACGATGCTTTAAACGAAGGCAGTGGATGAAAAATGAGCAGAATTGGCAAACAATCATGAGAACGCCATACATAGCTTTAGTAATAAAACAAAAACTGAATTCATTTGGCTTTGAGGTTAAGCAGCACTCGAAAACGACTGGATCGCGCAGTTGGTAAAGTGTCTGCCCCTGGTTAGCGGAGTCCCCGGTTCGAATCACAGTGAGAGAAAAGTTAATATGCTTTTATCAGGTTTTTAAATCTGGTCCAGTCAGCATTTGCTGTTAATATCAAATTAATGGCTAGAGTGGTCATTCAGTGGTAATAGTCTGACTGCAGGTATCACATTGGACCAACATGGTCCAAGCGTGCTGGTACCTTCAATAGCAGCCACGTACTCTCGTATCTTGACCGTCACATTGTCATCTGTTACTCTCTCTCCAAAAAAGTATGGACGGAAGGCAATTCGATTCTCCATAAGACTGCTGACTATAAAAAGAGACATTATGTCTTTCTCAGAACGTTGTAACGTGCGCAGAACTTTTTAAACAAACCATCTCCCAATAAAATATGGTCTGAGATTAATTGCGCAGCTAAAATAAAGTTCGCCATTCAGCCTCAAAGTGTTTCCAAATCCAGATTGAACAGTTATCTCAAATATACAGACATTATTTAAGGTTGTACAATTTATCAGAACCGATCAGACATTTTAAGAACCTTTACCCGCAACTCATCCACCTATAAAGTTATTACAGTGACTATTTACCGTGTCACTTATAAAACGAATAAAGGTAGGATGGCCCGATTGCCACTTCAGGAAGCTACCTTTATTAAAAAATTAAAAACAAATGTTCTACAACTTATACAAACCGTCAATTTGGTAGTCATGACTTCGCGCGAGTAAGCAGAAATTGATTTTTTTTACAATCCATGCATATGAACTCCGCTTCACTTTCTATTGGGTTCTCTTTCACACCCAGTATCATTTCAAGTTGGAAATAATAACAACATCGCTGAAAATTCTTGTTGGAAGTATCACTAGTGACCTATTTATAAAGTGAACAGAATTTTGAAAAGGGGTCGTAATCGGCATTGAACGCACATGCACAAATCCATAAGCATCTAGAACTCTCACTCCAATTGTTTAGATTCGAAGTGTACTCGAATGAATCTGGAGCAGGGATGAATATCATTGGTCGTTAAGCGTGAAACAAGTAGCTTTCCAGTATGACCCGTGTACCTCGTCTACCTTAAAATCGATTTCAATTAGTTCACAAGGATTATTTTAATACCGTTTCTCACTGACAGTTCAGTTTTGTATCAACTATTGCTTTCGACCCGTTGGGATTATGACCAAACCAAAGGTGTGAATTCGTTTGGTGGTTTATTGATTCAAATTAAATTGTGTTATGTTTTTAGATGGAGAAAAGGACCAAAACATACGTAAATGAAGTTTTCGAAATACTACAAGAACAACCTGGGGTGCAGGACATAATAATCCTTAACCATGCAGCGAATCCAGTTCGAAGTACCATGGAGAAACAGCCTGCGGTTGAATATAGCGGCTATTATGAAATGTTGACTCAAAAAGTTCGATATATACTGCAACAAATCGATCCGGAGGATGAGCTTCTAGGGCTGAGAGTGCGCACGAAGTATGATGAAACTCTAATAACTCCAGATGGAAGAATCACGTTGATCGTTGTACAGGATGCAAAAGATACAATCCAGCCGATGTTGAAGCGGTTACCTGATAGATCTATATAGTTATGCTATCAAAATAAATTTTTCTTCAATTTAACATAAACATAATTCTTGCCATGTCTCTTCACTTACATAATGTAAATAGATGAAAATGACTAGACCATATGTGGGGGGGTTTTGGGTTTTAATTAACCCTTATATAGTTTTTTTAACTTTCGTTCTGTTGGTGGAATAGTGCCTGAAACACACTGATGAGTTCGTGCTAACTTCGAGTGACATTTCACCTATAACACAAGCATACAAAACTATGGACCGAAATACCGTAGACCTCTAAGAAGAAATCCTGAAACCAGAAATAACGTACTATCATCCACATTTCTGGACAGATTTTATTTGTTGTTTGCATTGTTATTTTATTTGCAACTCTCATTGGTTAAAATTGAAGTAAAATATGAATGTTCTTAAGATACAACAATGGCCCAATTGCGAGGTCGACAAATCTATCGATTGAAAATTATTTTGGTATTGTGTAACTCAATGGATTGTTGTTAAATTTATTAATTCATGTTTACATAGAGAGGGCTTGTGAGATCTCATAAGTTAGAGGGAGATGTGTGGTCCTTGCCGGTACAATGTGTTCAAGCACTTGTGTGAGAAACGAATCATGTGTGCAAATACTCATATGAATTAATTAATTTCGGGACATATTTTATTCGTTGTTTTGTTTGTTTTTTCATTTGAATTTATGATTTTCTTTCGGACGTAAATCATCGACCAGTGAACGACAAAATTTGAAAGAAAAATCGACAAATATCAATCGTAATCTACAGTCACAATACGAAAACAAAAAATCGATGATCGACAATCGGAGTGTATCGACTATCGATTGATAATCGACACTCGCAGTCGGGGCTTGAGACACCTGTTACGTTACGTTGGTAGTCCGTCAACTTTGGTAGTCGGTCAACTTTAAATTGGGTTAAACTTAAATTGGGTTTTATTCCTCAATTAATAATTGACACAAAAAACTCTCCATTTCTAAGAAAACCCTTCCCTTTGTAAGAGAACTGCCTCTTGGAAATTATTGCGATATTTTGGAAAAAAAAACTGTTCGATTTACGTCATGATCATCATCATCTTCTGACGGCATTATCTACTAAAGGGTCTGATCCTTGGCCATCGACTCTAACTGATAAGGAGTTATATTCAAGCGTAACCAGGGGTGCCAGCACGTAACTTGGAACAATCGAGTTGAGTCGATACAATCGAACATGGGTTGTACCTATTTTGATTCAATCGAGTATCCTCGATTGCATCGTCAAAGTAGGCAGCATACAAATTCGAATATGACGTTTAAAAACAAAATTTTTTAGTCGATAGAAAAAAGTTATCGTCATCAATTAATAAAAAGTTGTCCTCATTATGGAAGCGAAGCAAAATATGTCCATCAACAAAAAACAAATTCAAATTTTGACCGATTATATGAGTGGTCATCTAGACTTGGCAAAAGGCATATTAAAAAGTGCTCAAGGCAGAAAAAATATCAGGGTTCTCTGGGAAAAAACTTACAGATTTTCTTAACAAAGAGAAATATAAAGTAAAGAACTCAGGAAGAATAAGGTCCACTTAAAAGGTACAGGCGGTGGCCCATACATGAAAAAGCACATTCCTTATTCACTCTAAACTGCTGTACAAAACTAAACTACAAATGGTTTTGTTTTCGATGGTATTCCTTTTCTTTGTATAAATATATGAATACTTACTCATTTTCACACAATTACAAGGTATCAGGTAAACCTACAGGTAAACTCAGCATTACCCATTACTCGTGAAAAAAACCCCCAGATACTTAAATTTCTCCACGTGCTGCAATGGTACTCCACTAACATGTAGAATGCATTGAACAGGCGTTCTGAAAATTACCATAACCTGTGTTTATTCACTTTAACATTCATCCTAGTATCTGCACACAGGGCCACAAACCTATCGAGTGCCGGCTGAAAGGATGACAGAATAACTGAGTCATCTGTAAAAAGCGGATGTCTTGCCCTCAACTCTCCCAATATGAAACAATCCCTGGGCTCGGCACCGCTGCAACATCCAGCCCATATATGCAATGAAAAGTAGAGGTGACAAGACGCATCCTTGGCAAACTCCAACGCCCACGGTGAAAAGTAGGTGTTGATTTAGCACCGTTGACCCGAGAACAGCTGCTACAGTTTGTGTATAAAAAAAAATAGAGATTTAATGGCGCTCAAAAGAGTACCATCGATTCCATACTCCCGCAGAACACTCCAGAGTTTACGTCGAGGAACTCGGTCGTATGCCTTTTCCAAATCTACAAAACAGTTGCAGATGATTCTGGTAGCTAGGATGACTGCATAGTTAACAGGAAATCATGGTCACTTAAACCATCCGGTCCATTGTGCTGTCACCTTTGACTTTATATTTGAAACTCATTTATTTATTTTTTTTTATTTTTTATCATTATTGAAAATACTTTTAATACTTACATACTTACTTATCAGACTGGCGACCCATGCAGGGTCCGAGCCTAAGCGATAGCTGCTTTCTATTCTTGATGGTCTTGGGCACGCTGCTTCCAGTCATCAAGACCAAGCTAATGCGATGACTTGGTTTTTACACCTGAAGTTCGGCCTTCCTCTCCTTCTCGAACCAGGAGGCTCGGATTCGAAGCATTGTTGTCCATGCGCTCGATGTGGCCGAGCTAGTGGAGTCGAAGAATCTTTGCGTTCCGGACTACATCTATATCATGGTTCGCGGTTATGTCTTCTCCTCTATTCGCTTCCCTCGCAGACGGGACCATATATCCGACGTAGATTTTTTTTCGAAGGCACCAAGAATTAGCTCCGCGGTTTTGTTTATTGTCCAGCTTTTGGCTCTATATAGCAGGACTGGCAAAATAAGAGTTTTGTAGAGCGTGATCTTGGTCCTTCGTGTCAGGAGTTTTGACGCCAGTTGTTTTGACAAACCGAAGTAACACCGGTTGCTAAAGGTGGTTCGTCGTGGAGTTCACGTTTGCCCCGAGGTAGACAAACTCCTTTACTACCTGGAAATTGTAGCTGTTGATTTTAATATTTTGTCCTGGGTGATGTGTGACGGATCGTTTTTTGGTTGACAGCATACACTTTGTTTTATCCTCATGGACCTAAAGACCAGCTCGCTTCGCCTGTTCTTCAATTGCCGTAAATGCTTCCACCACGGCAAGTTAGACAAGCTTTATGTAGACATTTATTACTCTTTGATCATTGTCAGTGACTCCAAAAGGGTAGGGCCGTTAAAAATGGGGAATCGAACCCCGTCGGCGAGGTTCAGCTGCTTAGGGGTCGACGCACTAAACCACTACGCCACGGCGACCCACTATGACATAAAAAGTAACATTAAATATTGAACACGGGGATTACCGATACGAAATATTATGGACAAAATCAGTCAATTTTTCGTCTCCAAAAGCATTCTCACTCCTTTTCCGTAAGTATTCAGAATAAGGAATTTCAGGCTGAAATACAGTTTGCTCAAACATTTTACTGTTAACCAGAACCAAAAATTGATGTTCACGTTTTAGAGTGTTCATGATTTGTTCACGTTTTAGAGATGTCAAGCAAAAAAATATCTGTTCACTGTATCCGGTGTTCACGTTATCGAGAGTCTACTGTTTATTTTAATTAAAAAATGTTTCTTCTTAATAATTCAAAACTTTTTTTAAAATATTCTAAGATTTCTTTCATCTTTTATTTCATTTGGTAGATTATTTGGATCCTTTTATCATTATTGTTTTCTGCTCTGCCGTTGTCTTACTCTATCCACTCTAAAGTCAACCATGTTTCGAAGCTGATACGGTTGCTCTTCTCTCATTTGTCGGACAAATTGCGTTAGTTAGGTTTGTGCTGTTCCATCCCTTATTTTAAATAACGCTATCAGTGTACTTAGTTTCAGTCTTTGCCTTATTATTTTGCCTATTATATTATGTCATTCGGTCAAATGCATACTATTTATGTGTGTTAATCTATCGCACTTCAATATCGCTCTCACTTGTTTGTCCATTAACTATCACTGTATTGTCATTATAGAAATTTACTTCCATCCATTTGGTTTTTTTCTCGTTGAGTTTTAATATGTTCATCTTTAACCAATTATCTATTTGATGAATGTCATTCATAAGTTTATTTTTGCAATTATTTTCGTCATTGTCTTCGGCGTATATCAGTGTATCGTCAGCATATAGTACTATTTTGCTGTTCTGTAATATATTTGGCATGTCATTCATATATATACTGAACATCGATAGTCTCAGAAACAATGTTGTTAACTTGTGTTTTATGTGTATAACCATTCTAGTTCCATACACCTTCATCTTGTCCAATAGAGTTTCATGGTTCAAAAGCTCTCTTAAAGTCTAGAAATGTGGCAATTGTTTTCTTTTACTTCTATTTATTTGTAATGTAGCTTGTCATTGTCTCACATGAGGGATGGGCCTGAAATCCTGATTGATAAATAGATAATAATTCGATTTCTTCTATGTATTCTATGAGCTGTTTTCTTTACTGTTGCTTCTACCATCTGTCCGTAATGTGTTGATTGGTCTGAGTTCTTCGCACTTTTTTTTATCGTTAACCTTTTCTGTTGGTATGATTAGAGTCTCTTTGCATGTGTCCGGAAAGATTCCTATTTCCATTGACTTTTAATTATTTCAACCATCGTTGGTCCTATTTTCTCCCAATCGTCAATAATTATTTTAGGTGAAATTTCAACGCTTTGAAATTCCCTCTTAGGATTTGTTGGTCATTTGCAGTATCCTCTAACCCCTTTTACAGCCATTTAGTGGTTTTAAGAAATTGTAAGTTATCTCTTGGATCTATATTGCTTAGACTCTCAAGGGGGTTGAAATCATGTTCGCCTAGTTTACTTCTAGCTTCTGCAAGTGCCGGGTATGTTTCGAGGTAATGGGTGGTGTGAATAAAAACTGAGTGTGAGCATTTCCTCAGCATTTTGGAGTAAATACTCCATCTGGTGTGAATAAAAATTTATTTCGTTAAGTTTAACGAATCCTCTCTGCTCAGATATTTTGACAGCAGAGTCTTTTCTCCCTTTTGGTGTGAATAAAGATGGAATATGCTCAGATATCGCTTGTGGAAGTTGAGTGTGCATAGGAGGTGATTTCAAGAGAGAAAAAGTGAAAAAATTTAAAATAATGGAAAATACTGCGTCGTTTAAAATAATGGAAAATACTTTGACGGATTAAACCTTAATCCTAAAAAAAAACAAGAAAATCTGGAATGGACTATGAAGACGTGAAAAGTAAAAAGCAATCTGAGTTGAAAGCTATGGAAGAAGAAACAAAAAAAACCGTGGCTTTAATTTGAACATCTCCTAATTCATCAGCTCTTTCATTGCCCTTGTTTATCCTTATGCCCGGAGACCCAGTAAAGGGTAAGATTGCATCTGGCTAGGGATAGACGGTCGATTTTTACGATCTTCGAGTTGATCGCTGGTGTGTCCAGAGCTTTTATGGCTGCCTAACTGTCTGTGTACAAAATACTAGATCGTCCGTCTATTGGGCTCATTGATAGTCGGATCGCTGCCTTTTAAACAACTGTTGCTTGGAATAAACTCCAGAGGTTTTCGGTAGCCGGATTGCCTCAGAGATCTTTGGCAAACTGGCATAAATGTCTGATCCCGTGCCTTCTTCAGATTTGGACCCGGCAGTGTAAATTTCCAATGCAGCTGGGTAACAGACTATGTCCTCGTCCCATTCATCTCTAGTGGGGGTTAAAGTTTTGTGCTTTATTTCGAAGTCCGTAAGAGTCGTCAGGTAATCTGTCTCCTATATATTTCCTTGTGCCCTTTTCCGAGGGTTTTGTCCAAATGGTTACCTCTCTTAGTCTTATCGCTGCATACGTGGCCATAAGTTTGCCATAGATGTCCATTGGGAGGAGATGCAATATAATTTCTAGGGCGACTGTGGGTGTAGTTCTTAGTGCGCCTGTTACTAGATGCATGTATACTGTTTATCTTGGTAAGATTTTGTTTTACTTGTAGTGCCGTCCCCCAGACTAGGAAGCCATACATAAATATTGGACGCTCCATTGCTGTGTATAACCAATGTGTTATTTTTTTATAAATTCCCCATTTGGCATTTGGGTGCAATCGATGCTTTCCTGATGCGTTCCTGTATCGTTCCTGATGCGTTTCCATGATCAGTGAAAGACAGTTATTTCTCTTTTAGCTTCATTGGGGCTATGCTAGGGATCTTATATCTTCTCGTAAACAGCACAACTTCCGTTTTGGATGGTTTTACATCCAGTCTGAAATAATCCGTCAATTTCGCCGCGGCTTTGAGAGCTGATTCCATCACTTGATAATGCTAGGGAATTTTCCTGTGAGGACTCTTGCGATATCTTTCGCATATGCAATGGGCTTACACCCAATCGAACTTAGTCTTTTGAGTAGACCGTCCACTACTATGATCCAGAGTAGAGGAGATGGGACACCCATCGTGGTGTGCCACTAAAGACTTTTCTTTCGCCAAAGTAGTTTCCTAATTGGGATTCAATTTTTCTGTAATTCAAGACGTTGTTTATCCACTCTCTGATAAAGATTTCAACGTCAAGTTTACTTATGGCGCTTTCTATCACCTCAAATCGAATGTTGTTGAATGCTCCTTCTATATCGGGGAGGCTACCATCGTGTACTCTTTGCTTTCGAGTGACTTTTCAACTGGAAGTCTGAGGGAATGTAGTGCCTTTTCCGTTGAGTTACCTTTGCGATACGCATGCTGATTTGAAGGTATTAGTTTAAATAGAGTATTCTCTCTTATATGCAGGGTTACCAGTCTCTTCAGAGTTTTAAGTATAAACGATGAGAGTGTGATAGGTCTGAAGTCTTTGGGACTGCTATGATTCGTGTTTACACATTTCGATATGAATACCACTATTGTTCTTCTCCAGAGTCTCGATGTGTTGTTATGTCTCAGGCAGCTTCTGAATATAACAGTCAGTCTTGATTTCATTTCTTTAAAGACATATTGCAGGTCTCCTGGTCTAATACCATCAGGTCTTGGGGACTTGAAGGGATCAAAACTGTTTACTGCCCATTTCAGTTTTGGCAATGTCAACAGATTAGGTGGTATGGGTTTGGGGTGCGACTCCCACTTTATGTCTTCATCGGGATTTTCCGTTGAGATTTGTTTCCTGGGAAGTGGATATCGAATAGTCTCTTCGCTAGAGTCGGTTCAAACTCCGGGGGATTTTTCTATGTCGACATTGTCGGAGTTTCGGATAGCAGTAGTTTTATACGACTACACTCCCTGGTGTTTTCAATGCTACCATAGAATGTTTTCCGGGATTGATTTTGAGCTTTCCTAATTCCTGTTTTGTGGGTTTTAAGGCTTTGCTTATAGAGATCCCAGTCTGCGGTTTATCTTGAGTATTATGCTCTGTTAAAGAAGCTCCTGCTGGCTTTGCGTAGCTCCACTATGATTGAATTCCACCACGGTGGCTTATTTCTTTCCTTCTGTCTTCATTTCATAGAGGCCGTGAGTTTCTACACTAACTTGTGTGAGATAAAATATAAACAACCGAAACTTTACTTCAACATTCAATCAACGAAAGAACATTGATTGAATTTAACGGGATGTAAAGACGAACAGCACGACTGGTACGATGGTTCAGCGCGAACTGTCTTCACCTTGTCATCATTGGATTAGACATTTCTTCACGGATATGTCTGGACTATTGGTCATCATGGTGATGTCCAGAACTTCCTGTTTAAGTCTACTGTCCGAACGATGGCTCTGAGCCGACAATAAACACTCAGAGACTAAATTACACTAAATAGTCGAAAAGAGCCTCAACTCTGCTGTTCGTGTCACTGCTTGCCCAGAGTGTATGTTGTGCATTGGCGTCCACAAAAACTAGAATGGGGATGTTGGTATATTACTTACGGCTTTTAGTGCTTCCCTTGTTGCGTACGCCGGAACCGGTTCATTATCTTCAAAGTCAAAGTATGTCAAAGAAACCCAAAGCTTCCCTTTCAACTGCCTTCCAACTGAGGTCAGATATAAACATTTGCTGTGGTAAGAGAAAAGCATTAAGTGAGTTTTTGGGGAGAATGCAGGTTCTCATTTTACCTGAGTAACTGGCATATTGGGTGTAGCCTTTTACCCTCACTCCAGAGATGCGATCGTCTTTGTTGATCCATGGCTTCTGGATGAGGGCGATGCCTTGATGAAGGAGAGTAAGATTGGTAGATGTTTATTCCTGATTGATAAGGAATGAAACTTGCCCACCGGTCTCCTCTTGTTTGTCCACTGCAATGTGGTTTCTTCATGACATAGTCGAAGATTGTATTAGTTAGTATTGCCATAAAGTATCTGGTGTTCCTTTACAGAAGAACTCGGCAGACATAAGGACTTCCACTTCGGTTAGGGGCTAGAATATACCTGAGGTAAGGCATGCCTGTCGTAAGGGGCGACTAAAAGTCACAGTTTGTTCTAGGACAACCAAAAAAGTAGAAATGATGCAATGAACCAAAGAAAGGTGACCGGGCAAAAAACGAAAGGCCGGTTCCTCGCCGGAGGTAATAAAGAAGTTTTTGAAAAACTTTTACTAAAACGCATCCAAAAATTTATCGAAGAGAAGCTACGAATACCTGACCATCAGTATGGGTTTCGATCGATACACACGACAGTTGAAAAGGTATACAGAATAACCAATGAAATTGAAGGAGCATTAGAGAAGAAAAAGATCTGCTCTACCGCCCTACTTGACGGTTCCCAGGCATTATATAAAGTCTGGCATGAATGCCTAAAATACAAACTAAGCAGGCTTCTACCGACAAGCTTGTATACATAGATATTTAGAGTTAAACACGGAAGTCAATACTATGATTTTAAAGAGATCCGAGCAGGAGTCCCTCAAGGGAGTGTCCTTGGCAATACATTGTACCTGTTGTACACTAGAGAAATACCTCAAACGGAAGGTACACTTGTGGCTACATTTGCGTATGAAACAGCGATCCCGGCAACGGGAAGTTCTGATAAGTCGTCAACTGAAAAAAATGCAGCGTGCTCTAGACAAAATTAACGAATGGTCAAAACACTGGTGCATTGCTCCCAATGAGACCAAATCAATGCATATAAATTTTACATACAGAAATATTGTATTATACAAAGGGGCCTAGGGATAACTACCGTCGACGAAGAAATAACAAACTCCGCTCGAAAGCTAAGACTCAGACTTCATGGCCATTTTAACATTCCATCCTCCAAACTTTGGACATGAGACTTTTAGTGCTCCAACGTACGAAACCGCGCGATTTGGCGCAATAGTAATAAACCAAGGTCTATAGATAAGGAAACTTAGTTGTAGTACAGAAAAACCAAAAAGGAAGGGAGTTTTTATTCAGTAAAAATCTGGCACTACTATGTGGAAACGGGTCACATAGTATCTTGTTGAGATTTTCACCAAACCAAGTTAAAAAAAACTACCAGGGAGAATCATTTCAGAAACGTTGCAAGTTTGAGGTTCATTAGTTTACATGTAGACCGGCAACAACAACAACGTCGATGCAATACTTAACGAAGGAAATGCAAGTACAATTCCATTTTGTGATAGAATCGTTTCCGTTTTTGCAGTTCCACCGGGAGCATCTAAGAACAGAAATTCTGTCAGTTTCACGGTGAACTACAAAGTTATTAAAACATGGTGGTGCTTCATTTTTGTCCGATACTGTACAATTGGTAGCAAACATAACCTCAAGTCGCGTGCTGTACAATTTATTGCAAATATAAGAATAATATTTATTATATCAATAGTTGTGTATATACAGTGGACTCACACTAAATAGTACTGTCTCTTAAGTCAAATTTCTACCTTACGTAGGCACATTACCCTCAATTTGCCATAAAAAAAACATCCTCTCCAAGAATTGACAAGTCTACTGTATATATTTATATTTTTTATGGAGAAAAATCGTCACAAAATCGATTTTGAATATCTTAATTAACGATTCTATCTATTTTGTTTTTGTTTTTCATTTCCTTGTCGAATTCTGCTCATTTTCACGAATAAAAATATCACATATCGCGGTTTGTTCGGTAGAGAAATTGAGTACATATGGTCAACGAAAATGCAATGTGAATGAAACGTCACAGGTTCCGAAAATTGTTAAGTTTTGCGACAACCAAACTTCGCGGATCTTGTTTTTGTTTGAAGACAGCAGACACATAATATAAAACATAGAATTAATTTCATCGTGCTGGCAGTCCCGCACATAGAATATAGATTCAAAGGAAGCTTGAACACATGTAATAGAGCGGTATAGCAAGAGTCGACCTTGCATATGTCTCTGTCATATACTCTTCACACGCCTGAGTAAGATGTATATTCAAGAAAGTGATGCACATATGTCACCTGTCATAGGCTTTGTCGATGGGTTTGGCAGAAAAAAAAAACAACAAACCACCACGAGTGCAAAGAGATTTCAGTTCCGAATTCTGTTTGTCGTATTAAATACACCTTAAATTTTGTGTATTTAAGAGCATCTCACACCAGCTCAAGCATACGTCGAATCTCTTTGAGGCTATGTAGACTTTCCCACTCTCTTCGGTTCTTCAAATAATCAATTTCAGAATTTTTGATTCGGCTCGTCATTGTCGGTGGCCAAAGTCGCTCCGTATCACGATTCACGTACTTGCTCGTTTTATCGAACTGCAGCAGCAGTAGGTAGGAGAAGAACTCGCCGTCGACTACGATTAGGTCTGTTCGGTTGGTGGTACTTTCATTCGGTATCTTCCATTCGGTGTCGTTTGGTGTGTGTGGTGTAGAAATATAAATTGCCTTACACTATTCTTCCGGTTTTGTTTAATTTGTTTTTATATTTTTGTTTGCTTTCGTGACTCTTCCATTGGGTGCACTGCAGACCAATTAAAGTGGCGGCCCGTTCTTGTGATTAAACGCTACGGTCTTAGAATATAAAGAAGTTAGCTCGGTGCAGGTGTAACACCCAAGAGAAAATTCTGCAGCAGAGCGTGATTTTCAATGAATTGAAGCGCCAGTGAATTTATGAAGTGCGAAAATATTTTTAAAAATATCTGAAAGAAGAATATATTGAGCAAATATTCCTTGTGTTTTCAAGAAAAAAATTGGTGCCCGCTACATTGATTGTTTGTGATTTTCCGGTAGTTCTCGATTCGATTAAACAAGTCGGCATCGGTGCGTGGTGAAGATACATACATACATATTCTGAGAATTTTTGCATTTGTTATTTTCCTTTTCTTCCACTGAAGTTGAGTTCAGTATTTTGCATAAAATCAAAAGTAATAGTAAATAAATAGTAGATCATGAATTGGAGTATAGCTGCGTATTCGAATTGAATGCTGTTCCACTAAAGGTAAGTTAATTTCATGTTCATAGTTTTCTGGAGACATTTTTTGTCTGCCCAGGTTCTGCTTCAGAAAAAAAATCGAAGAAAACCTTTTTTTCGTGCTCCATATCTCTTCTTCCTTCAACTAGCAAACGCATGTACAGTGGAGTTACCAGATCTGATTTTAGTTATTTTAGCTTGCAATGTATCTGTCAGGTTCTCGAAACATCCGCTGTGTGCGAATGTTTTCAAGTCTAATCAATTATTTAGAATTCTTCACTTAAACTCACTGAATTATGTAACTCTTGTGACGATGTACCGATGAGCATTGGAATTGATAACATGGGTTGAAGGTTATTATTTTTGGTTTATGGTGTATTCAACGTCTTTATTTCTGAAGAAGACGCAGGTAGTGTTATCAAAGTTAAATGCATACTTTTGCATATACCCGCATTCTTTACTTTGAATGTATGGGTATGTATACCTGACAGGTTCTTCTTTGGCGCGGGTTTAATTATTACTAATTTTGATATTATTGCTGAATGGGAGGGTTTATATTTGGTAAGATTAATCTTTTTGTTGATCAGGAATAGGCAATAGAACATTGTCTTACAATTCATGCACATACATAATTGTAGGTAAATGCCTGACTTCCTACTGCAGACACACTTGAAGTCTAGACAGAAAAACTAGTCATTTTTGGTGACTATGAGCCTAATAATGAGAGCGGCATGTACGACCCTGGTGCACTGGGTATATTGATATCAATGATACCATAGAGGTTCGTTATCTTGCGTACAGACACCAACACTCACTTGATGATGTTTGTACTAATGAATGTTGTAAAATTATGCTTCTGTCCTGCCATATGATTAGAACATTTTGCAAAACTCTACTCCTCGTACGTATTAGTTTGTTGACATATAAGGTGATTAGATATAAAACATGCTCCGTTCATCTTTTCGAGAATCAAAGGGTATAAAACAGTCTTATTTAGACGTTTTTCTTAAAAGTCTGTCTTACAAATTCGTTTAATTTTCCGAATTATTCATCTTATAGAAACGTTCATGTTTCTGAGATTCGACTGTGCATTCATTCCTTCTAATTGTGAAATGTTAAAGGAGGTTTTCATTCCTACAAAGAATCTCTTCAGAATGTTAAAACTTTGGTTAACCTTTTGAAAAAGCTTTTAAGATTCTTATTTTATCATGAGAACCTAGTAGAGATATTATTTATGACTAGTCTCTTTATTCTATACATTATCCTTGTAGATAAAATAAAGCCACGAGAGATTTAATTAGTTTTGATTATGCCGTGAAGATAATAGGTACGTTTTAAAATTAAGGAAATTTGGAAGGGAAACAAATTTTCAACAGAAAAAGTTGACCCATGTGTTTTAGATTCAACAAATGATTGAATTGATTGGTGCATACTAAATGGTATGAGGTGGCCACTTTGCGAAGTAATAACAGCGGCGAAATGATCAGTGCGGTTAAGAAGCGCCTAAGGACAATACATTTGTGATTCGTATATTTTTTCTTGAAATGGGACGATGTGGGATGGACTATTGGCATGCTGTCATATTGAAGTGACCAAATCCAATGAAGTGGAAAACCTCACCAATTGCTTCATTCTAAATATTGATGTTACTTGAAGTAATTACATACAATACAAAAACGTAACATGTTTGTAACTGTCTTAAAAAAGTTATTTTTATGAGGCATTGTTCAGACTATCGCCATCAATTAATAAATCGATTAAGGAGTGAATATGAAAACTGGAGCTCGAACTATTAAAAAGTGATAAAACTGGATACAATCAGATTCTAGTATAAATTCTAGAGAATCAAACCGTGAACTATTAATCGGGGTATTAAAAGGAAGATTGTATGTTTCGAATATTTATTGCGAATCACGCCTAGGGAATATTACGATTTCCATGGTTTCAAGTTTTGAAAACGCAGTTTTGTAGATCTCGATGATAAAAGAACAATATATAAAGAACACAAATTATCGCTTTTGCCTAGTTTAGGAGATATCGAGGTTTTATCTGAAATTTAAACTTTAGCTCCAGACGCTTGCAGTATGCTCCCTCCTCCATTTCCAAAGTGTACTAAGTACCCGGCATAGGAATTTACTTAGGAAAAAATTAATATTTACACCTCGATATCTCCCGAATTAAGCGACTAATAAATTTGGTTTTCTTTACATTTTGTGCTTTTTTCATCGAGACAAAAATAATTGCGTCGCCAAAACTCGTTTCCAGGGAAATCGTAATCATGCCCACGCCTACCATCTTCCCAAAAAACAGTCAAACACTCATAAAATGATGTTTCTAAAAACAAACGTATTCTGGCAATACTTCACTCCCTCATTATTTCAATAAATATCCCTTATTCTGTGTATTGGGGTGAATGAAAGATTCCAGAACTCAATCTTAACTGCAGTGCGCAAAAGTGTAACGGACTGACTGGTCTTGAACAGAATACTTCCCATTGCTTTTCAGTTTGTTATGACATTTGAGACAAATGGTGGAGACACGCGCCCTAACCGGAACGGGGTGCAGCTTTTTGAGGTGGGCATTGTCTGCTTTTTTTTTTTACTATTTACAAACTTCTCTTAAACAAACGACAAAAAGCCACAAATGTTTAATTTTTCTGGATTCGAATTAATTTAATTTTTGTTTCGATATACAGACTGGCCCGTCAGAAAGAAGAATTGTGATAAGGGAAAGTGATGAAAATGAATGTTTGATTATGGTCATGTGCCAGACTGAACACATGTGTTTTCAAGGTATGGTGCCATTTCAGTCTTATAACTTGTTTTTGTGTACACAATTATGCGCAGATATAATGAAGTCATTTGTAGGTATATTCTTCGTGTTGTTTTATGCTGCGCTCAGTGTGCCACTCGGTTAGGTAGAAAGTGAAATTTAACCTTAATTGATGAATGAATTCATTGAGTATAAAAATGATGACTGGTCCGGATCTTAATAAAGCATGTTAAACGTCTAATTAATCGATGTGCTTAAGTTTGTAGGGCTGCTTCTAAGGTTTTTCAAGGTCTCTGGAGGATCGCTTGGTCGTAGATTTATAAGAATTTGAAGACCTCTCTTGCATTCCTTAAAATGTTTGTTAAAAATAGTTGTCACGCAGTTTATTTACACGCTAAAAAAATTGTTTTATTTTTTATCAGTTACAGCTAAAAGTACCTATATCTTCACCGTTATCTACGTATTCATATTAGTTTCAATAGTGGAACTTTTTTAACAACATTCTTCTCACATCAAACCGCCCTTTATAGGTAGGTACATATGTATGTAATTCTAGATTTTTGCTGAGAAGCGAGACCCAGGTCAACCTCGCACTGTCGGTCAACCCATATTATTATTATTATATTATGTAATTCTAGGAATACCGTAAATAGAGAAAAGCTTGCCTGATAAATGTATTCCACGCTGTTTAAATCCTCTTTACTATACTACATATCAAAATTCCCATCAGAGTAGTCGATTTTAATTTGCAAATAAATACTGGGAATCAGCAGAGTGGTAACAGCATTTCGTACTGGATATATTTTCAGCTTTAATCTATTGTATGAGTGTCCCAAAAAGTTTGGTGGATCCTTATCATTAGGCTTTAGAGCAAAGTTAAAAATGTGTCTATAGGTCGAATTATTATACCAAGGCAACTGCTCGTAAAGCTCCCCTAGAAACTATACCTACACATGATTTGCTACTCATGAAATTAGCATTTAATTATCAGATTCTTTATGGAGGAAGATATTTACCAAAACTGCAATAAATATTTTAAATATTTAACAGTTTTAGGTAATTTTTCTGCGAATTAAGTAGGTACTGTTCATATACGCCACACGTGGGTCGTGACGTAGTAGTTTGGTGCGTTGACTACTCCGCAGAGAGTACCAGATTCGATACGCGAATTTACCGTTTTTCTTTCGAGTCACTGACAATGCTTAAAGAGTATTCTTATCGAGAAAAAAACTTCGCCGTTTGTAGTCGACATCAAACTATATGTGTATGTCCCATCCACTAGAAGCTAGGCCTAGATCCGCCCCGGATCGTGTCCCCATATTACATTATTATACTGCGAACGCGAACTTTCGGAAAAAACCATTTACTAGCAAATACTTATAAACAAAAAGCTAAACTTCTTACCTACATATGTCGTTACAGTACATTACGCTTATAATAAACACGCTTATAGGAAACAATTTTTTAAAAGAAGGGCTATTAAACCATGTCCCTTGCAATATATAAAATGCAAAATATTTCGTTTAAGAGAAAAACGTTTATAAGAAAAACACGGTTCAATTAAACCGTTGTAATGTCACCAACCTTCAATATTCCATATAAAACTAGATGGATATAAGAAAAATATTTCTAAATTCTGTAAACGCAAATAGTCTTATCGAACCATTAAGAAAATAAGTTATAAAGAAAAGGCTAACGTTAGTTTGATAGAAGAATTGTGATATTGATGTGAGTTATAGGGAAGTTCAATTAATATTTGTTTTTAAATTTATTTAAACTAAATTCGAAATGTACAAAAAAAATGTCTGCATCACGAATGAGGATTAACAACATCAAAGACAAAACTAGCAACATATAAAGAAAAGAAATGTGGGAAATTTGAAATTACACGAAGCTCCTTGTGTGAGTCAATAATAAAAACAAAAAAGAAAGCGCGACAATTTGCACTTTATTTAGATATTTCCAACTTCATTGCCAGTTCTGGTGTTTCTCTTTTCGTGAAAGACCAATTTTTTCTTATACCATTTCGGTTAAAAGAAATAAAAGTTCGGGCATTTGGCAGTTTCTTATAAGCTTAATACACTGTACCTATGCAGAAAGATGTGGCCAAAATCGAGTTTTTATTTATATATTTTTAAATATTTCAACAAAAGATAGTTACAATTTTTTTTCCGCGAATTAATGAAAATGCAACACACAAAGAGGCAGGAGCGGTCCACAAATCAGTTTTCACATTTGACCTTTAGTTCTCTGCGAATGTAAAACTCCATACGAATGTTGGGTCAGAGTTTGCGAAGTTCAAGTCATATGAACAGCCAATGCTCTGATTCTACCGCTAACTTTCTGCGAACAATGAAAATTGCACGTCCATGTGTGACGCGTCTCATTTGTACAGCACCTAATAACTCTCATCATAAAACTATCGAATTGATATGAATACATCCATTCATCCCACACGCTGTATGCAGAGAAAATAGTTCTAACACTTGAGTTGTTAAACGTTTGGAAATACAGCTCATTATTTCCAATCAGGTGTCAGAATTTCTGATCGTGGTAAGATTTAGCACTGTACATTTTTTGAACTTGGTGATGGCGGTGTTCGAAGTCGAAAAACAACAATATACCTACTATCAGTTTTTGATAAAAAAAATTCTTTATTTCGTTCTTTTTTTAACAATGTTATCAATGTCAACATCAATATTCATCGTAGCCCGGCGCATTGGTTTAATAAGTGACTTATCCGACAATAAAGACCTATATTTAGATTCGATAAGATCGATGGTTGAATAAGCACTTTCACAAAGATACATATGTACTCACCATCATCGAACCCATTTTCAAACCAAGATTCGCTCACTTCGGAAAACAATTATCAAATAACTTAATAAAAACTATTCCAATTTCCATACTGCTTTTGTAGTAGGCAGATTTTAGGTCGCATTAACTCTTCGCTTTTAAATCCCTACAGTTTGTTTTCTATTTCCGAAGAATTTATTTCGTCTTCATATAAGCTGCAAGCACTTACCCATCTGAGCACTTAATCATTTGATATCTGAGTGTGTAAGTAAATCTCCGTACGCTGCATCGATTTCGATCGTTCGCCAAACTTACGATCGTTCGAAGCGTTTTTCCATCATTAGATTTATTTTTTTGACAGCCACATTCATTGCGTCCACCTGGCGCAAACATTTTCAGTATAAAGCTTATTGGTGTATGATGCAATGGATTAAAGGTACTGAAGAGCATTATGTTTAAGGAGTCCATAAAACTATGTAGAAAATCCGCAAGGATTGAAATCCTCCGTAAGTTATAACAGTGGTACTAACAACTTCATAGGTATCACTTTCTTTAGTTTATCCATGTAACGGTACAGAATTTAACATTTCTTCCGTAATAGAAGAATCTTTACAAATGACGCGAATAAAAATGAATAACTGACTGACTGACTTCTGTCATTTTCTGCAACATAATTTCAATGGCGAGCCTCATGTGGCTTTGCATAACTGAAGATAGCGTCACCCAATTATTCCTTCCAAACGTGATTTTGTTTGATGTTCATTTTGACATTGACGCCAAGATTTCAGATTAAAAGAGGACTGCCTTCATTAATGCAGATTTACGATCATACTAACTCAGGTGAACTACAGTACACTGGTCCACTGTTCATAAACGTTGAAATGTCATTATATTTTGACTGCAAAAAATGCGCGACTGGAAGAAAACGTTTTTACTTGCAAAATATGTTAATACTTTTTTTGTAATGTTTTTTTGGAATTACGGTATTAATTTTTTTTCTGTTATTGGCTCAAAATCAAACACCGAACCATTTGCTTCGTGGCCATTTCTCAAATTTACGGTAGGTCAATGTTTGATGACAATCGTACTGGTGCAGGCCTGCAGATAGTCTGCAGCGTGTGTGTGCTCAAAAACATATGACAAATGGGATGGGGTTGTACTATAGCAGATTGCTGACGTTTACGAAAACACTCTTACTTTCCGGAAATTAAAACCAAGCTGGAAATAGTGTAAATGGCACCAATGTAGACTTTTTCACATGTGAGATATTTACATAAATGGATTGACATGGATTTCTATTCCATACTATCTATTTTCCATTGTATATAAGATACCGAATTTCCTTTTTACTTATATCATATGGTTTGGGGGCAATCCGATTCGCACAAGATTGTATAAAAATGAACCCAAAACAAAGGATAGGTCTTTTGTTTTTCGGGACGATATGCTAAACAAAATGAAAAACAGTACGCCAATCGTCAGTTAAAATTGCTTAATTTTATCCACCGCAAAATTTCGAGTATGCGGGGGGAATCGCTATAAACATTATGCATTATTTTAGTACTAGAACTAGTCATGAATTGATTTTATGCAATCAATTTGGAGGAATTGACCTTGAGTCAATCTATATTGTTAGAATGACAAATCGATGTTCTCCGAGTGCAAGAATAAAGATTGGCAAACTAATTTATTGTAAGCATTTTTTGGATTTGCAAATGTTTTTTCTTACCACACAATAACTTTTTCTTCATTCTATCCGCAACATCAAATGGGTAAATGTTCAAGTATTGTTGCGTTTTTTCTTTGAAACAGCATGGTTGACAGATATGGCATGGTATTAGCCATCGTTTGGCTGATAATTAGAACCACTCTGTTAACTGTTTTTCAGTCACTCAAATGGGCTTAGAAAACATGCCGCGTATTGAGATGCAGAATATATAGCATATTGCCATTCAAATTACATACTAACCTCAAGTGTAGTGCCACTTTTAATTTACATAATAATTCTGTATTGATATTGATTTGTGCTCCGATTTATTTAAGAGGAACCTTATCAAAAACAAGGTTGAATTGCGTTAAAAAAAAGATTCAAACAAACAACTAGTTTCGCGATGCTATAATCATCCGCGTTTCGTTTCTCTGCGCGACTACAGCTTAATTAATTGGTGAACATTGTGCTGTCTACCTTGTTGCATTTTTTCCAAGATATTACGGTCAGATAATTAGCATTAACTTAAGGTAAATTCTTTGTAGTCATAGTGCTTTTTTTATAGGAAAAACCTTTGCTGCCGGTTTGGGCAGGACCAATTATCATTTAGAATACTGGCTATTATGCTTAGGTATACTAATAGCTAAACTCTCCATTTCTTTGCAATCCCAATTTCCCCTAATCAATCTTACCTCAGTTCCTTTTGTCTTTGATATTCACTCCGGATGGGCTCACTTCATTTATCGTGCTTTTCGATAAAACTGTCTTGAGTCCATCGATCTCTCTAGTATTTGTTGTGGATATATCCACTGTGCTACAAGAAAGAGGCTAATGAAAAAGCTGAACAAAGTGGGTTCCAATTCAAATGTATTATTGTTGCAGTAAGTAGTCCATTTTATTTGCTTCTGGCACCAACTTTGGCAGGATCCGAGAACTAGAAAATGGAGCATTCACCTAATCATAGAGGAAAAGTTTTTAGCTTTTCCTTCCCTTGTTTTTGTTTTTGTAAATAAACTGGAAGAGAACAAAGTTGAACGGATGGGGAGGGGAAGGGAGGGGGTCAGAATCGAAGTGCACTTTATACGGGAAGCATCTTGTTGTTGCTGTTTCGAAGAATACATCACCGACCACATCTTCAACCTCGTACGGACATACATTTGAAAGAAAGTCATTTCAAGAATATAAAAGTACGGGGCTTGCTTTAGTAGTTGGTTGTCTGATTTCTTTTTTAAAGAAAACGATGGGGCTCATATTATACCGGGTAAATGAGTCTCTTTTGTTTATTAATGAAACTCAAGAGTCTCACTTCCTTTCAGTTTTACTTCTGCTTTATCGAATTAACGAACAAACAATGAATACGCAAAAAGGTTCTATTTAAATGATGCGGATAAATTTAACAAGTAATACACATTTAGATTATTTCGAGTTCAATGAACACCTGAAATGTGGTGGAAGTTACATACATATTTGCGGCGAGACTCACTTTCTGTTTTCCTGGCCTATAGGGCTCAAAATAAATTGTTACACTTTTTATAAGTGAGTAATGAAGGGTATATTTTTAGAAGCTTATTTTTAATGCAGCAGTACTCCGACAGCCTCAGATATCTTTTGTCTTTATTACTATTATACATTTTACTACATATTTTACAAGCCCTACGCATGCAGTATGATTCTACAGGTTCCTTAGAATGGACCTGTTTTCTCTGAACGCTCTACATGGCCTAACCACCTTAAACACACTTCGTAGAAGGTGTATAATTCGCGATTGATAATTCTTCGTTAATCGCATTCAACGTAAATATGACCATTATTTTAGGAATAGATGAATTCAGGGAGTACACGTACAGGCAATCTGATAAGTGCTGAAAGATTGTTAAAATTAGACACAATTGGCGAGGATAAGTGCGTCGAATAGAAATTCTGCACAGAGTGAACATACTACAGTGAACTCTCGGTAACTTGATAACTTGAGCTATCCAATTACTGGAACATACACATTATTTTAGGTAGGTATCTTACAACAAGGGGATTCCTTACTGTGACTGAAGCAATTGAATTTTTTATAAAGCCATCGAATGTGCCAGTCAAAACAAAAGAACAGTCTCGTAATTGACAGTTCTCCTGAGTCTTCGAGAATAGTCTTTACAAAACGTATTGCGTAAGGCCAATCTAGGGAAAAAAAACATTTTTTTCAAATTTCTCTTTAAAATAAATGTTGTGCTTTATTATCTTAAATCAAAAAACTTAATGTTTGTGTCTGAATATATTTAAAAAACTTATAACCCATTAACTTGAACCGCCCTGGTTCTGTTCGTATTCAATTTGACGATAGTCCACTGTAATAAGTAAATAAAAAAGCTGTTGGATAAGTCAGCTACTTTTTGAATACAGCAGTACTTGAATGCAGAATTTCTTGCTTATAGCAAGTTGTCAGACTCAGAAAAGGGGTCGTTCAATAAAAATAATATGTATAATAGTATAATAATATAATATCCTACTTCCTGTTTCCAAATCAGATGAAATGGCAGGGCGGTAAGAGTTTTGGGTTAAATGATAAGGTCATCACTGAAACAGACAGCTTGTTTAAGTCGGATTTGAAAACTTTCTATTTGGATGAAGTAGAATGGTAATGAAAATGCTGGACTGAATCTATTGAGCTAAAAGGAAAGTTTAAGGAACACTATACCCAGAAATCTCGTTAACTAATATATTCTAACTATTTCGATGTGCGATTGTGAAGAAGTTGATGATTTAGCCATGAGTGAAGAAATGTTTAATATATACAAATTGCAGACAGTTTGTAAAAATAGGTAATGATCTGTTACGAGTAATTTTCAACTTCTCTGGGGTACCTCAAGGTAGTCACCTCGGCCCTCTTCTATTTCTTCTTTTTATTAACGATTTGTCTTCCAATGTTTCTCATTCCGACAGCCTTTTATACGCTGACGATTTAAAAATTTTTAAATCAGTGCGATCATTGGCCGATGCAATGGAGTTGCAAAATGATATCTCATCAGTGCAGAATTGGTGCGATTTGAATGGACTACATTTCAATATTAGTAAATGCTCAGTTATGACTTTTTTTTAGATTGATAATACAATCTTAACAAGAGTATGTTCGCATAAAAATCTAGGGGTTATATTCGACGTTCAACTGACTTTTTCTATGCACATAGACTATATTATTGCAAAGGCCAACTCCATGCTAGGATTCTTGTTTCGAAATTCAAAAGATTTTCAAGACCCTTACACTCTTAAGTCTGTGTTTGTTTCGTTAATTCGCTCTATATTAGAATACTGTTGTTTAATATGGAATCCTTTATATAACAATAGCACTATTCGTATTGAGAGAATACAAAAAAGATTTACTAGGTTTGCTCTTCGAAAGATGTCGTGGAATTAAAATATGCCAGATTATAATGCTAGATGTCAGCTTATCGATCTAAAGCAACAGCATGTAAGAAGGACTTATTATTCAGTTCTTTTCGCTCATGACGTCATTACTGCCCACATTGATTGTCCGGTGCTGCTTTCCATGTTCAGTGTTTACACCCCGTCTCGTTATCTGAGGCCTAGAGATTTCTTTTATGTTTCGAGGCATAGTACAAACTATGGGCAAAATGATACTATAATTAATGCTTGCATAAAATTCAACTTAGTTGCAAATGTTATAGACTTTAATATGAGTAGAGAAAAATGTAAAAATTATATCTTAAATTTTTTGAGTAGCAATTTACTCTAAATTACATTATAATTGTATGTTAAATTCTGCTTATACTAGGCATTATTATTAATAAGAAATGAAATGTTATTAATATTACCAGTAGTCTTAAAAAAGCTCTGTACTTGAAAGACGGAAGAATAAATAAATAAATAAATAAAGGGTTTGAATTTAATTTGTGAACGGACTTTTTCAATAATCATCAAACTTTCACTGTCAATTTATTCAGTAAACTCAACATTTTTATCATGGTAAAGTAAACGAACAAGCAACGTCTGCAAATTATAAAAATTTTCTACCGAAATTCGGAGTCAGTGACCGCAAATTTAAGAGCATAAACTCCAAATTTCTGTCGTAATTCTCGCCCTAGTAGACAGGCAATAACAAGTTAAGTGCAAAAGTTTGAGTCTACATATTCGGTGTGTGATGTTGCCGTGTAAGTGAGACAACGGGTTGTCGATGTGCCGAAAATATCGCTGCCATTCAGACGTCCGTAGCAAACGATCAAATGATGCATTTCATCGCAAAATCATCTTCAGTGACGAAGCTCATTTTTGACTCAATGGGTTCGTCAATAAGCAAAATATACGTTATTGGTCAGGTGAAAATCCACATGATGATCCACATGCTTCATGAATCACCACTTCGTAAACAAGAAATAACTGTTTGGTGCGGTTTGCATGCCGGCGGCTTTATTGGGACATATTTTTCGTTGACGATAACGATCGTTACGTTACTGTGAATGGTCAATGTTATCGCGCCGTGATTACCGAATGTGCATATTTTCTAATTTAAGAATCTTCCAACATTTCCTTGATTCAAACAGTCTTTGATGTCCAAACTACATCACATTCGCATAATTAAAGAACTTTTGTTGCACAATTAAATTTATAATAATTCGCATACATTTTTGTTTCGAATATTTGTTAAGATCATAGACGAGACAATGGGTTTGAATATGATCACACCACGGGGATGTGACTTTCCCTTTTTGCAAACTTACGCAAGGGTGTGATGTTCATATTACAATGAAGATGTTTCTGCAGACTGAGGGACAGTAAAATGAGAAGGTTAAAAGAAATCTTTCGGTTGTGAAACTGCAATAAAAACTTCATGCTTGTTATTGGGAAACTGCAAAGTGTATTCTCATGTATTGTTATGAAACGTTAGTCTAATTAAATCACATTTCACGGGCTGATGCTAAACTGTCACAAGTTAATACAGGCTATACCGCGTTTATTTCTCAACTGTTGTTGTGTGATGTATGTTGCCTGAGTTCACGGCAAATACTACATTATTGCTAGATTCATTTTGAGGCTGTTTTAACTAGAGTTGGGCTAAGTTGCGAATTATTGTCCTCAGGCTTAGTTGTGAATTTGATTTTTTGATTGAACTCGTGAATACAAACTTCTAATATGTATTATCATATAAACAAGTTGCCGTTGAAAATTTTAAAAGGTTATTATCATAAAATGCAGTTAATAAAAGAGCCAGTAACAGTGATTCTTTCACGAGTGGATGGGACCTATAGCATAATGCCGACGCCGAACGATGAAGTTGAAAAGAAGAAGTTCTTTTTGAGCATTGTCAGTGACTCGAAAGAGGTGGAGCCGTGAATTATGAAAGTTGGTAAATTAGGGTATTGAACACTCTCTGCTAAGGAGTCGACGCTACGACCGACGCGGCGACCCACCTTCATTACAAACTTGGCTGAAAATGATCCTACTAGTCCACAAATAATGAAGTGTCCTATAAATGATAATTCTATAATTTTTTAATTGCGCTTCCGCCTTTTCGTTGTCCTTTTCCTTTTTATGTCCTCTCATGTTTACACATAATAACTTCATTCTATTGTTTTCATCCAGACTATTTAGGGTAGTATGATACACCCAGGCACTTTTGTAGTAGCAAGTCGAGACCACCTGATTTTTAGGGTAACTGACATATACACGATTATGACACGTTTGCACCCTTCCGTGTACCATTTTTAGCAGTCTGGTCTTCTCAGCATACAAGGTGGTTAGATCATTCATTTATACAAGGAATTATGAACTTTTAAAGTTTCATTAAGTCTTTCCTGAGATCACTGGGTTAAGAAGTTTGGTTGATGTGAATCACTTGATCTATTTTTATTCTTTAGCGATGTCATCTTCAAATTTCCATGAAAGACACAATTCATTATCGAATATAATGGAGCTCAAATCAAGTTAATTTGTAGAGTTTATAAAACCTTTTGAATTAAACAAAAAAAATATTCTCCAAGAAATTACCACAAGTTCATTTGATATTCTATTCATATTTTTACCACCACACGAGATAAGCATGCGAATGTGTGTATCACAATTAAAATCGATGCTACATAAGGGGGACGAATTCGAGCAATTAATATAATTTTTCAGTCATTTACTACCTCAAAGAACACATAAATGTCACGTTTAGACGCAGCATAAGATTTACGTCAAATAGAAATGGGAATTCTTTCGTAAATCGCTATTCGGCTATTTTGCGTTTGCGAGTTTAGAAACCATTTGTGGTTGTATTTATTTTTTTATCGCACAAATGATGAGTGTTGTTGTTATGCATTCTTTGGATTAAGTACAAAATCTGATGCATAAATCAAAATTCCACACGTTTTTGTTTTCCAACTGTCTACATTTGACATGTAAGCATTAAAAAATTCGTAACATTAAATTTCTTTATTTATCTCCTGGATTTATGGTATTAAACAAATCAGAGATTATTTTATGTGCATTGAATTAAAATCGTTCAAATCGTGTTTAAATAAGCCGACGGAAGTAGAGTCTGTGCTTCCGTTACAATAAACTTGATATAAATAGAACCTAAGCTTAGTTATTTTTATTTCAGTCGATATCAGAAGGAAATGAAAAAGAAGACGAGCATTTTCAAGCTGTCTGGTATAATTAGATTTTCCTTTCTTTTACGTATTGATGTGCTTAGGGTTGGGGTGAGGAGATAGGTTGGAGACATTATAAGACTGACAATGAACCACAAAATAACTTAGAACAAACCGCAAATATTCCACCAAATTTACCAGCATAATATAATCACTTTTTAGCATTTACTTACCTTACCTCTATTTTGGTCAGGGTAAACCAGAATATTCCTCATTCTCAGTGATAACCACTTCATAGACTGTTCTATTATGATTAAGCAGTACAGACTTACAGTATAGTATTCTTTTCTTTTATTGACATTACAAGAGGGACTTGAAAGGCTGCGGGAAATGATATCGCTTTCCAACTACCAAACTACGTTTTCTAATGTATGCAGAGTAATCTGTTGCATTTCATTGAATAATAAAAAGCATTCCTTGGAATTTTACATCAAAAAAAGAATTCATCCAGTAAAAGCAAACAACAACTTCACTAAACGATGTAAACATCGATATGTGTCCATTAGTCTAAGACATAACTTAAAAATTATAGACGTGCGAGCGTTCTATCTGAACGCATTCAGGGAGCGACAAAACTGAAAAAGAGGTGGACAAAGGATACAAACAAGAGGTGAACAAACACAAGCAGACACAATCTGTTTAATCCTCTCTCGGGCTGGCCTCCGGTTTTGCGAAGATTACTATTCTTTAACATTCATTTCAAATCTGAATGCAGAATCAAATTTTATTGATTTGGGATTATCTATTCCTTAAACTACTGCTGGTAACACCTAAATATGTACTGTTTAACTGGTTTGGCTTCCCAGCTTTTTTTGAAATCCTTTAAATACGAGCTGGTAAAAGCGGAAAAGGTAAAGCCAATCAAGGTAATCCCGTGATTTCTATTGATTTCATGAAGCTACACATTTTAGATACTTCTTGACATGGTTACTCATTGAATGTTGTTTTTGTCTGCCATTTAAAAATACAACATGACGACAGTTCATTGTCATGTCAAAGTAATCCAATCTAATGTCGACCCGCTTGAGTGGTTATCGATTCTTGTGATAGACCCTTTCTCAGCTCATGGCTGCCTCTTGCTTGTTGTTTAATGCTTGGCTACACTTGGAAAAATTTAAAACTCGAAAATAATCATACGAAAGGGGGGAAAGAGTGGTTTTTATAAGGTTTCTTCAATGTTTGAATTTATATCCATTCAAACAAGGCTGCGTTAAATGCAATGGTGGACAACTATGGCATCTACGTAAGTATGTATGAGTATTATACATATATCTACGTCCGTCTGATTGTATCAGCAAATCGATAAGGTATTTATCGCGAATTTTTTGCAGTCATCGATTGATTTTAACTTTTATTTGTTTTATAAGAACAGTCCTTAACTTATTTATGTGTATTGCGCACTCTTTGTTTGTACAACGTTTTTCCGCCTATTTTCTTAAGAAGTATGCTCCCAGAAGTCCCTGACGCGCAGACCGCCTTGATCCAGATAGCCTATAAAGTCATGAAAACAGTATTCCGGTTAACCAATCACTTTATTGCCAGACTCTAATTTGCAAGAATCTATCTTTAAAATAATACCAAAATTTAAAGTTTTCCCAAAGGTAATTTTAGCGGAGGATTAGCTGACATCTACTTCGTATTTACTTACGTATTTAGGTAGGTTAAGCATTTTTACGTCTGATAGACTCTATTGAGTAGAATATTCTTTTCAGTTACTGTGGCCCCATCACTGGTTATAATCGCACAGGTTACAAGTTAATGATGACTAGTCATCCTCTTCATCCCTACATGATTTACAGAAGGCGTTGTATTCTCATCGTGTGGTTGGCTATTAGGTAGGGTCGGCAAATAAGAGAGTTTTTGTTCTTTTCGTCGTTAGTGTTGACCTACCTAAAGGGGTCAGTTTGTTACCCCGAAAGAACGATGAGCTACTGCCCGAGTTTATAAGTTTCGCAAATTTATGGAGAGCCACTGTTGATTTCTGAAATACTCTTCGAGCTCGTATAGGGATAGGAAGCAGTTCAAGAATGTCTTCGAGTTGCACCTGATCGATCGTTTGATTTTTATGTAGCAAGAGATCGGTGTCGCTAGTTATGTATCCTGTGTAATGTGGTAGATTGTCTATGTCCATGCCCTCCCGTATTTGCAGAGCCTTCAATCTAACTGATGGAGCGGTCATCCATTGTACACGGATAAGGAGGTTACATCTGTACGCCATATTGCAACTCCGTAGAGTTGTATGTGCATGCATAGTCCACTTGCACCAGCTTAGTTCGGTGCCGATGATCCAAGAAAATTCTCAACAAGAACCAAAGTTGGGGATCTATTTTATTTTGAATGCAGGAGCGATAGTTTTTTGTGTGATTGACCCAGTGGCCCAACTCTATGGAATTTATACCTGAACGATATCAATCTTGGCATCACCCAGTTTAGAGCTTATCGTTCTGTTGTTCAATAGTTGGCAAGTCACGCAAGTTACGATGGGCTTTTCGATCCCAAGCCTGCTAAGGTTACTTCTTTCGGTTCGATATTATTGAAAGATCCTTCGATATAAACATTAACGAGTGCATCATGTGTTTGTGTGACTACTGTTATGGGCTAGAGAGTCTCTGCCTTGCGTATTGGTTTGACTTCCGTACAGGTTTGACTTCCTCCAGGTTCTGTTTATTTGCCCTAGATTTAGATATCTCTGGAAGGGATTAATAGGGTAGATGCCATCTGGTCCGCCATTTTGAGAGCATTTTTGGCCTATATGGTTGGTTGGTCCTCAGCGGAGCTTCCTTAAGTGAGTGATAGTAAGTTCCCCTACAGAGTAGGCTTAGAGGTCCTTCATTTGTATGTCTTGCAGTTAGTATCAATTCGTTCCTCGAATTCGACCTTTCTGCACCCCTCACGCACTGTGAGTGGGTCAGGTCGCCTTCGCGGACTTAGGTTTTTTGTTCGGTCAATGCAACAGAAACTGACTCTTGTTTGATTCCTGTGAAGGTTTTCTTGATGATTGATGATCAGTATCTGCCAAAGTCTATGTAGTTGCCTCAATTTATTTTGAGAAGGGCGCTCTCTGGACTCTTGCTGATATATCGGTGTTCAGATAGGAAGTGGTATTTTATAGTTCTCTAAACCCTGAGTTTTGTTGTGCAGCACAACCATTAAGTTGATGTTGAATAATAATAAATTATATTTCACTGAACAATTTTTAGTTTCCACCTGAGGCCAAATTGTCTGAATGTCACTATATGTTCAAATTTGCGTGGACAATGATTAGGGTCCGTTTTGTCGTGCCTTTTGCTAATTAATTCTTCCAATCAAATGTATGTTGTATTCTTCTGATAGACCTTCATATCATATTCGTATCGCATAAATTGGTTAAGCATCTTGTCTTTGAAAGCAGTGATTGGAATATTAATACATAATGCTCTACCTGCCAAACCTATGAGTCATGTACAGTTCGGGAAAGGAACAAAAAAAAACCGAGGATGTTGGCAATGTTATGTTTAACATTCAAGTGGGATGACTAAAAGTTGTGCTACATAGAAGATTGATTGTTCCGAACTTTGAAATGCAGGAATTTACTTCCTACATAAAAATACTTCTGCTGTTTATTGACATAAACTTTGCATAACAAATATAAACTTCTTACCGGATATAATCAAACAATTTGTATGTGATATTTGAACAGAAGTGACTAAGAAGAACTTCTTATGGTTATTGTGTATATTCTATATACTTAATTTAATACACATGTCTGTACTTAAATCCAGTGTTTAATTATTTATGTGTTCAAAGACAGTCTTTACAGCGACTATGACTAAAAGTACTCTGATCCGCTAGCAAGCACTCGAGTGAATTGCAAATTAATCCAGCAAGAATACGGCTTAAACTTGCGGGTCGATGATTGTGACAGCCACAGGTTTGGGTAATCTCTTCAAGGCCTTAAACATACCCTATATAACGGCAAGCGGATTCTCTGTAAGTCGAAGCGGCCAGAATAATACTAAGTAGATATTATAGATCTTAAAGAATGGACGTAACCGGTAATAATATAGCTGATGAACTTGTCAGAAGGAGTTCCGAAAGTAACCAAAATAGTAGATGTCAAGATCACATATTTAGAACACCAAAGGTAGTGCTCCTCAGCCACCTGCGTAAATAACCACAAAATAAAAAATACGTAATGGCATGAATAACCACTCAGTGTGCGAAGAGTAGATTCAAATTGAACAATATTGAGCCATCCGTTACGCAAGCTAGCGCCGTCAATCTGCAAACAAATTATATTTTAATTGTTACTAATCATCGCTGAGCAATATGTACATTTTCTGTTTGTCTTTTTTTAATTACTATGTTGATAATAATAATAAATTAATTTATTTTTAATGATACCATTTTTTGAAAGTGTGCACTGAAGAAAGGCTCAGCCGTCGCTCAGATTTCTCGTTAAGTTGATAGTCAATGGTGGGGCCTTAGCCTGCAGCCTAAACTAGATGATATTATAATGTTCCTTGTTGAGTTATTTAAAACCAGAAATAAAGTCATCTGTGGTTGTCGTTCATGTAAGGAGCGGACGCCTAGTTAAAGAGAGCTTCACTGTATAGATCAGGGATTATACATACCCATGAAACATGTTACTGTGATGGTAAATGACATAATCTGGTCTTGGTTCTTCGAAAATTAGTGCAGATATCATCGTTTTTGTTCGTGGTTTTACCGGTATAATAACATGTTGACATTGGATTCTTTCAATTAATTTTACGAACAAATTTATCAAAGGCTACATCGGCGTTACTATGGCCGTTACTCTAATCTAATCTATAAAGTGACGTCCACAGCCTCCCATTGACTAACGATGTGGAGAAAAACCAACTAGTGGTAATTGGGTTGCTGACCTATTATTATCCTGCATACAAAATTACTTTGAAGTTTTTATATGTAGGAATATTATCACATCATAAATCATCATAAAAGACGTTCCACATGTCTTGCCATGTAGTCTCTGTGATAATACAGTGGACTCCCCATAAGTCGAATTGTCACGGGATACCATAATTTGTTCGAGTTATAGAGAGTTTGACTTAGAGAGGTCGCGGTATTTTTTAAAGCATTTCAATGACCTAGAATGCATCGATAAATGTGTTTGACTAAGGGAGAGGTTTTTGTATGAAAAATTGAGGGAAATGTATGTAAAATATGGGGAAAAATTTCGAGTTAGAAAGAGTTTCGACTTAGAGAGAGAGTTCGACTTAGGGAGAGTCCACTGTACTTTGATGCTTACCTTTTCGATATATTAAGTGAACAAAGTAATGCTAAGGTCGTCCATTTCAAGAGTAATATTTCTAGAGTGTAATATGTGGAGTAGGATTCAATCCAATGTAATGGCCTAAGTTTGACTACCTCTTACATTCATTCACTGCCTAAAGAGCCAAAACCTTATCACAATAAATGAGTTACTGTGGAAAATTGTTGTGCTTGTGCGCTAAAGCTGAGTCTCCATCTATGAGAAAGTCCACTGTGAAAGCATGGATGTATATTGCCGACAAACATTAACACTTCTCCTAGGTACGTCAGCAGTCTCAAATTCGGTGTTAATTGGATCACTAAAATGAAATCATCAACATCTTAGCACCTAAATATTTGCCAACTTTAAACCAGTCACTGTTTGGACATAAAATTTCATCACTCACGTTGACTGCCAAAATAAAACAAAAAATCCTATCCACATCCCACCGATCCACACGATTCGCAACACTGACTAAATTATCTGAATATCAAATGTTTTCTGCGTAAATCTTACCCCCCTACACAGTCAGCAAAACTCATTCATAAGTGACATCATCCACTTGCTCCCCCGGCTCGTTCTATTGAACCAAAACCACTTACCTTTTAATGGCCAATCAAAGTCCATCCACAAAAAGGAGACTTGGAGACCGCTCAGTAGAGCCAATATGCCACTGGGTCAAGTTAAATGTTAGAATTGAAAATTTAAAGCTCTGCCCAGTGCATTCTGGTTTTCAAAAAAATTCACAAACACGAACAGAAAAAGAAATTCGAAACAAAAGAATACTAAACGGTTGAAAATACCAAGATGACAACGCTTGCAAACACCTTGACACCGAGCAATAAAGCAGAATATTTTTGTTTCGAAATTAAAATAACTCGGTGACATCATTATTGCTGTCTACCCGCTCGCCGCCCTCGATGTGGCCGCACAAGGCGTCAGAATCAAAATTAAAATGACAACAACAAGTCCGCCGCTGGTCACTGTGATTGCTGTTCCATCTGAAATAAATTATTTGTTTTCTTGCCAAAGCAGCAGCTCGCTAATCGTTTGCACTAATGTCTGTCAGTGAAAATCACTGTGGGGACACACGCAATCGTTGGACATGTCAAAGCAATATGTGATGTACTGACATTTTGGAATGTTTGTTATCTTCTTAGTTCTTGGATTAAATCATTTGACTGGGGTTCGAGATGGAGATGCCTCCTGAAGTGTGCGTGTGTTGACGTGCAAAAATGTTGGATGATGGCTTGGGAATTATTGCGTGACTTGCAACAAACATTTAAGTTAAAGAAGTACAAAATCGGCGTTTCTCCAAAGAGCAACCGAAGGTTGTCTTAATAGCATCGACTCTTGTTAGCAACGTATGAATACTTCTGCGACAGCATTCTTTCGAACAATGCGTGCTGCAGCGTCAGCTGTGCGTCTCTGGCCGAGTATACTATTAAAGGGAGGACGGTGCATTCTCTCAATTTACGCAGATGGTTAATCCATGTAAAACATGAATACCGCAGTTTTAGCGTTGCGAGAGATGTTTAATACATATATACGATAAGTTTAATACATACATGGGTCTCGGGAGATAGGTCGCGGTATTTTTTAAAGCATTTCAATGACCTAGAATGCATCGATAAATGTGGGTACTCGTTTCAGGTGCGAAAGTTTGAGATAGATGTTATGGTAATGACTGTGAAAGTCAAGTGGTGTTTGTAGGTGCTGTTTTGCAGGTAGTTACGATAAGTAAACGATAGAGATACTTACTACGTTGTTAGGATCTGGACGCTATTTCTTTTCTCTGAGTCGCTAAGACTCCTAAGAGTTGATGTACTAAAAGCTCAGACTTACCTAGGTAATTAACGTCTGTTATGCTACATTAGACAATGCTGTTCAATGCCAGTGTACACCCGTGTATAAAAATCAAAGTTAGTAGTACAGTCTTGGTACCCAATAGGTCTACCTCATCTCACTAGGAGGAGTACCATTAACTGTCGAGGCGAGGAACTGTACATTTCTTTTGCACACAACCAAATTCTCTATAAAGCTGTACTCAACTCATATTACGGACGCACAGGATCTTAAGCGTTAACTTTTGTTAAATAAAATTCATCAGTAATTAGGACAATTCTCACATGTTTTGTCGTTTAAAATTTACCATTAAACTCATAAGCACAATTAATTTTTTTTCTGAGTGGTAGTCATATTGCGTAGTTTTCATTGTTGTGAAATCAATGATGGTGATAATTGATCGCGATTTTATAGTTATTGAGTTCCTTTTAATTTAGTGGAACTTATCCACATTTTAAAAGTTAGCTGAATGATTTCTCAAACGTTGTTCTAAATGAATGTCATACAACGTTTCTCTAGTTTAACTGATTCGATTTTGAGACCAAAAAAATTATCAAGGATGAAATCTCCACAATATTTTATCCACCATCGAACACCGCACTATGGGGGAATTGTAGACTTATTTTTAAAGAGAAATAAAAATATTTCAAAATGGCTTGTCCTTCGTTCATGTTCCTTATTCGACATTTTACGCAAGAATATTGGTTTACAATGCCCAGCTTTTGCAACAATCAAAGACTAACTCCGATGCATGTTACGGACAACCGCTATACTTTTTTGTTTTCCGTGCTGAATGTTGAGAACATATGATTCCAGTGTCATGACAACAGTGGAACCTGTTAATTTTCGTAAATTTACGTTAATATAGCAAAAAAATATCGATACAATTCAAGACAGTCCGAGGTGGATCTGGGCACAGCTTCTACAACCACTCATATTGTACGTTCTATTTTCTTTCACGAGAGGTTGGGACCTATAGTTTAAAGACGACTCCGAACGGGGAAGTTAAGAAGGTTTTTCTAGACAAGGATACTCTTTGAGAATTATCAGTGACTCGAAAGTGGTGCATTATAAAAGGTTGTAAATTCGGGTATCGAACCTGGCACCCTCTGCATGGGAGTCGACGCACCAACCCACTACGTCACGGCGACTTAAAATAGTCGCCGTAAATCTTGGATGACAATCAACAGATACGCATATGCACAGTGGTTAAAAGTTATCCGTAGAATGTATTGTCTCGGCTATACACAAATAAATTGCCATATAAATAAATTGTGTGTGTTTTGTTCAAAATCGAAATCAATGACTGGGAATCCGATATTGAAAATAGTTAATTGAAAATAGATATGAGCATTAAATCAATCAAAAGATTTGTCCTGTAGCATAAGACCATAAAATGGCATAACAGAGATGTCCATTTTAATTTGTAAACTTTTAATTTAACACAACACTCCCTCTGCATTGTTCATTTGAAAAAGCTCACTTATTTCTCACCGTACTTCTGTCCTTCCTTTGATGCGTAATTGTGATCCTAATCCCGTGAATTAAAGCTACGATGTTAGTTATTTCCGCCTACAACTTTCACAGTAAAACATTTAGGGAAAACCCTTATTTGGACGGTTAGACTAAGTTCGCAGCTGAAGGTAACTCAATAGCGTGCGGTGTGCATTTATTTACACCTCGAAACGGAAACAGTGAAGCCATTAGGTAATTACCAACAATCAATACTGCACGACATTGTAACCGCGTAATGCGATTAAATGTGTGCCACTGGTTGTGAAGTCTGTCTGCATTTCCATTTTCCATTACAGTTATGTGTGACCGAGGAAATCATATTATTTTCTTGCGGTTATTCCGCTCATGGCAATGACATATTCATAGACTTGAGGGTTGTGTTAATGTTAAACAATAACCATAACCCATATGTATGCCTGGGGAAAATGGATTGTAGGCTAGTGGGTTATATATATCCAGGAATTTCCTGGTATTGACGCTTGCGAGTAGTAGCAGTTTGATTTTACAAGCAAGACAACTCATCTGTATAAATGTAACCAAATTAATTTATTTTGTGTAGACGTAGGGGTTGTACAATATTTCATCAAACGTATTGAAAAAAAGGCAAGAACATACAAATTCAGTTCTGTTCAACAGTTTTCATGGCATGTAGTGTTAGCTATTTTTGGATCAACGATTCTCAAGCTAACCATACACAATAGGCCATTTATGTGGAACTGGGAGATCTACTTCATGTTGCGATAACGTGACTCAATGCCATTCCCGAATCCCATATTCATAATTTAGTACTATAGACAATTCTCTTTATAAAATTAATACCCCTCTTAGAAAACTTAAGTCATATCACAGGGCTCTTGCTGAGAATTAAAGAGCACCGCCTTAATCATCAGTGACCCTCATGATCCACTAAATTGGTCACGGCCGCAAGGTTTAGTTTCAATGAGGATGTAAATCTCTGGATGACAGATTTTAGTAATTATTTTAGTAAATTATTTTCCGTGAAGATAATTCGTTCCTATCGCAGACGCAATTCTGTATATAGTTATGACAATCTTAAAAGACAAAATGTAGGGAATAAAAACACAATGCTTTGAATGTTACGAGTATATATGTATAATAAATAGATACTCATTACAACTTCTGGAGATATACTTCTGCATGATTAAAAAGTCAGGGGGAGTGTTGACTTTGATATCAAGAGACATCCTATCCCCCATTAAAAGTAAAGTGCCCTGCACTGAACCAAAAAGGACTAATCTACTACTAAAGATAAAGCATTAAATCATTAGTCAAACTACAGCCGTACCTACCAATCTTTATCCTAGCGAAAAAAAGTAAGAAGAATGGAGGCGCCCTATAACGATTTTGTAGGACTTGTGTAGGAGAAGAGGTGGTGATTGAGACGACCTGCCATTGGGAAATAAGGCTAGGTAGATATTTGTTCAGTACATTGGGTGTAAATACATACAGCATAGAGCAACCATCAAAGCTACCACAGACAACAGCATAGGAAGGAATAGCAGTCGAGTGGTCTAAGAACTTCTTAAGCTGGTAGTGACTTCGAAATAGGTCTAATTTGCATACCGTTGAAAGGTGTTGATCGAACATTAATTTAACTAAGCATTTAAACACTCGCTCTTACTGAAATAAAAGAACACCTCACCTTCCATTCGGCGCAAATAATTCCTTGACCCACTCCCAAAACTCATTATATCTCATAATTGCTCTTGATTTATAAATTGACAACATCATTTCGAAGGGAAATATTATCAAAAAAAAATCAAAACACTTGATAGCGCTAATAGCTCTCGTCTTCACCGAAAGTGATTTATTTCATTGACTGATATTTATGTTGACTTTCAGGCTAAAATTAAAAAAACATTAATATGTTTTTCCGATTCAAAAAACCGAAAAGACTAAGAGGGCAATTCATCCGCGTCTGTCATATGGGTTAAGTTCAAATTAATCCTCACATTACCTCAGACTGATGCCGAATGTCTTATCTGTAACATTTCAATATTCCCAGAGCAGAGATACATTTTACGCGAAACTAATAAAACTCACCACTGACGAATCGTTTGCCATGGGAAATTGTATTTATAAAATCATTTCCTTGCCCAGCCCAGAGATGACTATGAATCAAACGCTATGCCTCATGAAATGTGCTTCAATTCGTTTTGTGTCTCGTATCTTCTTGTTTAATTTTATTCAGACGTCGTCATCGTCAAAATTATAATACTTGCGCTTTGTCGCGCCGGCCGGTTTCGCATGGCATATCATCAGCTAATGTCAGAAGATCGTGAACCTAAGTATTGAACACACCTTGTGGCAGTAGCTATTATTAAATATATACTTACATATTTCTCTTTACTTTTTGTTATTATTGGCTATTGACAAGGAAAAGTCTACACATTTCATTTTCATTTCCCGACATATTTAATAGCCGCTTTATTGGTAATAAATACAAAGCGGCATTTAACATAACGACACTTGTAATTTATACCTGCCGCACAGTTGGGAAGCTCGATTAATCCATTTTAATATGATTATGCGGATCCGTCACGGGGGGAGCCATAAATCAGTCTGCACAGCGCAGAAGTCATAAAAGTCACTAAAAGAAAATGTTCTCTTACCAAACCGCGGTGTAGTCTTCATCACTGCCTGCTGAAGGTGAAACTTTTGGGCGCTAAAAAAGGATAATATAGATTTTTAAGAGGCATACCTCGAAAATGGCAGACAGGACACGTATAGGATGAATGCCAAAACCTCAGAAAAGGCGAATGGGACTATTTTTATGAACGATTATGACTCTTTACGTAGGCAGACATAAGTCTGAACCCCTTTCATGATGTATTACACTTGATAAAAGTTTAGGGATGGCGAACAAAATGACATGTGTTCATTGGTATCGTTGTTGCGCACAGTATTTATCGATTGCCTCATAACTTATGCCCAAGTTATTCGCCTAACGTCATTAGTTCTTATATGTTTGTAGCTCAGTACTTGCAATTAAAAAAGTTAGTCTATTTCATCATTCAGAACATATGTTGAATATTTATTTTTATGTTGTCCTATCCCATTATACATAGCACGGGGATTCCAAGACCTGATAAGATTATTATTAATTTGATTTTTGATTAATTTAAGTTAAACTTTGGTTAATTGACTAGTTTTTGTTTTGTTTAATTCTTTGATTCTAAAGGTGTGATTAAAAGCCTTTGGATTGTGGACGAGGTGTTGTTGAGGACACTTGGATGGTACACGCTCCATGGTTATAGTTCGTTGGCAGATTTATAGTAGTTGCATATCCGTTTTGCCGGATTGTGCTTTGTGGATTATTGCATGACCCAATCGTAGGCGGCAGATATGCATTGTTGTTGAGGCAGATATTTAGTTGTTATATGTCACTGGTTCTAAAGTTGCTTATAATTTCTTAGAAAGGAATTGGAGTCAAGTAAACGTAGACTGTGTAAAAATGATGAAATTAAATATGTCTATATCAACACACTTTTTCTTAAATATCATTTTCTGAGTAGTATTTTATAGTTTTTGAGATATCCTTATATTTTTCTATAGTTTAAATTTTTGTCCCCAAGATTTATAATCAAGTGTTCAAATTCTTATATATAGTTAATATAATACATATGTGTTGTTATAATACAGTTGAAGTGAAAAAATAATGTGCATTGTATTTTGAAAACGAAAAATGGAAGACCGTCTCTAGATGATGTTGCCGGTTTCCATGTAATAAATGTCCGCTTTTCTTAATTTTCGTTTTGTGCAAAGTAGTTTAGTGTACCATGATCGTAATCTTATATGTGACGGAAAGTTATATTTTTGAAAACTATTGGGAGATCAATTGATCGAGTTCATGTATAGTGTGAAATAAAAAATTAATATAGAAGAGATAATATAGGACTATGTTGTCGACAACAGCGAACCTGATAGTTCAGATGAGTAATTAATGAAAATGAGATAGCAGGTGTTTTTTAGTCTGCACAAAAGGCAGGCTTCTAAACCAACATTTCCGGCTTTACTGGAAGCTTACTGTATATAGGGATAGAGTTAAGCATTCACATATGACATTTTATGAAATAAACATTCGCTCTATTTGTTATTGAAAGCTCTAAATGGAATAACAAAGGATTCGAAAGATCTATCTAAATTGATTTGGCGTAAACGGTCCATATACATGGAGTAGCTTTTCAGGTATTGAACCATTTGTAAGAACCAATCCTGATCAAAAGCGTTAAAGCAGCTCACTAGTTCATCGAAATCAACTCATCGCCAAAGTGGAGTCACATGACTGAAGTTCATCTGATAGACAGCCTTTTCGATCAATAACACATTAGCAGTAGGAGTCGAAACGTTGCCATCAGACTGTTTATATTCTGAACATGGTCACAGCGAATGATTTTGCGTTATTTAAACGAATTTATTCTGAGAATGCAAATACACCAACTAATGCTTCCGATGGGAACAGCTTCTTCAGCTTTCAAAGTTCTTTTGGCTCCAATTTAATTATTTTTGGGATACCTAATGCTGTCGTCCTCCTACCTTCTTTGGCTGGTAGAGCTCTGATGTTTGAACCTTAGAAAACATTAAAACGACGCGTAGGTCGTCCATCATCGACTGAAAGTATTGATCGGTCAATACCATCAATGCCTGGCACATCAGGGGTTGGGAGAGAAGCTGTTCATCCAGCTACTGATGCGTAGCTGGTGAAGATTAATTTTTCAATTTGGATGGGTAGAGAAGGAAAGAAAGAAGCACAGATGTAAATGTCACAAAATATTGTGTTTTGTTCATAAAGCTTGATTAATCCATAAATATCTAATCTAAATGATTCATTTTTTACACACTATCTCAGACGGTCTTGACTTTATGTTCCAGGTAATATTTTTACCTTAAATTTAAAACTTAAACTTCTTTTACATATGTTTACATGGAAAAAAATATCAGCGTTAAGTTTATTGATAATTATGTACTTTAAAAAACTGGATTCAAGCCTCCATCTCCTTGCAGTTTCGCCTCGATTAAATTTGTATTGTGAACGCAGTAGACTTATACGCTGTGTCCACGCTTCCTCCTGACAGTATGTATAAGAAGTGTAACTATGGAGCTGGCATTTCCCGTTTAATATCGGACAGCGATCATCAGCGATCATTACTATCACAAATATATTTTGCTATTAGGAATTTGTATTGTCTGAAAGGGAGACACACGTGCATCTCCGAGGATTTTATACACTTAACAGGACAAGCTACAATAACGACACACTATAATATCAGATCAAGATGGTACTCACCTCTATAGTAGATCCAGCTTTGAGCAGGTCTCTCTTGTGAGGCCACTCATAAGTCAATCGCCAATATAAAAATGCAGCCTTTAAGTAGAATTGTACAAAGATAATACCCCATAAAATGACTAGATGGCGTAGTTGGTATTTCCTTGGTTAGTGGTGTCCCCGGTTCGAATACCAGTGAAAGTAAAATTAATACACTTTTATCCTGTTTTTAAATCTGATCCAATCACCATTTGTCATTGGAATCAAAATAGCGGGACTATCAATGGAGTCATCGATCAGTGGACATCGTCTAAGTGTCACTAGCCCCCCTCCCCATACCTACCTACCTAATACTCCATAAAGACTTCAAACATGAAACGAACACTTTTCGTTGGGAATAAATTGTATTCATTGACTTATGCCGGCTTCACAATTAAGAATTGTCTTTCTGATCGTACACATGTAATGGACCCCTCTTAAGTCATTAATTGTTTCCTCAATGAAAGTTTAGGAACAAAAGTGAAATTCCATTAAAGTAACTAGATAAACTCAGAAGAATTCCAAGCGGATGATTCAAACTTATCTAATCTTACGATCTGTTATCTTAATTAAATTAAGAAGTGTGTAAATTTTGCCACACTCCTTCTATCTTAGATTTGTGTATCATGCTCCAGATAAAAGAATAGGTTTTTTTAGAATTAAACATACACGCCCCATAATGAATGCCTTCTGTAACACTTGGCCCACATTGAAAATTTTCTGTTGTAGACGAAGGTTTCTTGTATGAAACTTCTCACAGAACACATGACTTAAAAAGAAGTGGTTTATTTATTTGCTATCGTGCCAATAAATAACATTTTGTGTGTAGATAATTCTTATCTCTGGTATGTTGGTATGAAATTTTCGGGGAACTAGGGTCTTTTCCCACTTAAGGTTGCAAACCTGCCAGACACTACATATGTATACGAACAATAATACATTTCCTAATGTAGTCTGGTGGGATAATACCAGATCGAAAACACCCAACGACGAAAATAATACGGCATAAAACATATCAAAATAATACCAAATTTTAAATAGCGTCAGTCAATTTGTCAAAACGCAAAATCAGACGCTGATTGTTAATAATTATGTTTGAGAAAGTTTTCTTGGGCAACCTCTCCGCGTCCAGTCGAGTGTCAAATACGCGAAGACGCAGCTAAAGAAACCGCCTTGCGACAGAGTCAAACAATATTCTTACTCATATGTACGCTATGCCTCCATGGGTATTAATAGTTCTCGTAACTCTGGAAGAATTAACTCAGCCAAAACAATCATATGGATAAACAGAAGGGCGAAGAGGAAAAATTCGTTTATGAAAAAATAACCTGAAGATAAAGTTTTATCTCACGCAGTTCTTGTGAGAATGAAAGTTCGCGGCAAACAAAGTTTCCCACTACGTGCTTGGCATATCACGTTGAGAAGTACTAAAGCCTGGATGAGTATATAAGAAACTTCTGTACTCACACTAATTAACATGCGATGTACATAATTTAGCTAAGGTTTCCGTGTATAATGCGGCTTGACGATTTCGTTCGTTTTCCAGCAAACGGCTAAATTGCCCGCTGAACTAACTTATAGGTTAGTGAACAGTACGTTAAGACTTAAGTACTCAAAATATTTTAACAGGGTTATTTATTCATAAATAATTAATTATCTGCACTATCCTAATGTCGAGAAGTCTTTTGTGAAGTCAAACAAGTGCCGGTGAAATAAACATCGTGAATATTACTCTACAATGGAAAGCCGAACATCTTGAATTGAAGAAAAAATGTAACGGATCTTCATTGTTAAATAGAGATCGGTCAATTATCCTTGCTGATTCATAATGCTTCTGCTATTTTTAAGACAGCTGATATGTATTACAATTCGTCTTTGCTTTAGGGCCGTTTTATACGGTCAAACGAGATCCTCATTTTCATTCATACACTGTAATGGTTCACGAAATATCCCTTTAAAAATAACAAAATGAGTCATGACATGCAGATACAAATTATCTTCCTTCTGGATTTGTTTTCGAAGAAGTTTTGAATGTCAGCTCTTTCGATTATCATGTCTGTGTCGATCGTATAATTAAATTAGAATTCCACTCCGAAGCTGGTTATACGCTTATGCGTCATTCGACGTGTTCTACATTCACTGATATTGTGCCAAGAAAGCTACCACTGTGATTCAGTAAATTGTATTGAAATTCGTGGTCCTCGAGTTTAGTTTAATTCCAAGCTGAGTACTAAACTCGTCACATTGACTATTTGAATAGATTTGTAACATAAGTCGATAGGACGACACATGCGACATTATGCATGCAAAGCACCACGTAATCTTGGGATCTCATGTGCGTTACATCCCTTCAAAGCAGCTGTGTTGGCCTAAATCATGGACAATCCTAATAATGTCGTTTCTTTTAAATCACTTTACTCCATCTCACCAGCTTTCTTAACATTATCGCCATATTCTACAGCATAATGCATAAGTAATGTGACAAGTCAGTTGGTTGCTTTATGGCCCAAGGATCAAACTTTTGTCTTTTTCTTTCTCTGCACTTATACAATCACACGTGTGTGTATGTTTATTTGAACGACATTCTGTCCTTCCGACAAAGTTGAACGAACGTAGGACACTTTGTCTCGACTACGATTTCCTGAATCCTATTCAACACAAGTGTGTGTATTCATTGAAAACAAAAACAAAACTCGTTGAGGCCCTGAGTGTTGCTCTCTATGAGCCGAAAGATGCCAGTCCTTGACAGTGTATGTGTGGGTGAGTTGATTTATAAATCCTCGATAAGTCTAACATTGACAACGTAAACCGGAACCTTAACAGTTTCTCTGCTTCAAGGGAGGGGATCACTTTATCCTGCTGTGGGTAACCAGTCATTCCATTAAAAGCATATCCAACCCAGCAGTCAATGGGAGCCGAGATGAAGGTTTATACTCTCCCCACAGACAACAGCCTGATGGAAGGCAAAAGTAATCGGCGGTGATTATGATTGAATCGCATTAACACGACCTTGGTACTGGAACACAACAGTACTACCACTGTCAAGATTCAGAGTGGGACGAGAACCCGATTAAGGATTTGTATGAACTCCGCACACGATTATGCCAAATCGAATGCGTATTCAATCCGATGGTGATATTTTTAGATTCACACTCACACGTCGCGATCCGAAAGTATTAAATTCATTTTTGTTGACGATACACGGTTTGTGGATATTAGTGAGGAAAGAGAGAAAAGCGCGTGGGGTTAGCCTTTCTGATTAATCGCAATATATAATCAATACGTGGGCGAATAAGGGTCATGTTCGTTGGACGTGCATATGAACTCTGAAAAGTGAAAAAATTCATATCAATATGGCGGTATTATTCAGATTACTTTGCTCTCTCCGAGGGAGCACGTGGAGTCATTGTATACTTACTTATATTCGTATAATTTCGGAGGAAAGTGAAAACAGATTCAAACTATTTATTGGATACCTTTTGGAGTGGAATATTTTCATGATTGGATGATATTCTATTTTCATTTTTATTTCTTCCTTTCATTTCAGATTTGAATGCAGCAGCAGATAATTACAATCCCAGGGGAAAGAGACCATAATAAAGGTGGGTGTAGTTTGTTATGCTTCGCATTGACTTTTGCTGTGGAAAACAGAACCATTTTAACACAATTGCTTAAGCAAACCAAAAAACAAAACATTTCATGGATCATTAACTAATAATCTTTTGTTTTTACGTTCACTGAAAATGAGCTGAGCATTCCCAAGCAGAAATCTATTGATGAACCGGTCAATTACAGGGTGTTAGGCGGGAAGGTTAACTGCTTTATTTTTGTATAACTTTATAGGGCAATGAAAATAACAATCGTGATAAAGATTTTATTGAACGCTGGAAATTATGAAAGCTAAATATCGATTGTGTTAGACTCGTGAACGATATTTTAATAATTTTATCACGAATGTTATTCAGTTCAGAATCTTTGTGATTGTTTGGCATAAGCATTATTCTAGATTCAAAAATCTCTATTCTTAGTTCTATCGATAGGAAAAATGATATATTTAAGGCTTAAATTTATCTTAGTCTTTTCAATGATTGTTATATAAGAAAAAAGTTTCAATTAATTTCAAATAATAATATTTTACAAATACACAATATTAAGACATCGCATCTTCAGTGATCCGCATGATCCACTAAATTGGTCGCAGGTCAAAGCACGCACGACAGATATCCAGGCCACTCGATCCCGTACCATTGACACTATCTCATCAGGATTTCACTTTATCCTGGCCTACCTGATGTAACCGCATTGAATGCACGCCTCGGAAGTCATGATGATGTGCACATCTCGTGACCAAACCATCGAAGCGCAGCTCTTTGCCTTCGAAGAAGCAGCTTACCCAAATCTCTTGACCATTGATGAGAGTTGGAATAGAAATTGAGTCCACTTTACTTATAGTCACCAGAAAGTTAATTGTAAATGTTTACTTACTTACTTATCATGCATACTGACCCTGAGGAATTGTTGCCTTCCATCGCTGACGGTCCTGGGCACCCTGCTTCCAGTCATCAAGACCAAGTTGTCTTGCATTTGATTACTTGGTCTTATATCGAAGATTCGGTCTTCCTCTCCTTCTCGAACCAAGATGGCCGATTCGACGGATGACTTGACTTCCGTACTACATCCACATCCTGGTAAAACTCGTAGAGTTCGCAGGTGCGTTTTCTCCTCCGTCCGCCATCCTCGCAGACGGGACCATATACCCGACGTAGAATTTTTCTTTAGAAGGCATCAAGAATACAGCAGGACTGGCAAAGTAAGAGTTTTGTAGGGTATAATCTTGGTCCTTCGAGGAATGAGTTTTGAACCCAGCTCTTTCGACAAGCCGAAGTAGCATCGATTGCCAAGGGTGATTTTACGTCGGATTTCCACTGTGATGTCATTCGTGGAGTTCACGTTTACCCCGAGGTAGACAAACCCCTTCACTTCTTCGAAATTGAAGGTATCGATTGTCATGTTTTGCCCTTGGTGGTGTTCAGCGGATCGTCTCTTGTTCGACTTGTATTTCGCCTGTTCTTCAATCGCCGTGACAGCTTCCACTACGGAGCGTTGAGAACGCGCGACGATGTCATCTGCGTGTCCCAACATTTGGTCTGACTTGTAGAATATAGTGCCTTCCGTGTTTACAGCTGCCCGCCGCACTATCTTCTCCAGTATCAGATTGAAGATGTAATTGAAAATGTTTGTCTTCCGTTATTGTCAAATAAAATTAATTTGATTTCACCCCTTAAAATGACGCGCATCCATGGCTCAAATGATTCTTTGTTTATTATTATTTTTAAATAAAGTATTATGTCTATCTAATGCGCTGCGCAAGTTAGGCAAAGACAAGCGTGAGTTAAGCCGGCAAAAAGATTAAAAAAAGCGTGTAAAGTTCATAAGGGCACGTAGACTTTTTATGACATGCTCCTGTTGTTAAGAAACATGAACTTATTCATAATGATGATTTTAAATTTATTATGATGATGACCATAATGGTATCAAGCGAAGACAGTGAATTATAAAATAAATCATAAAATTGTAAAAAAAAAGCAGAATTACTCTTGCGAATCCCTGTTTCTTTGGGCTCAAGAGGCAATTGAGTAGTAGAGCCATCTCTCGAAGGACCAAGCTGACTTTATACAAAACCTTTTTCATCCCAGTCCTGTTGTACGGCGCGGAAGCATGGACAATCTCAAAAGCGGATGAGGAAGTCCTTGGTCTCTTCGAGAGAAAAGTTCTGCGTACGATCTTTGGTCCTGTTTGCATTGACGGTTATTGGAGAAGAAGATTCAACCACGGATTGTGCGGGCTGTATAGCGGCATGAGCCTAGTCAGGCGTCTGCGGATTCAACGGCTAAGATGGCTGGGCCATGTACGCATGGACAACACTGCTCCAGCCCGAAGAGTCTTCGACTCCGAACGTGTGGGAGAACGCAATAGAGGACGCCCACGGAACCGATGTGGAATGTCATCAGAATAGTTGTTTACAGTGGCTTCGGGAAAAAATCGACTGCTTAACGTTGACAAAATAGTGCATAGTCCATCCGAGGTATAAAATTAGATCTTCTCTATGGGTGGAGATTTATTAAGTTATAATTCCGACTCATGTTCAAACATTTCGCAACTTAGTTGTTTTTGTCTACATACTTGCCGATTTTTCTGCTTTTTTTGTATAGACATTGAAACGCCAACAATTCTGCATATCGTATTCATTATTGATATTCGTAATGAATCAATAAATGTGGCATTCTCTCTGATTACAGTCACATGTGATTTTAAGGGTAATTTTGTTCAGCAGAAGCTAAACACAACTTTGAAATTTTTCTCTTCAACTTCTGGATTTGCTTTAACTAACTCAAATTTTATGGTTTAAACTTTCAAATTACAACCCATGAGTTTATCAACTCCTCCTTTTCTCATAATTAAGTACTTTTTCATTTAAAGATATGATCACGCTACACAATTGCAAACCGACGATTGTGCCCATTAACGATCAACTATCACCTTAGACGATTCCACCCCTTGACTATCACAATTGTCATAAATATCGTCGGTGCTGGCAAGATTTTATGATGAATTATTAAGCGCCGAAAATCGTTTTTTTGTGCACTAATAATTTAAGCGTATTTAAGCGTATACGTTTGCAATGTAATGTGCATGTTTGTGCTGTTCTCCATAACATGCAGGCAGCAACTGTAAACTGGAGATAATGGAGGATAGTGATTTGCAACCATTATCTCTGCTGAAAACGTTCGCTTTCAATACTCCTTCTCATAGCGCACACTAACAGCACACACTGTAAATTCAAAGTAGAAAATGACGTTGTGTGTGTGAATTGTCAAAAATATCCCAGGGGAAATATAAAAAGTTGGACAACTTCTGGATTTTTAATTTCAGACTGTGAGTTGAAATATTGAACAAAATTAATTTTCAACTCGCCGATTAAATAAAGAGTTGAGACCAATCTGGAAGTTGATCAACTCACATTTTTCGGGGAAGTTGGGCAATTGTTGGGCAAAAGTTGGGCAAAACGGCCCTAAATATACCGAATAAACCTACAAAAAAGAAACTATAAATAAAATTAGGATAGAGCAGAAATAACGAACAGACTCGTGACACCTGTTGATCTGTAATTCCAATGTACCGGGTATTCTTTCTCCACAGTTGTTATAGTATTGAAAAACAAAAATATTTACACCCACACAAGTGCACAAGTGGGATCAATGATCGAAGTGTATCGATTCAATACTCTTCAAAAGAAAAAATAGAAACTACCGAAAATAGATCTCGCCCCAAGGATACCTAATTATTTGATCGCTTGATTGAAAGATATACGCCGAACTAAATTAAGGGTGGCCGCGCCATTTTCTTGCGAGGCGTCATATGGGGCTGAGTGATTGTAAATAAACATCATCAGCAAGCAAGTATAAACATCTTGAGCTATGAGCTCTCCGCCGCGGCTCCCCATGAGTATTATTATTGCCGACCGCCCAACTACTGTCTGTGTGCAGTGCCCAGACTACGCTTGAAGTTAACAAATCAAATTTATTTGTTTGAAATTGCATTTCAAACCGACAGCTAATTGCCTTCGAAATGATGCATAAATCTAGTTCGTTAACCCTGGCGTCGGATCAAATTGGCCGACAATGTTTTGACTTGACAATGAACAAGTGAAATGGTATTTGAATCCAACCAATTAGTGCTCGAGTATTATACGTCAGTGTGTTTACTTTCTTTTTATGGTCATTTAGTCGTAAAGGAGTGTTCGTAAAATGCGTACCGATCGTAAAATGTGAAGTGCACCCCGAAGTGGGAAGCAATGACACCATTCATGGAATACAGAAAACTAAGCGGTCCAGTTTCTAGGCCTGTGGGCGTTAGTGATGGCTAGTTGTTGGGTAGTCCAATTTGCATATTTTCTGTTTTCGTATAGTAATTTCTTCCCGATTTCGTGATTATGTCCAAACAACGTCCAATATTTATTTTACGAAGCGGAAAAACGTTTGGGTAGGATAAAATCAGAGATTTGCGCGATTTATAGTATACATCGTTTATTTTGGTGGTAATCAGTACCTGGCAGCGGGGAAACAAATGTTCTTATGCACTGCATTGGATTCAGTTAAGCCATCAAATGGTTTATGGTGAACCTTTTGTTTGGCTGAGTGAGCGGTTGTCTTTGTGTATTCAGTGAGTATCAAATGTTTTCTTATTGGGGCAGACATTCTTACTATTTGTTATTATATACTACACAAGTGGTTACCGTAGGAGAAGAGTACTACTTGTCCTCAACTGAAGCTGCCAATCGCTTCAACTGTGGATAACAACATGATTCATTAAACGTGTTTTTATTTTGACCCTCTTTTGAACTTCATTTTATAGCCATTTTCATGCTACAAGTTATCCGTCACACAATTCCGTTATATGCCCAAAGAATCATTGGACACATTGGTAGGTGTTTTCCTCAAGTTGACGTTTGAAAACTAGAGTTCTTGAAATTTAAGGGTGGGTGCAAAGGTACCGCAAAGATGGGTGCAAAGTTTATGCAATAATGTTTTAAAACATACAAACGGGAAAAAAACAAAGAACACACAGCGTTTCGGTGACACAGGGTATAATATCTGAACCTGTATGGATTCGAGTTTCATAACATGAAATGATTATGAAGTTCCTTTCCAATATTCCTGAGCAGTGCCGTTGTGGTACCATTCCAAGAATTGAGGAGATGCAAATATGCCTTCGATACATTGGTGACCCGGGATTCCAACCTGGAGTTAATGAGGACATTGGGACTCATAGATCCACGGTTTGGCAAGTTAGTTGTTGAATTTCTTCTTCCACAACAAAGACGGGATCAAGTTGTAAAATTTTATAAAATCGGCTTCTTCCATTCCATATTTCTATATTTTTTATATTATCCGTCAAAGTAGTTCTGTCAAAATATGTGAGTGCAGGGTTTTCGTTAAACTTAACGAAATTTACTTACAAGTTTACAAGTGGAGTGTTTTCTCCAAAATGCTAAGAAACACTCACACTCAATTTGTATTCACACCAACCAAAATGTTTAAAGTGTTTATAGCTGAAAATGCAAAAATACGCATCTACTTTTCTCTTCACTGTTTGGTTGAGTGAGTGAAATGTGGGATATTTTTCTCCAAATAACTAAAATATTAAGAATTAAGAGTTAAAACGATCTTCTATGTCTTGAGGATCCCAGTAATACAGGCTACGAAGAGGAACTCAGTAGTCAGTAATCAGTATGACTAGGTGAGGCACTCCAGGAAGTATATAAAGTGAATGCTACCAATCATAGCCTTGGTCCGAATCACGACTTGGAGATTCGCGTCATATCAACCGACTCCCAACGAGATCCACAAGATCTTTAATTTTTCAAATTATGTAATATATATCTTAATTTAGTATATAATCATTACTCTAAGAAACTCTTGTCAGATACAAGGGAATTTTTCATGATCATAATCATCTTCTGAACCGCATGATCGTCGAAAGGCGTTGCAGGGGTAAAACACGCACGAGAGATCGCCGGGCCACTTGATCCCCCGCCATCGACTCTACTTCATCAGGAATAATGCCGATGCGCAATTAAAATAGTTCTTGAACTTGGTCCACCCAACTCATCCTGGGTCTGCCAAGCGGTCGCCTATGGATTGCTGATAGAATTGCATTCAAGGCACGCCTCAGAAGAAAAGTAGCTCCTCTATATTGAGTTCGTCGAGTAATGACGTGTCCGACGAGTAAGTCTCATAGAAATCTCATCTGAGTTGGAACAAGAAATGAGTTAAAAACAGCTAACTTGGTTTTGAACCTTACTGGATGTCTTCGTGATTACAGATCTTCCAAGCTGTTTCAAAATTTAACCCCACTTACATGTAGAGTGTATTCAGCAGGCGTTCTGGAAATAATCATAACCTCGGATTTGTTCACGTTAACCTTCATCCCATCATCAGTATATACGGCCACAAGCTTATAGCGAGTGCAGGCAAAGAAAATTAAGGTCTCTCAAAAGGAGACCATCAATTCCATATTCCTGGAGAAAGGTCCAGTTTTCCTCAAGGAACTCGGTATGCCTTCTCCAAATCTATGCAGCATTAGTCGCACTGTTCATCCCCCTTTAGAAGACGCCTCCAAAAGCATAACGTAGACTTTCGAAGGAAGACATAAAAGATATATACCTGCGGTTAGAGCACTCTCTTTTCATCAACAAGACAATCTCACAAGATTCACTTCAATGACACTAGAGAACCATAGAACACTCCATCTTTCTCTTAAGCATCTATGACCCGATTTTTTCCACACATTGGTATAAATTTAAGCGATTCAATCGCCATGATGACTTTCTCCATCGTTGGGTTGAAATGAAAATCCTTGCCTTGTAGACATAGTGGACCTTTACGAATTCATTGAGTAAAACTTAGGTTAACTCTTACAAACTGTCAACTAATATTTCCAAAAATAAATGAGAAAATTGCGTACAATGAGAGAAACTAAACAATGATTGCTGATTGAAGCATTAACAATCCATATTCAATCAACATGTACAACTTACCTATTAAACGATCTACCAACGGATTGCAAAATAATAAACTCAAGAAATTAATAATTTAAAAAATAATTTGCGTGTCAACTTATTTTGAAAAAGGAGGAGACGCCTATGTCGGTGCCACCAAATTATGTCGATGTAAAGATTGTGACATAAAATGTCAAATCCCATGACTGACTCGCGACATTTTCCCTCTGCCACTAGAATTGTCTGCAAACAGTGGCGGGTCACCGACTGCGGCCGTAATTTAGTTGGCATTCACCCAAAAGTTATCCGCCACTGGTCTCTCAAAAAAAAAAAAAATACATACTTTTTTTCCATTTTCGTACGAACAAGAAAATCATTAGAAAATCGGGTTGTCTCTACTGAACTTAGTCAGATTGTGAACCCATCTCACGTAGTGGAGGCTTTAATTAAGTGCGCGGTTGACGTAGTTGCCATTCAACATGACACTTGAATGTTGGTCATTAGGGTAATGACTGCGATAGTTTTGCATTATTTTCTCCGACATATGCGCATCGATTCCGAGGAAAAAATTGTTTCGATGTGAATTAATAATCATCATCGTTGAACACGGAACCTATTTATATAGGTTGGTGTAATGAGAAGGGAATTTAGTCAGTTGTTGACATGCATGACTTTGATACTTGAGTGCAAAGTGATGAACAGCGTAAATAAACATCTCATTCAGTTGGGAGTTGAGAGTGATTGAAAGATTTTTCACATGCTGTCAAACAAGTGGGGCGGACTACTAGAAAGTTCATAGGAATGTGTTGACTGTTGACGCGGCAAAGCAATCTGTGAATGGTGATGACATAGTGCTTTTTTGTTCTGCGTACTAAGCAGGGCGGGGGCTTTTTTCATGATTTCTTTGTGGAAATGAGAAGGATTAATTTCGCTTAATATGACAAGTGTTATTTTTGGCCAGTATGATAGCGTTCACTTCGAAACAATACAAAGGGCTGTTCGATTCTATGATTAACCCTTCACCACCAGTCTCAGAGACCGCGCTGATTTTTCAATACCAAGTTCAAGTTCAAAGTTAGAGTCGATAGTGCAGAATCGAGCTACCCGGAGATCTCTTGTTTGTGCTTTACCCCCGCGACCATTTTAGTGGATCATGCGGTTCAGAAGATGACGATGGTGATGATAAAACGTTACTTAACCCTTCCGACCCCAAAGCCTGGCTTTCCTATCATTATTGTTTGATGAACCGTAATGATAATGGTAGTCATAATTGTCTCTTTAAAGAGTGATTAATAGTAACCCATTTATGAATCATTTAACAAAATTATTTTGAAGAGATTTTGGCAATATTGACAATGCCAACACTTGCAGAAAAAATCGACTTGTTGCAGAAAAACGGCGAAGCTTGACAATTTAATACTTCCCTTTATAGTTAATTATGCGATCTGAGCATTGTCAGTCGCTCGAAAGAGTTGATGTCGTTTTTAGTGATGACATAACACAACTTCCGCAATGGGGGTGCATAAACATTTCAAATGACTCGAGTTAGTTGATCTTGAAAACACACAATCACCTCTTTTACCGAATGGTCTGAGAAAGTCCGAATTCATGAGAACGGCATGATTTTGGCTCAATTTAAACTGAATTCTCTACTCTTATGATTTTTTGGTACATAAATACCGGTCAAGAGTCCTAACCCCCGACACGAAATCTTTTGTGTTCATCTGTTCAAATGTTCATACAGCCCAGGGTGGACCTGGGCCTCAACCAACAAGCCTCTCCAACTAGTACGGTCTCTGGCTGGCTGCCTCCAGTGCAGCACGCCACCTTAAACGCGGGTGTCCTCTGTTTCGTTGTCCCACGGGTTCGGAGTCGAAGACTCTTCGGGGCGGAGATAAATTGTACATAAGCTCTACATGGCCTAGCCGTCAAAGAGATACTCTGTCAAGAGATACTCTGCGTTTGATGTCGGTACTGATGTTGCTTGTACTATTTACTGCGGAGCCGAGGTAGACGAAGTAATTGACTACTTCGAAGTTATATCTGCCCATTATGACCCTCTGTTCAAGACGTCGATGTTGTGTGTTTCTTGATGACAGCATATACTTCGTTTTCCCCTCATTCACCGCTAAACTCATTTTATCCGCTTCCGCCTCAATGCTAGCAAACGCCTCATTGACGGCTCGCTGTGTTCTGCCAATCACGTCAATGTCATCCGCGTACGCTAAAGTTGTACGGACTTCTGATAGGTCGTGCCTCTAGTGTTGGCGTCGGAGTCTTGCACGATCTTCTCCAGGATGGTGTTAAAGAAGTCACATGGCAGCGCGTCCTGTCATGTCCTTGTCTTAACCTTTTTTGGCATTAAAAGTCTCGGTGAGTTCGTTACCGACCGTGATGGAGCAGCGAGAGTTCTCCATCGTCATCTTGCACAACCTGGCGAGTTTTGCAGGAATGTGGTCCCTATGCACGCTGTCATATGCGGCCTTGAAATCGACAAAAAGGTGCTTTTCAAATGACTTACCTTAAGTAAACTTCTAGAAGTCAAATGCAGTTATGCCTCTATATTAAGTGGTTTGAAGAATCAAACGTGGTAGCTGCTTAGAAGAACATTGCTACTAATCGAGTCTGACGGTGCATAGGCGTACATTATAATAGGCTACTGAGGATAACAAGGACGGAGCATTAAATGTTAAATACCGTAGACAAGCTTAAGCATTTGTTTTTATGAAACAAAAAAAAATTAAGTGTGGCTTCTAATTGAGTTTATCATCCCCAGAAGCACTTCTAATTAAGATTTATCTACATATCTCTTTCTATTTGGAATGAATACGCTTCGACTTAGCCTAATGTCGAAGTTTTGATCAGTCACAAACTTTACATGCAGTTCTTTGCAGTTTTTGAGCGTGTACGTTAGGAGATTATGCCAAAGAAAATCTCGAAAAGAAAGCCTTTGAGGCGCCAAGGAGAACGCAAACATTTTTCTTCCTCTTCAACTTCATCGGATTCCAGAGATGAATGTTTCGTTCAGAATCCGTTTTGGTGGTTAGCTATGATGCGTCTTTCCCTCTACGCCTTTGAATTGGTCGAATGCGGTCGGTTCCAGATCGAAGTGTATGAATGCCTTGTCCGCGGATTTTATAACTTCCTGGTAAAAGCTGCAAGCAACATGAATTGCAAGTTCTTTTCGTTGTTCTCTTATCTTAAATTCAGTACCTCTTATACACAGACATTCTTATGTGATTTACCAACAGAGTTTTACTTATGCGGCAATGACGGTTACCGTCCGCTTTGATGCATGGGATCGATAAACTCGTTCAAGGGAAGAAACCGAAACCGAGAAGATTCCTTCACTTTCTCACAAAACTCATGTAACATGATACTTTTAGACGTTTAACGAAAAGTGCAACATGCAAATGCCATTCTTTTATTCTCTCACTTTTTTGAAAATTCTTTTGGAGAGCAATTACCGACTGCATGTAACAGAAGCCAGTGACAGAAGTACCACGTATCAGTTTCAGCAGAACGGAAGTAAAGCTTAAGAGCTGGGGAGCAAAAGCAAAACAAAAATCAAGAACATAGGTTTGATGGCTGAACCCTGTTTGGCGGTGCATCCATATTTGCATGCAAGTCTTCAAAGAAGTGCCTAGCACACACGCCAACAGTCACCCGTCAACCCAAAGGCTGTTTGGTTTGCAACAAACTTCCTGAACCCTCCAACTTCTACTGCACCGACTGTGAATGTTTTTCCATGAAAGCTTTCCATTTGGGAATACCTTCCGGGTCCTGTAGTTTCCTCATACCATATGTACAATGTGTACGTGGAACACGCACACTAAATGCGACTCCCAAATGGATATAACACCAAAATCATGACAGAAGACAACTCTAACAACTCTTGTCTTATGACATTTGTTGGTGAACCTACTTCATTTGTATTATGGGCTATTTTTGGACATGTGTGTGTGTGCTGTCGACTATGATCATTTTATGTAGAAGTTATTGTCACTCTTTAGTTGCATGACAGTAACTAAGATGGATGCATTTTCTAGTTTTTATGTCTATGAAGACGAATTGTGTACGGAAGATTAAAACCTTCGTCGTGGGTACAGATACAATTTTCATGTCACAAGACATTAAGAGATGATTAAATTATTCTCTTAGTTATGAGACCGAAGTCTATGGGTAGAAGGGATATTGAATACCTATTTACATCAAGTGAAATAATTGCCGGGGCTGTCGTTTTTTGTATATTAAACGCTAATCATATCTTGTTTAAGAATCAACAAACTGAAAACTTGTTCATTTCATTATTTATTTAGATAAAGGGCAATTGTCGTTGAGAATATACGTATACAGGAAATTATATGTGGTCATTTTAAATACAAACGTATTTATCCCAGCTTTTTTAGCTATCCTTTTTGTTTACAATAATAACAACAACTTCTCATTGTTTGATTGCCCAAGATTGTGTCCCCTTTTGTTCTACAATCCATTGCGTCGTTCGATTTGGAATCGGTCTGTGAAGGTTTGTGTCAGATGAACAACAAATAAAATAATGTTGGACGACGTGTTTTATTGTGTTTTGGCAAACAAAGGTTATGGAAAATATACAGTAGATCTGTTTATGTTCCCAAGCACTCTTATTATTATAATGTTTTATAAATATTTCAGGGGGGAAACAGAAACACAGCGCCTTTTTGCTCTTTTCGGAGTTATTCGAAATTTTGTGATTTCAGCTTTTTCTGAAATAGATTGGAAATGGGCCAATCGATTGGCCGCCTCGTTCATGCGACTTAACGCCGCTTTACTATTTTCTGTGGGGCTACGTTAACTCATTGGTTTCTGCCAACAAGCCGACGACGTTGGAAGAACTCAGAGCCAACATTGAACGCGAAAAAGCTACCGGTTGGCGGAAATGTGTGGTCCAGTCGTTGAAAATTGGGTCCAACGAATCGACCACTGCAAACGTGCCCGTGTTGCCCGTATGAACGAATTCGAGTAACATTCATACATTTTTTTTATTGTACTTCCAGCCGGTAATAAAGTTTTAGAAATACCTCAAATGGTTTGCGTTTTATTTAAAAAAATGTTGTCAAGTCCTTTTTGGAAAACCTTTTCGTTGCAGAAAAACACCATCACCTGCTCCGATGTTTATAATACGTTTTGCAGTCAAGGAGCACACTGTGCATCGTTATGTTAAACTAAAGATTATATAAATAAAGTAAAAATGGTAGTATGTGGCCTTTGGTTGAACTAAACATCACCATCATTTCGTTGTCGTTGGATGACGAGAAGTGCGCTTTCCTCTTGTAAAAATTGTTTCCGATGCGTCTATCGCCTTTTACAAGTATAAAATGATCTATTTGACTGTAATAATTACAAGTTTCGAATGTTTCGTTTTACAATTTTTGTTAAAGCTCAAGATAGAAATAATTTTTCAAATGTTAATACACTCGGTATCTATTTGGTTTTCAATCAGAGAAAACGGTAGAAATGTTAAAGAAATTGCCAACGACTGAGAGCAATGTTCCACCTGTTTGGGTTATATTTTCAATCAATTATGTTTATGAGGCTAGTGCATCCTCATTAATTGGTAAACGTACACAAACTTAATCACAATTTCAACAGTGAATTTTTAGTACAACTCTAATTTCTTTTGGAGTTCGAGAAAAAATCGGAAAAAAAATGTAGTGTAATACGGGCTTAACGATCTACCATTGACAAAGTTCGCTGCTTGTTGCATTACAAAGGAGTGGACGCAACAAAGCATTGGCCAATAAAAATATAACCCGTATACAGATTTATTTAAAATCATGCAATTTATACAAATTTTCATCAGAACTTTTCTCAAAATAATTGCTCTCATTGCAAAGTGTAGACATTCCCTAATAAAGTGTTAGAACTTTTTTCAGTGATGAGAAGCAGACAAAAATGACATGTATGTATCTCAACCTATAAACCTTAGGCAGAAGTATGTGGAGTAGGTCACGTGAGATTCAAAGACAAGACAAAATCCAGGTCACACATGGGAAAAGAACAATCGAGACTATGAAGAAGCATCACAAAGCATCATGCACAATTATTATGAAAAAGAGGAAGCACAGAGTTGAACATCCACAAAAGCGAAGAGTAAAAAAAATAGAACTTGGCACAAAGGATAAAAATTGACTAAAATTATTGCACAAGTGGAAAAGAAAAATGCACTCCAGGGAATAAGGAAGGTGGCTGGAGTGGAAGACAGGGTGGAGGGGCCAGTTGGCAGGCAATTCAGACGTTTGCACATGCAGGGATTTATATACAAACTAGTACATACATACATCCGCAACTTGATAGAGCGACACACAAGTGAAAAATGGAATTTTCGATTTTGTTCCATTCAAGTGCACGAACACGTACAGAATACAGATCAGACCCTAAGGAAGGTACGTAAACGGCTAAGACCCTAAATGGCTGCTCCTCCTTCAGTTGAAGAGAAGTTATTGCGGATATGAAACTGTGCAAAATTCCTTATTGTAGCTTGTGGCGAGGGTACACGTTTTTTTGTTCGTGCCTTCGCCGAAACAAAACCATGGGGAGGAAACCTTTTGTATCTGATGGACTTTGATTGAGCATTTTCTTTTACCAAATTCTTTTGGTTTCGTTGTATGGTGGTAACTTTATGAGACAACGTATATGTGTACTTGATGCTTTATGGAAATTAGGACTTTCTTCAGCTTGTATTCATTTAAGAGATAGTTTCATTCGAACTTCGAAGTAGTTGTGAAAGTTTTCCCTGTTGGGAAGAATCATACATATTTGTTCACATCAAAGTTAACTGCCCTCTTATGTCTTCCTTATCCAGGCCATATCATTGATCGGTAAAAGGGTATGCGTTAACGATACTGACATTTTTGTGTTGTAGTTTATTTGAATTCGTTTTGGAAATGTTACATTTCTGAAACAAATGATATTGCAAACATTTGTCGGTTTCTATAAAAGCAGGTACAGTAGTTCTTGTCTCTGAATGGCGCTCCCTTTTTATACATCGAGGCACTGAGCACGAAACTTCCATAATAAATTCAACTACATATCCTTTATTGCTTAAATGTGTGTAAATATGTATATCCTTTAAAAGCGTTCAATGCTTCTGTACAACTTCATGCAAGGTCTGAAGATATGATTTGATAACACTTAAAGAGGATCAGCGGTCTTCGGTTTTCATACCATGATCCAACGCAACTCGCTTTCCAAGATGTATGCGCTGACCTAGTGGCACATTCGCCATGTGCGACTCTTTCACTTTTCTTTATACAGCAGATAACAAAATCTTGTGGAATCGTAAGAAACAAAAATCCAGTTTCATTTAACTTGTAGTAGCTCGTGCTGCTATTAACAAAAAACCAGACAAACTAATTCATTCAAAATATGGTATTTAAGTATATCGATTTATTACATGTGATACTTATATGACAAGGACACTTTTCATCGTCAATGAGTTACTTGATAATTTTTCGCTTTGCACGCAATCATCAGAGAAGACCTCTCCGAATGTTCGTAATGTTAGACGTTTAAAGATGATTTACGTGGATCTATTTCTAGTCAGGTCTAGTAAGTAGCGACTGATTTCAAAGCGAGCGGAACTTCTTACAAATTGCTGCTGCAACAACAACTGATTTCAAATTGGAATTGTAAAGGTATTAGGTTATATTACTATTTAATTAATTATATTCTTTAATGAAAAATTGTATTCACTAAACGGTCTTAGTTAGTCGTCAATTTGGTTCGTCGAAACTTGACGCCGGCATCACTGACAGTTTTCAGCGAATTACATGAAGTAACCGATGATCTAATTAGTTAAAAATACATGAATAATTGAAGAATGCAATTCTTCGCTTTATTTTCGCTTTCTAATAATTACACGCTTCCATTGGAGATGGTGTAGTAGGTTAGGTTAGGTACGAGTGGGTTCAAGTGCATTCAAGTGCACGAACACGTACAGAATACAGATCAGACCCTAAGGAAGGTACGTAAACGGCTAAGACCCTAAATGGCTGCTCCTCCTTCAGTTGAAGAGAAGTTATTGCGGATATGAAACTGTGCAAAATTCCTTATTGTAGCTTGTGGCGAGGGTACACGTTTTTTTGTTCGTGTCTTCGCCGAAACAAAACCATGGGGAGGAAACCTTTTGTATCTGATGGACTTTGATTGAGCATTTTCTTTTACCAAATTCTTTTGGTTTCGTTGTATGGTGGTAACTTTATGGGCCAACGTATATGTGTACTTGATGCTTTATGGAAATTAGGACTTTCTTTAGCTTGTATTCATTTAAGAGATAGTTTCATTCGGACTTCGAAGTAGTTGTGAAAGTTTTCCCTGTTGGGAAGAATCATACATATTTGTTCACATCAAAGTTAACTGCCCTCTTATGTCTTCCTTATCCAGGTCATATCATTGATCGGTAAAAGGGTATGCGTTAACGATACTGGCATTTGTGTGTTGTAGTTTATTTGAATTCGTTTTGGAAATGTTACATTTCTGAAACAAATGATATTGCAAACATTTGTCGGTTTCTATAAAAGCAGGTACAGTAGTTCTTGTCTCTGAATGGCGCTCCCTTTTTATACATCGAGGCACTGAGCACGAAAGTGGTTCCATAATAAATTCAACTACATATCCTTTATTGCTTAAATGTGTGTAAATATGTATATCCCTCAAAAGCGTTCAATGCTTCCGTACAACTTCATGCAAGGTCTGAAGATATGATTTAATAACACGTAAAGAGGATCAGCGGTCTTCGGTTTTTATACCATGATCCAACGCAACACGCTTTCCAAGATGTATGCGCTGACCTAGTGGCACATTCGCCATGTGCGACTCTTTCACTTTTCTTTATACAGCAGATAACAAAATCTTGTGGAATCGTACAAAACAAAAATCCAGTTTCATTTAACAGTAGTAGTTGCTCGTGCTGGTGCTATTAACAAAAAACCAGACAAACTAATTCATTCAAAATATGGTATTTAAGTATATCGATTTATTACATGTGATACTTATATGACAAGGACACTTTTCATCGTCAATGAGTTACTTCATAGAGTTTCGCTTTGCACGCAATCATCAGATAAGACCTCTCCGAATGTTCGTAATGTTAGACGTTTAAAGATGATTTATGTGGATCTATTTCTAGTCAGGTCTAGTAAGTAGCGACTGATTTCGAAGCGAGCGGAACTTCTTTCAAATTGCTGTTGCAACAACTGATTTCAAATTGGAATTGTAAAGGTATTAGGTTATATTACTATTATAATTATATTTTTTAATGAATAATTGTATTCACTAAACGGTCTTAGTTAGTCGTCAATTTGGTTCGTCGAAACTTGACGCCGGCATCACTGACAGTTTTCAGCGAATTACATGAAGTAACTGATGATCTAATTAGTTAAAAATACATGAATAATTGAAGAATGCAATTCTTCGCTTTATTTTCGCTTTCTAATAATTACACGCTTCCATTGGAGATGGTGTAGTAGGTTAGGTTAGGTACGAGTGGGTTCAAGTGCATTCAAGTGCACGAACACGTACAGAATACAGATCAGACCCTAAGGAAGGTACGTAAACGGCTAAGACCCTAAATGGCTGCTCCTCCTTCAGTTGAAGAGAAGTTATTGCGGATATGAAACTGTGCAAAATTCCTTATTGTAGCTTGTGGCGAGGGTACACGTTTTTTTGTTCGTGTCTTCGCCGAAACAAAACCATGGGGAGGAAACCTTTTGTATCTGATGGACTTTGATTGAGCATTTTCTTTTACCAAATTCTTTTGGTTTCGTTGTATGGTGGTAACTTTATGGGCCAACGTATATGTGTACTTGATGCTTTATGGAAATTAGGACTTTCTTTAGCTTGTATTCATTTAAGAGATAGTTTCATTCGGACTTCGAAGTAGTTGTGAAAGTTTTCCCTGTTGGGAAGAATCATACATATTTGTTCACATCAAAGTTAACTGCCCTCTTATGTCTTCCTTATCCAGGTCATATCATTGATCGGTAAAAGGGTATGCGTTAACGATACTGGCATTTGTGTGTTGTAGTTTATTTGAATTCGTTTTGGAAATGTTACATTTCTGAAACAAATGATATTGCAAACATTTGTCGGTTTCTATAAAAGCAGGTACAGTAGTTCTTGTCTCTGAATGGCGCTCCCTTTTTATACATCGAGGCACTGAGCACGAAAGTGGTTCCATAATAAATTCAACTACATATCCTTTATTGCTTAAATGTGTGTAAATATGTATATCCCTCAAAAGCGTTCAATGCTTCCGTACAACTTCATGCAAGGTCTGAAGATATGATTTAATAACACGTAAAGAGGATCAGCGGTCTTCGGTTTTTATACCATGATCCAACGCAACACGCTTTCCAAGATGTATGCGCTGACCTAGTGGCACATTCGCCATGTGCGACTCTTTCACTTTTCTTTATACAGCAGATAACAAAATCTTGTGGAATCGTACAAAACAAAAATCCAGTTTCATTTAACAGTAGTAGTTGCTCGTGCTGGTGCTATTAACAAAAAACCAGACAAACTAATTCATTCAAAATATGGTATTTAAGTATATCGATTTATTACATGTGATACTTATATGACAAGGACACTTTTCATCGTCAATGAGTTACTTCATAGAGTTTCGCTTTGCACGCAATCATCAGATAAGACCTCTCCGAATGTTCGTAATGTTAGACGTTTAAAGATGATTTATGTGGATCTATTTCTAGTCAGGTCTAGTAAGTAGCGACTGATTTCGAAGCGAGCGGAACTTCTTTCAAATTGCTGTTGCAACAACTGATTTCAAATTGGAATTGTAAAGGTATTAGGTTATATTACTATTATAATTATATTTTTTAATGAATAATTGTATTCACTAAACGGTCTTAGTTAGTCGTCAATTTGGTTCGTCGAAACTTGACGCCGGCATCACTGACAGTTTTCAGCGAATTACATGAAGTAACTGATGATCTAATTAGTTAAAAATACATGAATAATTGAAGAATGCAATTCTTCGCTTTATTTTCGCTTTCTAATAATTACACGCTTCCGTTGGAGATGGTGTAGTAGGTTAGGTTAGGTACGAGTGGGTGACTAAAGATAGCAGCCACACTTAAGCCAATCTATGTCCATTTTGAAACCATGCAGATTGACTTAAGGGCCAAACCCACACAAACGTCGCGCGCATTGGGTCGTGTCAACAAATTTACAAATCATACGGCCTTATGAGAGGAAGAGAGACCGCAAATACAGACAGCAAATGAAGTTCACCACGATGGATGGAATTGGGAAATTGTTAACTTTCTGTGCGCTTGACGGATGTTTCCATAGAAATCGGCTGCTCCTTATGTGATTGTTTTTACGATATTTTATGAATGAAACAATACTTTTTGTTTTTTTAAAATTGTTATTGAATAATTCCTAATACTGCAGGATGTGCACGCAACGTAGTCATTGGACACGTCTTTGCAATCCAGCAACTTTGATTCTTGTGCAAGCGCAACGTACGCGATGGATTCAATGGGATTGGGCCTTAACTCCTAAACTTGAAAGAAGTTTTGCGATTAAGCGGTTTAGTTCGCTGGGGTTGTCTAAATAAGTTAATTTAGGGTGACCACCTTTCACAAATGTGATGTCGCTACAAAAAATATACTTGTTTTGAATCTTAGTCTAAGTAATTTAATACATTAGGAATTTGATACCCATGTATGTGGGCACTATTTTTCTATTAGTACTATTTAATATTAGTACATATTTGAATGTTCCTGGTTTTTGAATGAATATTTTCCATTCCTTATTAGTTTTTCAAGCATTTTTGGCTGACCCTTCAAAAACTCGAATAGCTCAAGACATAAGGTTTTCGTGTACAAAATATTTTTAAAATTTGAAATGCTCAACCGGCTTTTATCGGTGGAACATATTCTATTTACTAAAGACAATATTCTCTCAACTGTGGCCGATGTACCTGGTAAACAGAGTATGTACGCGATGATTTTTCGTAGCTGACGGTATGGAATGTATTGCTTTCCTAAATGTTGAAATAATTCAACCCATCGATGGTGAGTAGCAACACTGTTTGTGCTTATTGTTAAATTTGTACTATCCAATAATGCTACTATGACGTCAGACGACTCACTGCTTTCAGACAGTGCCTCGATAATTTTGATTTTTACTCCTTCCTTTTCTGTAAAATAAAGCCAGAATGGAAAACATTTTTACATTTTCATGGTTAAATGCGTCAACATAACGAGATGTGAATTTTCAAATTTTTTTTTAATACAGAAACAATGTACGGTGCAGTCACATCAGACCTTCGTTAAGGCAGACTTAGAGAGAATAATTTTGGAGGCACAGTCAGAAGTAATTTACTTGACGAGGCGGCACCCGAACCCAGTTTCAAATGGGATTCCATGTCTGAATTTTCTACGTGAGAAAAATTGAATTCGCTGTTGCAAACATTGTAGACTTTCGCTTTTTCTCTTGCTAAAATTATATTTTTCTATTAAACCGCGCTATCTTCGCATTTTTTCGATTCAATTGAATTTTTACAAAAAAAAAAAGAAACATCGGCACAGACAGTAAGACACTATTCGAAAAATAGTCAAAAGCAAAACAAATCATAGACAAAAATAATTATATGCCAAACATAAGGAAAGAAATTTTATTATTTTTTTTTATTCTACTTTGATTTCATAATTTTTTTTTACTTTCAGTTTATACTTATAATAATTCAATTTGGTATATTTCTGTGTACTGAGGCTTTTTTTCGGTACACAGTTTTAAATGTCGGTACTATACCGTACCGTATATTTCAATACTGATGGATGAAGATATCTCATAGTCCCCTCATGGAAACATAAAACACTTTGAAAGGTGTGTGTAACGATATCTTGTTCAGAGATCACAGAGATAAACATCAGTCTTTAAAACCTCTACTCTACTCCAGAGTATTTCAAAGCTAAAATTGTAGCAATTCGAGAAGTAAAGCTCTTGATCACTAGAACATAATATCAGCTCGTGAAAATATAATTTTTAAGACAGTGAAGTGGTCATCGGTATTCGGCAAGTAGTTTCATAGAGCTTCATGTTAGTGTCTTGCAATCACTCTGAACATTTAGTAATCGAAATAATCTCGCCTAAGCCCCAAGCCTCAGTAAAACCGTCACTTGGTTATCCAATATAGAACACGGCACACTCTTTGCCACCTCCAAGAGACTCACTAACAAGTAAGAGACCAAGCGGAAGACAGCCAGCATTAAATATAACCACATGTAAACAAATATTTAGATAGCTTCCATGCAACACGGAATATGAAGCTGCAACCTTCATACGACTGTCTTTATTTCGTTGCTCAAAACCATTTCGTTTAGCCCTATATAATCAAAGACAAGATTGGTGTCACTTCCCTCGAATCATAATATACATTCGAAACATGAAGCGCAACACAATTCGCCAATCTTCCTAACAATTTTTCACACATTCATCATCTGCAGATTATACAAGCACAGGAACATACCATCAATGCTCTCAGTGCAATTTAAGTCCATTTTCCCATGAAAAATATAAGAGTGGATGGAAAAAAATTCCTCAACACCGTTCCGGAAGTATACTGTAGAATATAGGTCAGCAGTGAAAATCCATTTTTTTATTTCTCGTCAGATTTGTTTCAGCGGATCCTCTGGGCGAGGAAATGAGATTCGCTCAACCCAACGAAAACCAACCGACATAGTAATTTAAGGTCTCTCTGATAGCTCCTTTCTGTTCTTTTACATCAGTTCGCACGGCAGGAAACAATTATCCTATTCTGTGTCTTTTAATCCCTCGCGCCTGCTCCACTAATTCCTCTCGACGTTTAATCTAGGACAATGGGGAAATTTATTAAGTGTCATGCCGGGTTTATTTTCACATCAGATTTTTTTTCTTTTGTGATTTCATTCTTTTATGTGTCTATGTGTATGTGAGGTGTTTGCGCGCACTCCATGGGACGTTGTTTTGCTCATAATCGCTCGAAAAGAGTCGGCGGCTATTGTCCCCATTGCGTGCCATTAGAATCCGCTGCACAAGGGTTATGTTTTTACATCCTCTTTACATCTCCATATGCATGCATGCATCCTCGAAAGTTTGTTCGCTGCGTTTGCACATTTAGCTTGCAAGGAACTTCAACTTTAGTTCACCGGCAAAAAACACAACAACACTGAACCGTGCAGGTTGACTGCCAGGACTATGCTTAACGTCCATATAGTATTAATTTGTGCATCTCCCTCCCCTTTTAGGACTGACTGTCGCTTTCATTTGCCAAAAGAGTTTGGCCTACCCTTATCGGTAAACAACTTTCGGTGCATAGAATTCACAAGGATTTGTATCATGCAACGGATAGCCTAGTTTATCTCTGCCTTCCCATCTCAGATACTGTGAAAAATTGAGTTTAGTCTTGGAAGCTGTGAGAAGTCTGTATTTTGTCCATGAACATAGTCTGGTTGTGAACGAATAAATAAAGCAGCCTCTTTGTAATTAACTCGGTTTACCTGTCCTTGCGAACGTAGACTCTGTCGCTCAGCACTCATTCTATTTTGAGTTGAATGCCCTCGCATACTAATTGCTCTATATGTGCTGTACACGCATACATTCGTTCAAGAAAAACTTTGTTTGTATATCCAGCCCTGGCGATATAGGACGAGAATAAAAGAAGCAGATGGATGGTCCTTAATATGCGAGCGTTGAGGTAAGGGCTTGAATTAACATCTGGAGTGCGGAAATGTAAAGCTGTGATGCTTACTTGATTTTTACGTTTACTATTTGTAGTCGTATCGCAAGATGTAGTTGCATGATGCTCATCGAAGTGGAAGTGTGATGTCAGTAATTGCTTGACCTGTTACACGGGTTAGTATAAATTAGGTGAAGTAAATACATGTTAAAGTGTTACACTTATACTTTCAGCTGAATCTTAAGTAGGTCATATCTCTTTCAGTAGGTCATGTCGCTTTTAGGAACATTGGATTAATGGTTGTTGCATTTTTGAAATATATTATCCAATAAAGAGATTTTAATAAATCAAGTGGACCAAGTGTATTTGAAGTGAAAAATATGTACATTGTGCTGCATCTGTTAAAAGGAAATCGGCTATCGGCTATTCAAAAAACATAAAACGTTATTAAAGAGATTCTTAAGAAAATTGTAGAGGAATGAAATTACAAATATTTGTGATTGTTTTGTACATATCACTGAGTAAAATATTTTTCCTAAGACAATTTTCAAATTCTTGGATTAATTCGTTCCGATTTGAATTCGAATTGGCTTATAGATGATTCAATACCATGACACGGCTTAGTGTTGTCACAGCAATAAGTGCTTGGCTTACAGATAGTACGGGTACTTCTTCGGTCCCTCATCTTCAATGATTTTCGCTTATTTATTTATTTTGTGTCACCATCTTTAAAATCGTCTGCACGCACCACTTGCGTCAAATTAGAATCAACTCTTACTCAACCTCTCAGATACCAGATATGCATGTGACGAAATTACCTTTAACACAAGATGTAAACATGTGAGACTATCACAAACCGTTCACAATCCTTGTACATCGTGTGAAAAAACAATTTTATTTACATCGTTATGAACAGTTTTTACACTTAAATCTTTTTATCGCTATAATTGCTTCCACCGCTGTATACGGGATCGTTGTAACCGATTGCAAATAACTCTGAGTTAAACGAAGGTTTTTTTTTATTTTTTAACCAATTTTTACAGTATAAGTTCTAGTAAATTCATTATTTTCGAACGTAAGTTGAGGCTATATTTACCATAGTATAAATATTCCGATTCAAATATGTGCCGTTTTGTTGGATTATTTGTTGCCATTTTGATGGTAATGCTGTTACCTTTCCTGTCACTACAAGCGAAAAAGAGCCCTATTGCGAGTGTCAACAATTAAACGATAAACGATACTTATCAATAAATTTGATAAGTATTTTTTTGGTATTGCGATTATCAACGATTGATAGTTATCAATTTTTCGATTGTGAATAGAGCCAAAGTGGTATTGTGAGTGTCAATTCAAATAATTTTTTTTATAAATGTCAATCGCATTTTTGAGGACGACAAAGGCAGAGGCTTCGAAAAAAAATGGTCATTACAATTCAAATAGAGGAGTTATTTATTGATATATTATACTATACTCGAAAAAATATGCTTTTGCTTATCCATTTCGGGAAAATATGTTCTGTTGACGTCCTTTTTGCTGCTTTTAAGTTTCCCTCTAGTTCTTGCAATAAATAGCAAAACGCTGCCTTCGTTAAACAAGAATTCTTCACAAAAGTGAAATGGATTACCCATACGAATATATTTTCATTACGGAGCTATGTATATATATACATACTTTCCTCTAGTTCTAGAGGATTAGACGTATTAACTGCCTTCGTTTCCTTTAAATCTCATTCATAAAAATCTTCATGATCGTCTATCAAAGCTAATTCAACTGAACGCATGATTATTTGAACAATTTTCGAAACAACAGAAAAGAAAACAAACGAAATTGATTGCTGTTTTTAACTGTCAAATACATGTCTCATTCACATCAGTAACACACATCAGTAAGTCACAATAGTCAACAATTTTTTCAACCGAGTTACATAATACGGAAATCGTTTTTGATTGACAAATTTATCAATTGTCAACTGATTGATATTTGACACTCGCAATAGGGGTATGCGATTCTTGTTCCACCAACCTTCTTAGTTTTTAGTAAGGAATCTTTCCTTTCTGATGACATTTCGTTTGTTCCGATGGGACAATACAATCCTAGATATAGATTCCTAAAACTTTCTGTTGGAATAATAATGGATTTCTACTTTGTTACTGCTCCTAAAATATATCACAAATGGCATGTAATTTAATGTAAATATTAGTCCCTGAGACGTCTTTCAAGGGTTATCAAGACCTAAAAATTGTCCTATTAACGGACGCATCTTGTACTAAATTTATATTGCTTCCCAGGAAAACCGTTTAAAGAAAACATGAAGTAAATAGAAAAAAGAAATTGGTGGTATATCCTTCAACACTGTAAAAATATTTAAAATAAATGATGAACAAAGTTATGAGAATAAATTAGAAAAACAAATCCTCTAAAATTTTTTAAAAGAACGTTTTTCCTTTATGATCAAGTAGCTTTTTTAAAATTAATTCTAAATCAAATGAAATCGTTCAAAAACTTTTTACAAATAATAATCTAAACCAAATCGAAGAAGAACGAGAGTCTACTGCGATAAGTAAGCTTTATCGGTCAGCGACCAATGACCAGAAAAGAAAAGGCCCGTCCTCACACCAATATAGTTTCGATTTGACTTGAGTGGCAAGATCAACACATTTCTAGTATTCACAGTGCTTGTTTATCGTCAAACGCTTTGAAGTCTCCTTGAGTTCGTCCCCAACATTGCTGGAACAACAAGAAGTCTCCATGGGGTGCTAAGCTCGTCTCTATGCAAGCTCTCATATAAGACGTTGAAAGTGGGTAATATGAGGGGGTGACTGTCGATTTGCATTCTTTGGGAAGAAATTTGTACACAATGTTAAAGAGGCATATCCCTCTATAGTTGGGGATGTTTGAAGATCCGACAAACGACTTGAATAAAATTTCTACTAGATGTCCATTTTCGTCCCGGCAGGCTTCTGTCCGAAATGTATATTCATTGGGCAACTTTTCCACCATACCTGGAGTAACTATGGCGGAAGTCCTCTTTCGACAAAAATGGATACCAACAATACGAATACATAATTAAATTTTCAACTCATTGATGCATTTTTGGATTTATGAAAACTCCTGCGTGCGCTCTAAGATTGTCCAAAGTTTGCATTTCACTTCCCCACAAACATGCAGAGGAAAATTCCCCACAAGTTAGCAGATAAATCTACCTTAACTTGATACATCCTTGCCACACATTCACTAATAATTCATTTGATGCAGTAGATATTCCATGAGTCATTATTAGCATCCTGTTTTGCGCGTTTCTCCTTGAACTGAGTGCTTTCTGGCAGCAGACTTGATTGTATCTTTTTGCCACCCTCAATGCAGAGAGAAGGAGATCCTCCAACCAAAGACCAAATGACGGGTAACATGTATTTTTACAATAATGGCGTCAATGTGACATTACCGCAAAAACGTAAAACCGGACAAAATGATTTCACATACATTTATATAACGTATATAAATACATACACATGCATACATGTACATTCGGTCGCATAACAGAAAATAGATGACATCAGTTTGGATTTGTGTTACTGACTAGCTCCACCACGTATTATTTGTATCTTTTTTGGTTCTGGTTTTCTGCGCGTTGGTTTTTGGCTTTATAAGGGGTGAACCAGTAGCACTGGCGAATAATGTCATCATCGGAAATATTCTAGAGTAACACTGATGTGTGCGCTTAAGGAAATTAAAATGCTTTTAAGACGACAGCATGTCTGGCACAGTTGTGGGTGGGTACGGTTGTTTGGCTGAGGGCTTTGGATTGCACGTCACAATGTTATGAGTCAGCATTCAAACGATGCACGGTATCGTTGGAAAAGGTCAGTGGGCACATGAAGAATTTAGCAAATAGGAGGTGACCAGACATTACATTCGGAATGGAAGGACTAGTTCTATTACAGATTGTTATACAAGTACAGAGCACGATATTTATCTGAATTCCCACTTGTACCACAGAGTAGCTACGTACATAGATATTTATGTGGGTAGGTAAGGTATATACCAATTCCTTCTATTCAGAAGATCTGTTTGATTTTTTGCAAAGTTCAGTCTATTTTGGAAAACTTACTGGGAACTAGGTTATTTTTGGTTTTAGTGGTAGAGAACCGTCACGCATTTCCTACGGATGAATATATATATATTAGTCTTAGAACCAGTTGGTGCTAACTACGAATTAATATAAATAATAATTTTTGAAGAAGTGAATATTCCTTCGAACAACGGTATCATTGCACGAACAAAGAGAGTTATGTGTGGTCTGCTTCCGCTCCAGCACTTTCTGCATATTATAAATGCTGGGTTTCCTGATTCTATAAGAAAGAAGACAGCGAGGAGACATTATGGTAAAAGATAGTAGGTGTCGTTAGAAAGAAGATATTTAATGCCCTTAGGAGGGTTATTAGGGTTGTGTAACTTATGAAAAGTTATGTCCACAATCGAAGGGTATTGATTTCAACTGAAAAGTTCATCTGTATCGGATCCTTCAAGTATTGCACGAAGGTACATTTCTTACAGGTGACTTAGCCTTAGCTGCATTTTAAATGTGAGACTTAGAGGGCTTTTTTAAATGGCCTTGATGTTTTCTCACCATCGAATAGAGTAATCAATCCTAAATAACGCGAACAGACTTCTCTGGAACTGTCAGACAGAGATTAGTTCTTGACTTGTGTATCCCATTCACATAAATCAAGGATCACAAAAGAATCATGGACTTTAAAAAATTCCGATTATAAGCCGATTTCTGCACACACGCATGAGAATTCAGGGGTATAATTGTTTGTCATTTTGATTCTGAATTTAACAAGCGTATTATCAATTCAACCTAATTAATTAGCCAGTTTGTACATATGCAATAGTTTAATGAGCTTTACCATTCAGCATTCGAATAAAATTTAAATTTGAACATTGTATTTGGAGCTTCCCCACCTTACTACTTAGATATTCAAACAAACCTTATTAAAAATATAAAACCAAAACTTCATTAATCTTCAATTAAATTTAATGTACATTTTTTATTATCATTCCAGGAATTCACATTAACTTTCTGTAAGTACCACCAATTGTGATGTTTATATATCATAAGTGAGATTGACTACATACTCAACGTGATGCAATTTAGCTAAGTATATTTGTACAGTATTTGAACCAGAAAATTCTCGTTAACTTGCAAAACACAAATTAGCATCTCCTCGTGATAGGCATCTACGAGTGCCACTCATCTGGTCCATGACAAGTTGGCGGTGATTCTGCTCCAACGACGAGTGCAAGGTGGACAAAAGGTTAGTTGGTGTGATATTTCGGAATTTAATTGGCCAAGTGATGGAGGTAACGTGGCTGACAAAAAACCTATCCTGGGAGAACACCGATGCAATGCACTTCAGTGGGACATTCATCTAGAGCAAGACCAAACTACATGTGTTTTTGTTTTACTCCCGTCAACACGACCCTTTTGTAGGTCCTTTCATGTAGGGGCTGTTGTTGGTGAATACGGAAAAAAGTAAGAAAAACACAACTCTTTTCAACCGATCCCCCATCCTACCGAAAAGCTAAAAGGAGAAAAAAGAAAAGCCGATTTCCACATGACTACATCGGTGTTCGCGGTGCATTTCCTGTTTATTTTGTGTTCTCTGCAAATGTTATTTCACTTTTCATTCTTTTGTCTTCACGCCAAGGAAACACGCAAAAAGTTTAGAATTTCGTTTCGTTTGAGTGTGGGTAGGAATTCCTTTGATTCTCTTTTGCTGGGGCCCCTTTATTTCGACTTGAACGAATAGTGGTGATTGCTTTTACGTTTTGTGGTTCAATAGTGTATACATAAAGGTTTTGCTAATGGGTGTAATTGCTCAGTCATTTTAGTTTGAAGCCAAAAATATACTTCAAGTATGGCATCTATAGCTTTACATACAGTGACTCAAAATTAACCTCTGACATCCTCTTGAGGACATCCAGGCGGCTTTATAAAAAAGCCCAGATAGCATAATGGTCCACTGTGTCATAACAGCTCTGATATGTTGTTGCAATTGAGTTTTATAGAGACTACTAGAAGTATCGCGTTGAGTTTTGGAAACTCAGGGCGACTGTGATAGAGCCAACGGGCCACCTACCAAATGATTTATGATCCATAAAAAAGTATGACTGTTTACATTCGCAATATTCGATTTGGTCGCAGAGCCTACTTGATCCGAATGTTTTATTGTTTGCATAATGTTATCTATTACCATTCTCTATTTTCAATCCCCCCTTCAACGTGGATGTTTCAGGCTGTAAAACGTATTCATCGGTTAAAAATGCTGTTGTTTTTCTTCCAGTTTGTGTGAGTGAACGGGAAGGCATTACGTCTAAGGTTGCAATAAATACATTTGTAACAGATTTTGTAAGTCTTTAAGTCAATTAATTGATTCTTGTGGTCTGTGTAAGTCGCGTTTTTGAAAATCTCGAACTTGTTCAGTTCTGCAGTTTATTGATTTGAGGACTTGAGAAGTAAGTGCATGATGAATATTTTTAATTGATCACTGTTAGCAAATGGTTAGGAACACGGATTTAACCCAATAAAATTAATGATAATAATAATATGGGTGGCACTACCCACGGCAGAAGTTTTTTCTATACAGTTATACCCCTATACAACTGTCAGCGATGCGAAAGATGCGGCGCATTGAAAATTATATTGTCCTACCGGGAATAGAACCTAGACGTCATAGGTTCAAGTGCGTAGGAGTCGACGCACATACCCACTACATCACGGCGACTATCGTATGATAAAGTATAAAATTAATGCTATTGACCATTTTTCAAAACAAGGACGCAAATTCATACTCGTTTAAAGTCGACCTTAAGAGAATTTATTCACCTATTTTACTTAAAGTAGACTTTTTTATTCATAATTATCCTAAAGTAGACTCTAAGGTTAAAGTCGACTTTAAATTTAAAATGAGCAGAAGGTAGTTTAAAAATAAATAGATTAGGCCTTAAGCGTGTTTGAAATTGTTTCCAGTGGACCGAGATTTTGAGATATTTGAAGATTTGGAATGGTGAAAAATATTGACACCGCGATCGAATCCATTTGAAGAGGTATAGGAGGAAGAATTATTCGCGGTACAGGTTCGATAAAATTACAGTAACATTTTGAATTGAAGTGTTGGATTGATTCTAATTACAGTGGACTCCCTTAGTCGAAACTCTCTCCAACTCGAACTTTTTCGCCATATTTTACATACATTTTCACAAATTTTCAAACAAAACCCTCCCTCTAAGTCAAACTCTCTCTAACTCGAAAAGATTATGTTATTTAATTAACCCGTGACAATTCGAACTCGAAAAGATTATGTTATTAAATTAACCCGTGACAATTCATCTTAGGGAGAGTCCATTGTAGTTTTTTTTTCTTGGAAAATTCATAAAATAAACTTTCATAAATCATAAACACTTAAAAGTAATAGATTTCTCGCAAAATATTGTGACTTTTGCACTTGTTTGATAAAATCACTTTATATCTCTTTTAAGTAGATACTAGATATGTACAGGCATAAATATGTTTTTGAATAACGAAAATTTAAAGACGACTTTCTTATTTAAATCCAGTTATAACTAAAGGCGACTGTACGACGAGGTCTATAATCGACGACGCACTATAATTTGTAGTCCCAAGGATTGAGGCCTGGACAAATAGTTGGCCACCCATCCCTAGAAATTAAATTTGGAACGTGAATTTGAACTCTAATTTGTTTGTACAAGTTCAATTTTACACGCCAAACTTCTTTTAAATTAAAAGATATTGTTAGCTAATAACATATCAAACGTTAACTTAACATAATAACAAATAAAACAATATAAAGTTTCAAAAGTCCTGTAAAAGGAATTAAGATTTATGAACAAGTAGGCTTTCAGAAAATTTAAAATGTTATGTAATTAATACTTCTGAATTGACATTCATGACGCCCCCATATATTTTTCGCTGCAATACAGGATAAATTAGAAAATATTTTATCTAATCAGGAGTAAAAAATGAAAAAAAAACACATATCTTATTTTTAATTTTTGAATTATTTTATTCATCTTCAGCCTCTTCCGAATACTTTAAACTTGATTTTATTTTTTTAAGCACTTCTGGTTGTGGTTGTGGTTATATTCAGTTCAAAAATTCCAAACAACTCATTTTTAAGTTAATTTTCGTGGCAGGTTAGGGGGCTGCTAGTGCATTCAGCAGTACACTTAGACCATGTTGGTCCATTGTAATGCCCACAGTCAGACTACTAACACTGATTGACCACTCCAGTGATATTGCCGTTAATTTGATCGCAAAGACAAATGGTGACTGGACCAGATTTGAAAACCAGGAAAAAGCGTATTAACTTTGCTTGCACTGGAATTTGAACCAGGGACCCCGCTAACAAGGGACAGGCACTCAACCAACTCCGCAACCAGTCGTCCTTGGTGGTAAGAATAGCTGTCAATGTTTCAATTCTAAGAAGACATAAAACATATTCGTTAATAGTCACTATTTCCTTATATTCAAACTACATAATATCACTATCCGACATGCTTTTTTCGAAAAATGGATATTTTGCTCTAAGTTTTTTTTTATTAAAAACGGACTTTCCTTTTGTGGTCTTTGGCATTTTTGAACTGTATTTGTTATTTTTCTTCACAGCCGGGATGGATAATTATTTCTGAACTTCTGACCGCATATGGGTGGGTGGTTCTTGTTAAATATGGGCTGCAAACTTGCACTCACCTGATGGTCAAGTACCGTTTCCGCAAATTTTCTGCAGATGTTCACTGTTCGGCTTCCGGTTTTTCGGGGATCTGAGTTTTTTTTTCAGCGGCACTACTGATGAAATGGGTGCAGATCCTATATTACGGCCGTCTGATGTTCATTCGTACAGCCACCTAGACACCCGTCACCCGTTTTGGTGCAACAAATAATCGTCGGTTCTTTTGTGTACATGTGAATTCATGTGTGATTACATGTCGATTCTAACACACAGTAAGACGCACACGACGACGAGACATCTAACATTTCAGACTGAAAAATATGCAAAATTCCATATGCGTGGAAAAGCACAGTCGCTCACGGATACAAAATTTAATTATACATGTAAAACTGTGTATCCAGGAGTAAAGCAATTAAAGCTGTTAAATATTGCTAAGAAAGATCTTGGGTGATGTGTTTTAAAGTGTAATGGTAATGATAAGGAGATGAACAGAAAATAATTTTAAACTGTGTGAATCTTGAAAAGTGATTTGTGGGTTGAAATGAAGCCTGAATTGAATTACAAGATTTTCGAAGCCAAATCTAGGATTGAGTTTTAAGGCTTCAGAAAACAGGATAATCATGCGAAATACAGGATAGATGCTAGCGTTAGATATTTGTAGATATAAACATAGAAAAGAAGTCTTATTTAAGAAAAAAAATGTTCGTGTTAAAATTTCAATCCTTAAGCATTCGTTTCCTGGCATAGATGTGTGTATGTAACAGTACAACTGTGAAATTACCTGTAGGAAACTATTTATAAACACGGTAGAGTGTAAAGCCACTAAATATATGCCATTTCAAATATATACATAGATTTGCGTGATGAAGTGTTTGCATTACCTCCCCGCGGTGGTCCCTAGTAACTAATTATATAAAACCTTATACATAAGGCTAAAATTGCATGTGCGACCGGTCTAGCAGATCTAGATTAGGTAATCTAGATCTAGAACACACGTTACCGAAACTTCCAAGCTAACGACCTTTGGGTATTGTACCCGGACAAAGATTGGTTTCTAGAATGTGAGGACGCTCTATGACTCGCGGAGTGATGGTTCGCAGAACGCCAAATTCTTCCATTTGAACGAGGATTCATGCGATATAAGCTGGATATCTTGGGATTGACTGAAATAAGATGGTTAGATGCAGGCGAGCTCCAATCCCCGACGCATAACACTGTTCTACTCTATTCCGGAAAGTTTCCAGGGTCAAATCGTGAATACGATGTCGGTCTTATGATGTCGCAAGGCACGCAGATATCTGATCTCGTGACAGCCGCACAGGAGAAAGCATTTCGACAGTCCCGTTTGCGACTAGAATACGACACGTTACGATACTCCCCGATGTCTCAAAATGAAAAGTAATATTTCCGCAGCCACTTACAATAAAGTGCCAAATGGCGACATAGTGATAATGACGGGAGACTTAAGCGCGAACGTAGGCAACGCCAATGAAGGGCTGGGCATGGACGATGTCAACGTTGAACGATTTGTAGATTTATGCAATGTCAATCGCCTTGTCATGTCTGAGTATAAGTCCTGCCACAAAGTCAGCTGGGTATCAACTGACAGGTAGGCATCGTCCAACCAAATTGATCACTTTGCTATTAATCGTCGCTTTAGAGTTTGTCTTTTGGACGTCCGAAATAGCCCACAGCAACATGCTCGAGATCACCATCTTATGATAGCTATAATCAGACTACGTATTGCATCTTTTCAACGAATTCGATTAAACTAGGTAAGTGCGTCGATTGCTACGCAGAGGGTGCCAGGTTCGATACCCGAATTTACCATCTTTGATAATTCACGACTCCGCTTCTTTCGAGTCACTGACAATGCTCAAAGAGTATTCCTGTCTAGAAAAAGCTTCTCAACTTCACCTTCACCTTCACCGTTCGGAGTCGGCATTAAACTGTAGGTCCCTTCCACTCGTGAAAGAACAATAGCACGCACAACACGGAGTGGTTGCTGAGAAACTAGGCCCAGGTTCGGCTCGGACTGTCGCGCCACCCATATTATTATTATTAACTTTGACAGGCTAAAGGAGAAAAGTTGTTGGCGCTGTGAGAAAAGTTTTTACCTCTGTAGCAGAAAGCATTGTCTTTAAAGCGCAGGCAACCCAGCAGACCTGGCTTACTGAAGGGACCTGAAGGCTGGTTGAGGAGCGTAAACAGCTTAAAACTCACATTGCAGTTATGCCAGCAGCAGATAGTGAAGAGATAGAATGCCTATACCGCATAAAAATGAGAAAAGTACATCGTGCGGACAAGCATAACTATATCAACGCCACAGAAGCGGAAGGCGCAGCAATTAGGGGGGAAGTCGCACCGTCTATTGAACCAATGAGCTAACAGGCAAATACAGCGCAGAACAGTAGAGGTGGAGTGCTGACAGCAGGAGAACAGTTGCAGAAAGCTGAAACTTATTGCAAGAAACCGCGCACGATGGCGCGTAATCGTATAAGAGGTCCTAGGACCCATGAGGGCAGATAGGATCTTAGAAAGTAAGTACATAGACAAATGATGATGTTTCTATGAAAAGCAGTGATGTACTTCTAAAAGATTTGTGTGTATAAACTGAAAGCTGTCAGAACAGTGGATATTTCTTTGGTAGCGAAATAATTTGTTGGGGTCATTGAATTTCAGTTCTGATTTTTCAAATTACTTTCAGTCATCAAGGTCATATTGTAATAATAATAATAATTATTATAAAATATAGCTTCTACACGAACCACTCGAGTTGTGCTACAGTTTTATACCTCTGCTTCTACCTGTATCAAGAAAATCTCTTTGAGCATTGTCAGTAACTTGAAAGAGCTGGGTAACGAGAATTATGAAATTTACTCGTGTCAGGGATTGAACACAGAACACTCAGCGTAGGTGGCGACGCTTGTACCCACTATGATACGGCGGTTACTGTTCGTGATTACTTGCTGCTTATGCCACATGTTTTTAGTCTTCCTCTCCTTCTCTAAATAATAGATTCGGATTTGAAGACCCTGTTCGCCGACGCATTCATATACATACGATTTTTGGCCACGCCAATATAATAGACATAATCGTCATCAAAACTTACATTTTTGTACAGATCAAAAAGTTCGTTCTTGCTGTGAATTTATCTCTAACTCCAAGAAAACTGTCTAATGGTATTGAATTAACTGATCTTGGTGGCCTATTAATGTTCAGTTTGGTGAAAACTATATAAATTTACTAAGTTGAGTGTGGGTAATCGAATTCCGAACGTTCCGAGTGTATATTTATAAAACATTTATATTAAAAAAAAAAACATTACTACACATATGCATGTCTTTGGATCCAACGTCCTCCAAAGATAGCAGTAGATCGTTTACATGTTCCAAAGAAGAACGATAAAACAACTCTGGGGATACTAAGGTACTAAGAGGCCATATGCTCGCTGCAGATATTGCCAGTACGGAACAGCGAGTTTTGCACGATCTTCTCAAGTATAATAAAATCACATGATACCGTCATTTTTAACTTAAGTATTTTTTTCTTTAGCATGTGAAAGCTACTGATCATCGTCCAACACCAAGCATTACTCATCACCATTCAATGACCTTGTATCGATATACGTAATCAAATATTACCGACGAAAATATTGAGACTTGCAGGTGCTAAACCTGATCTTAAATGATCTGAAAGAGTGGGAATACTTTTCTACGTCGCAGACGTCTCTTTCCTGAAACCGCTCTAGTAAGATCTAATCACAATAGTTACTCTACATATATAAACCGACAGATTCTACATATATAAACCGACAGATTCAGTAACATTTTATGCTTCCCCGTATATACGTTTTTGCGTAATTTCCTCATAAAGCCTTTTGTTTTCATTCGATAAACTCATCGAACAGATTAACGTGATTCCACAGGCGGACACACCCACAAAATCAACTCTAATTTCCATTTCATACATTCAGGCAATAAATTGGAAAACTAGAAACCAGAACGAAATCGAATTCAAAACAACATATGAGAACGAATAACTCTTGAAATAAATTGTTTTCGTGTTTACACTACTAATGCACTTAAATTAAATTTCATTGGAATATTGGCCTACTTACATATATGCATACATTCGAGAACTATTCACAAACCTCTGGGGTTTTGACAATGATTTTATTCAGTGGCCCAGATTGAATCTTTCTTATGTACTCAAATCCGCATTTGTACTTCGTCGCAATTACTGCTTCCTTATCTGTGCTCTCACAACGTATTCTTTATGAGATTATTTGTATTTCAAAGTTTGATGCAATACGAAGAAGACGTCAACATGAATGTAAGTTTAGCGAACTGTCACCCGAAATTCAAATTAACTTAAAAACGAATCAATTTGTCGTTTGTTTCGTACGGTTATCGCAATTTTGAGCGTCTATTGTTGTTGTGCGATTGAAGTGATACATTTCGTTTTCTGGGCGTTTTGAGGGAAGCAACTGCTCTCGTAAATATGCTAAATGAAGATGTCTCTGGGGAGTGTGTGTCATTGACAATGTTTATGGGACCTAAGTGTATGTGATTGTGTTGAGATGTATTGTTGATGGGGAAAGTTATCTGTGGATATAATACATTTTATGGTATGCAGATTCCTTAGAATTTCGTCTATCCACTGGATTTGACTCTTTCTTGTTGCCGAGATTTTATATTTCCATCTTATTTTATTAGACTTTATTATTCATAACGAAGACACAATGTTTTTGTGCTCGTTTATTAAGTTGAGAATGGTCCAAAATGGTCTCTTAAAATGTATTTTCCTTGTGTCAAAGTAAATGGTTCTTTAACACTCCATCCTCATCAAATCTTTTCGCATTGCTGTTACTTTATACAGTAAAATCTCTTTATTCCGGAATGGCTGGCGCTCAGACAGAATAAATGATTTAGCCGAATTAATAATATTAATTTTAATTTATATTTGTAACTAAAAACATAAAAAAAGTGTAATGTTTCACAGTAAAAAAAATCTAAATGTGGATTACCGGGATTCGGGAGTACGGTTTTTCCCTTCTCAATGTGAAGAATAGGGACTCCCCCAATAGACATTTTGATAGAATTTTCTGACTTCTACATATTTGAGATCTATTTGCTACCTATACGTGTTCTGTCATTATGTTTGTCATTAAATTTGTTTACATACACAAATTTTAAACCGACTTTCATTTATTCGGACAAATTTCTTTTACTCGACAAATTATTTTGTCCTCTCCTAAACGTGTTCCTGACCTCACATTTATTGTTATACTTAAAAGACTTATTGATATGCATCTATTCTAAATAAGGGTGAGATGTTCTTGACAAACGTTGTACGTGCCAAGTGCTTCTATGTTCTTCAACACAAGAAAGCACAATGCCGACAAACCGCGACACCGGCTGCAAAACGTCAAAAAGATCTGAAGAAACACACAACCTCTGCTCAATCAAGAGCGTAATACATTTGCCTTTGAAAATCTCTGCCTGCAGTAAAGCATACTAGAAAAAAAAAGCTATTCGATAGTCCTTCAATGGATGACCAACCAAATTTGGCCACATTCCAAACAAGTCAAAAACATAATGCTGCCGTTGTGTCCTTACCTCAGAATGAAACTTAATTGAATGGCCAATACACAAATAAAATGCGACCAACACATTCATATGCTAGCCTCAATGTGACGCTAAAATCAAATTAAGCACAAACAAACCTACAACCACTGGCCGGACTGTGTTTTATCCCCAAAGGAGGCCTTCGAATCCCTGGGTGTACCATCAAAATTAAATAATAATTCCATTTCAGATAGCATCGTCTATTTATGGTCTATGCGTTATTTAAACCTAGATTAGGAATTTTTAAAATAATTAAATGAAAATAAACTCACAGATTTAATACTTTTTTCATATCACTCCCAACTGCCCTCTCGAATCAGCCTCTTGTGCAATTTGTGTGGAAACACAAAAATGTCAATGAACATGTTTCTGAAGGGGTGGTTGAAGAAGTGAAAAGGTAGTCGTGTCAACCACAAAATGTACTACATCAAACTCGTATTTACTTCATATTCTGGGTGTGCAGATATTTCGGGCACTGCATAGCAGCTTGAAAATTTCATGAGGGAAATGGTAACTGCTGAGATGTGGAAATGCTTCATGAAATCTGCAATCTCTCACAAGATATGTTTTATTGATTTAAATCGGGGGAAGAGACGTGAAGACAAGGTAACTGCAGCATAACGAGTGACTTTTGATATAAGTGGTAAAATGAATAGGATTTTATGTTTAGTTAAATGTAAATTTCTTGTGCTAAATGTTGGAATATTCAGAGTTCATATAAACTCGAACTGGTTTTGTGATTTAGTTTTCCATTACAACTCGGTTACACAACAAATCTTTATCTTCGGACGAGTGTTTGATTAAGAGTCTGAGACATACTTCAACTTAATCTCACTTCAACTATTTGTGTTGAAACGATACAGATAATAATCCTGTTGACTACCAGATTTTCTATTCAATCAGTCAATGCTTTCATTGACAAGCATTCTGTCAGATAAACAGATCATCAGTCAGATTGTGGCAACCCTATGAGTCTTGAGTATAATAAAGCTGCTTCCCTACAAGAATGGTATAAAATGCAGACATTTATGTCATGTGACATTTTGAATATCATTCTTTATATGATCATGAGAACGGACGACATTGACGTGAATATCCGAACACATCAAGCCCGTAAATGAGGCGTTTGTCAAGGACTTTCTCTACCCAGGTCTGAAAGCAGAAAGGCAAAACCCAAACGTATGTCCCGATCTTTACGAAATGTGGTATCAGTTGCAAAAAGAATAAGTTCTTATCCTGATACGTTGTAAATGTAACTCAAAAATTAAGGTGCCAACCTTAATGTTAAATAAAAACAATCATAGAGAAGGATCAAAGGCTCAAGCTCAAAGCTCAATAAGAAGGTTTCCCTAAAATATCTTAAAATTGTAATTTGGTGTGCTTATTGCTGTTCCTTTTTTTCTTTTCTCAACATTTCCACTTATTAGCTATATAATAGAAACATAAAGTTAAATTTCTATTCTCTCAAATGGTTCGCAACCACATTTGCCTGTCAATCTATTTTGAAGGCATCACATGCCGAGATATCTCTAATCCATGTGCATGTAGATCCTTATGGCATTCTCAAAATCACTTCTCCTTACATTCAGATGAACCTAGAACTTTTCAATTTAATCTCCTTTAAATTGTTTTCTATTTCAAACTCATATGACAGTGTCTAGTGTCGACGTGAGCAATGTGTAGTGTACGCAACATACACTCGGATGTGTCCATAATAGGATATCACTGATATAATTAAATCTACCCTTTGCGGGCGACAGGGGTCCCCTCTCTCGTCTCATCTCACTGGCGCCTGTCAATTAAATGACCTACTTTCCACTGCATTGTCAACTTTTTAATTAAATCTCAAAGCCAGAGTTTGCTTTTGTTTTCATCTCAAATCCATTACTTATCAGTCTTCGGTTTCAACCCACCCTCAGCATGGTTGTACGTTTAAATATATCTCCAAGGGGCGTACTCAAATCGAATAAGACCCCATGTATTCTCTTGGGTTCTCCGTATATTTTAAGTGCATGACATCATTTTGAGTTTAGAATATTTATACGAACAACAGTTCATATGGAGGTTACAATTAATTTTCAAGAAAAATAAAAAAATAAAAGCCTTGCGCGCGTACCTATTAAAACACAGAAGCAACCTCACTTAACGTCAGATGGAATCGTTTTTCTCTTCTTTTTGAACGGCACCTGAAGACTTTTTGAGAGCTCCGCAAAATGCTATTAATATAAAAGTGTCCTTTGCGTGAAGCGTGCTTAGTGAATGTGGAATGTCGTTCGTTATCGTTGTTGGCATTTAAGTCCTGCAAGTACTGCCACTGGGAAAAAATATTCAAAACAAGAACTGATGCCGAGAAATTTTTCTTGCATCTCTTACGATGTTCGGTAATGGAATTAGAGCTACGCAAGGGCTATGTACTTTCTTTAGTGAAAGGAAATGAAAAATAAAAATAAACTTGTGAAGCGAATTCAGGTCGACACCTTTCTGCATAGCGCGAAAGTTTCATTAGAGGTTCGTTTTTTTCTTTTGGTTCTCCTTGAAAATAGTTGTAATTATTGTAATGAAAGCAAGTGTTTGCTCAAACAAATTGGGTCTGGCTATTTCCGTGTTGTCATCCGGAAATCAAATTATTTAAGAATTCAGAAAATGCCCGAGAGGTGCGTATAATACCCGTTCAAGAGCTTGGCATTTCTTTTGGATTTCACTTCAAGTAAATATTGACTTCTTTGTCATTACATCCCTTTTCGCAGTACATTGAAATTGAAGGTACTTTAAATTAGCGAATGGATTTAATAAGCAATGACGTCAAATGGGGAAATACTCAACTTAACAGAAGAATTGAGGATTAACAGTCATAATTACCAGAATTCTAGAATAGTTTCCGTATTGACAGTTTCGTCAGTAAAAGAAAAGCTTGCAATGATCTAGTTGGAGCCGGATTATAAATTAATTTCTGCAATAATGTGAACCAATGACGTTATGTAATGTTCAGACACCGTTGATTAGAGACCTTCTTACTGAAGTAATATAGGCTAGACGTAAGTATACAATTGCTATACATAGTCTATAAAAATAGAAAGTTTGTCGTGAAAAGTGTCGACGTATGTTCTACCACGGTCTTTCACATAAAAATAGTCTGCAACAGTGATTGGGTTGCCGATCTTGTGCTCAATATTCTCTACAGATGTTATAGATTCCATGCCGCGCCTACGGCGACGATTTAGCAAACAAAAAGTAAACCGAATGGATCATTTTATTATGAATCTAATAAGAAGACATATTACACCAGCTACAACTTTTTCCAACAGTCTGATATTTGTGGCTTACTGCCCCAATATCGTGTGCCATGATAGAATGCCTCTCAACGACTTTTTCCTCCTGAGCATTTCTCTCTCTATACCTATCTTCCATATTCTACGCCGTGAAGTCATAAGAAGACTCCAATGCGAACAGGATGTCGCTCGCAGTCACGAAGATCTCCGATTGAGTAGAGCCGAGAAGGGAAAACCTACCAAAGAAGAGGATAGTGTAAAACCAGTCGCCGCCACCGCTGCTTTACATAAATTTAAGGAAAAACAAAAAACAAAAATTAATAAAACAAAAAATCCATGGTGAACCCCTTAGTGCCTTACAGAGTTCATAAGAAGTATATTCGTCTTCAATGCTGTTGAACATTGCCAAGTGCAGGTGATATTTCTTATTTTGCAAGGATAGCTAATACCAATTACGGATCCCCGTGCTTTGTAGTAGGAAGATGCGTCGACGCCTACGCTGAGATTCGATCCCGCAACGACAACGGTTTTGTTTTTTTTACTTACTTATTAGGCTGGCGACCCGTGCAGGGCCGAGCCTGAGCGATAGCTGCTTTCCATTGCTGACGGTCCTGGGCACGTTGCTTCCAGACCAAGCTTGGTATGCTTGCATCCGCAATTACTTGGTCTTTATAACGTGGATTCGGTCTTCCTCTTCTTCTAGAACCAGGAGGCTCGGATTCGAAAAACCTCTTAGCTGAAGCATTGTTGTTCATGCGCTCGATGTGGACGAGCCAGTACAGTTGACGGATTCTTGCCTTTCGGACTACATCCACATCCTGGTACAGCTCGTAGAGTTCGCGGTTGTGTCTTCTCCTCCATTTGCCTTGTTCGTAGACGGGACCATACATTGGACGTAGAATTTTTCATTCGAAAGCACCAACAAGCATCTGCAGTTTTGCTTATCGTCCAGCTTTCGGCTCCAAATAGCAGAACTGGAAAAATAAGAGTTTTGTAGACCATGATCTTAGTCCTTCGAGTCAGGAGTTTTAATGCCAGTTGTTTTGACAAACCGAAGTAACACCGGTTGCCAAAGGCGGTTCTAAGTCGGAGCTCCACAGTGATGTCATTCGTGGAGTTCACGATATTTTGTCCTAGGTGGTGTGTGACAGATTGTTCTTGGTCGACAACATATACTTTGTTTAATCCTCATTAACCTTAAGATAAGCTCGTTTCGCCTCTTCTTCAATTGCCGTAAATGCTTCCCTTACGGCACGTTGAGAACGCGCGACGATGTCGATGTCGTCTGCATATCCCAACAATTGGGATGACTTGTATAAGATGGTGCCTTCCGTGTTTACAGTTGCCAAAATCCGGTGCAGGTTTCAAACGGCTCGGAAGTCCTCGAGCCGAACTGCACGGTGCATCGCGTAATTGTTATCGTAGTGCGACACAACCCGATCAGTTTTTCCAGGATCCCGAATTCAGCCATCGCACCGAATAACGCCTTGCAATGAATCCTGTCGTATGCGACGTTAAAATCGATAAAAAGGTGGTTCGTATCGATTTGAAACTCGCTGGTCTTTTCCAGGATTTGCTGTGAAGATTTGGTCTATTGTCGATTGGCCGGGCCGGAAGCCGCCTTGGTATGTGCCGGTTAGTGCGGTGCAAAACGGCTTTAGACGTTTACAACGTACGCTGGATGATGAACTTGTTACCCTTCCAATTTCCCTTATCGATTTAACGGAATAAATAACTTTCCCGAGTTTCCGTAGATTTTATTAATTTTATAACATTTGTTTGTATTGGAATTTTTAATCATGCACGCTTAACACATGTATATTATGTTCTAAACCCTTACGGAAGAGGATACAGTTAACTCAATTTATTTTTAACAGCAAAGTAAATGACATTCTTGTTCAAATCCTTTAATTATAGTGTGTTTCAATCCGCATATTAAACAAAGTTCATTAAACTCAGTACCATAAGCTATTTATACACTTTCAATCTAAGACAGATTTTTCATACCAAAGCTAATGAGATGAACTTAATTTCAGTGATTATTATAAATATACACATACATATATGTGTAAGAAGAACAAAGACTACATTGACCGGACGTAGACATGTTATTAAAACAGCCATCAGAAGAGTATTTGATGATACGATAATTGGAAACTACAAAGAGTGCTGTATAATGTCGTGGCAGAATCAATTAATTCGGTCAATGACAATATGAACCCTCTTGGTATATGTTACTTAGCATTAGCGTGGAGCATTACATTTTACACCCCGTTGGCTATTAACTACCCGCAAGCGATAGATTTCAATGACATTGGTTACTTATTTTTCAGGGCATTTAATCCTTGTGTGAATGAAAAAATATAATGTATTTATATTTAATTCACAGAAATCAAATATTGGTAGTTGACTCACTTATCAGTTCTACGTGTCACGAAAGATTTGAACCCTGTCTAAAGCTGTCTTTATCGTTGACGTTGCAGCAATAATATTGAGTCGCCATATCCTTCTCGAACCAGAGGACTCAAATAAAAAATTTTCCTCTTAGCTGGAGTAGTGATGGAGTGATGGAGAGTCCATGGGCTCGATGTGGCCTAGTAAGTTTTGTCGACAGATTGTTGTCTTCTGGACTACATCTACATATATCGTTATACAACTCGTCGAGTCCGCTGTTTTGCATTCTTCTCCATTCACCACATTCGCAGAACCATATAACCGCCAATGAATTTTTCTTTCGGCGGCATAAATAATCAGTTATCCTCTTTGATAGAGCACGATGCTGAGCAAGGACCTTCGACAAACCAAAGTACCAACGGTTGCCAAGGGCGATTCTACGACGGATCTCCACAAAGATATTATTTGCTCAATTCACCTTTAACTCGACGTAAACAAAATTCTTTCCTAGCTCAAGCAGGCTTTTCGTGATGAGCTAGCTAATATTCCATTCGTCGGGTATGCTTTCGTCTTGCCAAATTCTGCAGATGATCTGCTGCATGCCTCCTACTAAAACATCGCCAGCGACCTTGAAGAGCCATGATGCCATATCATCAGACCCATTGACATCTTTAAGCCTACATGAAAGGAGTTCTTCATCGACTAGAATTTGATTTCTTCGTCACCTATTAATCTCTCCACGTCACGCGTGTTAAATTGCTTTTGGATGTGCTGTTCCTGTTGTCGATTTTATAAAAAGTTTCTTGTTGTTCATATCGTTACACTTCCGTCCAAGGGTCAGAACCAGATTATAAGCAGTTGTTTGAGGACACCAGCCCACTTGAGTCTCGATATTGCGGATGTTGGCAGGTCGAAGAAATTACCACGTGCTCTCGGTTGGAAGAGGACCCTGTGCGTACGAAGCGTGATCACAAGAGCAATCATAAAAATATGAACTTCTCCAAGATTGATAAGCATATGAAAAAAGGCTAAAGTCAGCCTATTTTGTCTTGTGAGATGTATTAGACATCATTATAACGGTGATTAAGCCTATTTCAATCCAAAAAGCCCCCATCCGATGAGTTAGTCACGTGCATCATCTTGTCTCGTCCAAATTGAGTGTAATATTCTGCCTTATAGCCGTATTACTAAATTATAAAGAATTTTAACTTATTTAATTTAATTTTTTTAATAAAAAAAATTTTAACTAAATTCAAATTCAAAAAACTCATACCTCCAACTTCCTCAATTACTAATTCTTTGACGTGACGCAACAAGATCTTAAGTCAAGAAATTTATTTTGGGTTTTTGATTGATTTAAACACAATTTTCTCTCTCAAAAATCAAAGTCGTCTCATTTGGTATAAAGGAATTAATACTAGCACAACTGCTTCCCAATATAATAAAAATGTAGGCTTTAGCATAAGACAGAAAAATGTATATGTATGTGATTTGGTGTTCAAATCGCTTCTGACTTAACAGCTTTTTGCCAAACGTCAACTGGCATACTCGTTTTCGATGTTATTGAGGACTGAATTTTGAGATTTGGTCGTAGCCCCGATTTTGAATTAGTTAAACAAAAATGTAAAATTAAAGTCAATGCTTATTCACTTTTTTCCACTCACAACGAAGGCACTTTTTTGCCGTGAACACATAGATCCAACTACCCCCTCAATGTGAAAAAGACAAATGATGTTAATGAAAATTGACTGCGTTGGGGTAGACTTTAACCTTACAACGAGTAATTAAGTTTGTACACAAAGCTCACATAAACCTTCACCATTGATTTTAAAACAACTGAAAAATTAAGGTTAACACACTCACCATTATGTCAGGTTTGTTTTTTCGGTATGCGAAGTGACACCAATGTAATGCAAAATATCGAATATACATACATATATACATAGGTACATAATAATTTTATATTTCATTACACCCTTAAAATCTTATTATGAATTTTCTATGTCAAAACGTAATCAATCAAGATTTGCATTTTAATCATGGTGAACTAATCTTACAACGGAAATGTCGAGGTACTGAAAATATTGCAGGCTAATTTCTTTCAACTTCGTAATTATACCAAGATTTCTTAATTTAATCTGATTTCGCAACAGCAGCTTCAGTGTCTCTTCCCTTTCACGCTAAAAATTTCAGAGATTCGAAGACACCTTGTCAAGTATTGCTCTTCTTGCACTCGGCCATCTTCGTTCATACTTGCACTTATGTGGTTGCTAGGAAAATCTTATTTTCAAATACAGAGATAAATATCGAAATAAACGCAACAATTGTAATTTTTTTGAAGGAAATCAGGTGTTGCAAACCGTGACTCTTGATGGATGGATATATTAGAAAATCGGGTCGCATCCTCAGCTATGTTATGGCTTGTATTGACTGAGTCATCATATCTTCTTCCAGCTTTGAAGCAACGTGAGACATAAATTGAATATGCACTTTCTCTGTTGTTTTAACACATGACATATGAGTGGGTGGCGTTCCCCTGCCAAAAACTACCCAGCCAAGGAAAGTTATCAAGGCGTAAGTTTCACTCTCATTGCCATGGCGTTGTCCTCGTCCTAACAGAAACTTTGCTTGGTCTAGTCCAATAAGAATCTTAGGTTTCGCATTGGAGTGACCACATAGATGAGAGAACTCCTTATTGCTGCATCAACTGATTGACAGGTTTATTCCAAATCCTTAACTGCATACACATTTTTCAGGAAATAACGTTTCCGGCTACATACCCCAGATACTGCCACAGTTCTTCTTTTGGAATCCTCGCTTCGACAAAAGCTCTTAATCCACTGAAGAGTAAGCTGTTCAGGGCTACCATCTAGACCCAGGTCATCAAAGAGATCCTTTTCCATCAACGTAAGAGCGGATTCGTCATCAAGAAAAGCGAAAGTGTCCAAAAACTTTTTATTGCTTACGTAAATGCGGATTACTTAGTGTTGATATGCGAAGATTGAATCTGTTTTTGTGGAACAACTTACTTGTTTGTAATACAACGAAACGAATCAAACGAAAAATATCACCACGCGGGCATATCTAATTCAATAGCCTACAAGGAATCCAGTATTAGGACCATGCTACATTAGATGTAGGATTCCTATTAGAGAGACCGCCAGTCATGCTTTATAAAAATGTTTGACATCTTTATTCAAAGCAGGCAAAATTCATCACCGTCACCTTTGCTTGATCACCTTTGTTATAGTGGGTATTTGAACTTCTTTAATCCAGCTTTATAGTATAACTTTGTATGGCCAGTACATGTTTCCTCCACCTCCTACTAACAGAATCCTTATCATGCAAAAAAAAATAATAACGTATACTTACATAGATGCCTGTATGAGTTATTCACAACAACCATATTGGAGTGCTTCTAGCTCATCCATGACAATCCCATTACCATTGAGTACTTTAATTAAGCTTGACTTTTATGGACCCAACGAGTGATATAAAGTTTTTATGACATTCCAAGTTATGACGCCTGCAATCCTCTGAATGTTTGAAATTGGCGCCAGTCTAATGGATTATGTATGCATATGAAAACGATTATGTTCTTGTTTGAGAATGGGAATTCGAAAGGCTGTGTTTATTTTTACATTTCAATATAATTTTCATTTTATGTCACAACGCAATGACTTCAAACCTTTTTAGCACACAAATACATCGGGTCGGCTGATTGACTTACAGAACCCACAAGAATTCCCAGATCCAGCACTGACCACAGCAGAAGACATGGTGGCATTAATAGAAGTGCATTTCCTTTTTTATATTTCTACTAATCTAAAAAAAAGTTTATAGTAAGTTATTTCAGTCCTCTGTATCCCCGCTCGTAAGGGGTGCTTTCTAGGACAGCACCAACATAATGATGGAAAACTGACACACATGATAAAATGAAACGAAACAAAAACAAGAAGCAGAAGGGTAAACGGAGAAATCAGTTTCATACAAACCCCACTTCATGAAGTTGATTTTGTGTTTCTCCTCGTTTTTTGTACAGGATATTCTTTGGCCGCTTGGAATATCTGCAACAGCAGCAACAGCACTTCATAGTTCGCTAACCACATATATGTGGATGAAAGCTTTTTGCATACTTCGAGAGCAGAGCTCTGATGTTGCTACAGCCACAACAATACTTATCGTCGCAACAAATGTAAACCAGGTCCACTACCGAGAGTTGGGCGAACGAATGAGAGAAAACGATAAGGGGGTTCCAATGGATTTTCTACTCATCTTATCCCAAATGTTTATGAAACCTAATTCGCTGATACTTGGGTATAGAGTGTGTAGTATGTTGATTAAGCCCTATGTTGAAACATACATCCTTATGTGGCACAAAAAGAAAATAAGTTATAGAGTCAGGCTGTGGCTATTTCCGTATTAATTTCTGCTTGAGATTATGCCAATCAAAATCTTGACTTCAAAACCATGTCATGCATTTCCCATTTTCAACTTTTCTTCGACGAATGAAGAAACCACTTATCTTGTTTACAAGAAAGTCAATTCTTGTCTACAATTGTTAGCATATCCAATGACTGGAATATAATAATAAAACACGTGTATATTCCAGTATATATACAATATTTTAATTTAATGCTTGTTATCTTGCCAAGGACCAAGCGGGCCTCACCATCTAAAATTGACCATCAGCAAAGAGAATTCTTTGATGTGCGTTACAGACATCGTTTCTCTGTATGCATACGGTACTACGTATGCGTGCATCCGATCCTTCTTGTGCTGATTTCCACACTTATTGTTTTGTGCATATGACGGATAATTAAAAACCAATTGAAGATTCTGATGTTTGGATATAATTGATTTCATTGCTGAATTGCATTTAAATCCACAATGATTGCTATCCCAATTAAATATTTATTTTTTCTTTCATTCACAGAATTAATTACCTCCATTAAGAACAAACATGATGGAACTAGAACCTCGCGTTGCTATTCTCCAAGACTTACGGCTGCAGACATTTGATTCAATACGCTTCGCATCATATCGTACAGCTTCAAAGCTGCGTTACATACAAAAGTCAACAAATCTTCATCTCGTCGATATATGGAACGTAATCGAAGCATTCCGCGAAAATGGTTTGAACACTCTGGAGCCACAAAGTGAAGTCAGTGTTGCTCGCTTAGAGACTCTCGTTTCATCACTATATCACAATTTAAATAAGCGTCTTCCAACTGCTCAGCAAGTTCCTGTTGACTCAAAAGCTGGACTTTTATTAAACTGGCTTTTAGCTGCATATACTAGGTAAAAACATCTGTGCATTGTAAGTTCATTCAATCACTAATCACGCTATATTTTGTTTGTAGTGATAACTCAGGGAAAATAAGAGTCTTCTCTATAAAAGTCGCCCTGGCCACAATGTGTTCAGGAAAACTTGTCGATAAATTACGATGTGAGTACATTATCAGCTTATACTAGATACAAATCGAAGATTTAACATTTTTCTGTTATGATTTTAGATGTATTTTCGCAAATATCAGATGGCGCGGGCCAACTTGTCCATTGGAAACTCGGTGAATTTCTTCGAGAAGTTCTTGCCCTACCCGCTGCCGTATATGAATCACCAACATTCCATTATAAAGAAGGCCTAGAAGAAGACATCTTTCCGGCTGAAAATAAAGTCACTGTAAATGATTTTATGGCAATACTTATGTCTGAACCAGGACCATCGTGTCTCGTTTGGTTGCCATTGTTACATCGTTTGGCTACTGTCGAGACAATCGTCCATCCGACTATCTGTTCTGTTTGTCATAAAGAAAATTTTACCGGATTTCGTTATCGATGTCAACGGTGCCACGCCTACCAATTGTGTCAAGAATGCTTTTGGCATGGCAAGACATCGTTGAATCACCAAAATGATCACGAAGTCAAGGAATACTCGAGCTATAAGTCTCCTAGCAAACAGATCGGACATTCGTTAAGGAAGAGTTTTCGATGTGTGCCTGAAAAGACTGCACAAGTGTTGCCACGATTCCCAGAGCAGCCAGAAAAAACCTTAAATTTATCGCATATTGTGCCGCCTTCACCATTGCCATCGCATAATGGTTTCTCCGATCCGAGCATGTTGCATGGATATGATAGAAGCAGTACGTTGGACTCAAGAGCAACTGGAAGGAGTCTGGATAGTGCTGGTGGTACAACAATATCACGAGTTGTGGCCGCTTCAGCAAATGATGAAGAGCATAGATTGATTGCCAGATATGCAGCACGCCTTGCCCAGGAAAACAGAGCCGTACTTATCATCATTCAACTTCTAAATGAATTCATAATCGAGTTAACATATTTGTTCCTTTTTAGCCATCTGGAATGACGAATGAGAATTCTACTATCACCACTGACAATTCTCGTGCCCAGCGTGAGTTGATAGCCCAACTGGAAACAAAAAATAAAGAAATCATGCGTGAAATAGCACGATTGCGTCGCCAACAAGAGGCAGAACAAATGACGCCTGAAAATCCTGCACTCATAAATGAACTGCGAGCACTTAGACAACGCAAAGGCGAATTAGAAGGACATTTGGGTGCGTTGCAAGATTCCAGACGTCAGTTAATGGACCAATTGGAAGGTCTAATGCGAATGTTGAAAAATCAACAAACCTCAAGTCCTCGATCTACTCCAAATTCTAGTCCACGTTCGGGAAAATCCCCACCAATGCCAGGAAATCAACAAAACTCCGTTCAACAACAACAGCAACAGCAGCAGCAGCAACCACACCTATTAAGGTCTTCAGCACCACCACAGCATCACCAGATTCCGCCCAATTGTCAAACTCAATCGGTGCACAATGCAAATTCATTGGAACAGCAAACGATGAATCAATTGAATGAGGTTCGAGCCGCATTCCATTCGAATGGAACATCGAGTAAGTACTATTAAATATTTTGTCATGGGAGGGAATTGGGGAATTTTAATCTATAAGGGGGTTGCTGGAGTATGAGAAAAATAGGGCAGATACAAAATATAACAATATAATGAAAGTGGAAGAATAGGTATTTTTGTTAGTTTATTCCCTCCTGAATTGAATCGTATGTGTTTCGATGACTGTTTTCTATAAATAGATTGATTGCTGAATTTGATATTTATCGTACAATAATAATTTGCATTGCTTTTAATGTGTAGAAAAGCCAAATTATACCATCGACAATATGTCTGTTAGGCAAACCATTGGTTTATGTTTTCCTCCAAAATTCGAAATTATTGACTACAATATCAAATTCTGCCAAAAATCCTTGTAAATTCATATAGTTGAACTGAATAGACGTTCCCCCCAACCTCAAATCCTTTAGCATTTCCGGGTTCCTATATTATTTTTATTTCTTAAAAAAAAATATTTAACTTATGGTTCAAATAATTTTCGTATAATTTTAATTTTATATTATGTACCAACTTTGAAAACAAACAAAAAAAAATAAACAAAAACTCCCAAAAACCAAACAAACCAAAAGTTCAATTGAATTCAAATCCAGATGAAGGAGATCCCACCAATGACCTGTACTATGCAGCTGATACAATATCATCGGCAATGACCTCGTTAGTCCGTGAATTAAATTCAGGTAAAATAGATTTTGTTGTTCTCTACTCGAATTCTTCATTAAGTTTTATTTTAAAACGTCTTATTTATTTATTTTAATCCATAATTTAATCCATATCATGTTCCCGATTTCAATGTATCCTCTTATGCACAAAGTAAATGTATTCCTTATGGTAGACTACTTGTCTAAGTTGCCTTGTTCTTTGCTAGGTATAACTCCTTCAATTTTTTCTTTCTAAATCACGTTTATGTGTTTGCAATAAAATTGCTTTGCATTTATATATTCTGTAAACTGTTAATTGTTTATAATAGATTTTTTTTATTCAACAAAGTACAGGGTGAATGATTAGTAGGCGATAAGGGAGAGACAGTTTTATTTAAATGGTGTACGAGTTTGCATATGAAAGTTGTAGATTATGGTACAAGTTTACGCAACAAGTGTTTTAGTGGTAACGGAAAAATGAATGTTGCGTCTTGATATATATATTTCTAAAACTGAATTCAAATCTAATAAACATTGCGTTGGCGATATAACTTTTCGAGCTGTTATATAATGTCTCATTAATAAAAGATTTTTTCGAACGTATATACATTGCTCGAAAAAGTGTGGAAAAAGTAGAATTTTTCTAAAAGTAATTCTGTATAAGTACCCATTTCCAAAAAAAGTCATATGCCCGCAAATCATACATCACATTGAAGGTGTTGATGTCTACTATTCAAATAACAAAAATTGTATAACAAAAACGTTACTCGTTCCACAATACCTTTTTTCGATCGGTCAATGTGCTTTGCAAACCCATATTCTTTTAGATAATAGATGGAAGATATTGATTGTTTTTAAGGACGTTTTTCATTCTAAGTACGTTCTTACTGGTCGCAATGTAATGTTTTTGACACTTAATGTAATGTCAGAAATAAAAAAAAGGTTTTCAGTTGTGTATCCATAGATACGCTCATTTAAGAAGCCCAAGTCTCTTTTAAACCGTTCTTGAAAAAAGATGTTATTATACCTGTCTTAGATGTTGTTCCTTCATCTTTCAAATGTTATTCTACCAATCTCACCCTGTACCCTGTAATAATTAAAAAAAAGAAGAGAAAACAAAGAAAAAATTGTTATTATTTTAGAGGATTATTGTTCGAAAAAATCCGAAGAAAAGACACTGGAAGCTACGTTTATTAAACCCCTTGGTAAGTTTTCTCTACACCTTTGATGTTACACAAAGAGAAACAGAACACATTCATACAAAGAAAAACTTAATCATCCTATTCCTAATTCATTTCTTTTTTCGATTTACGTCGTTTTAGATTATTTTCCAAATAGAAAAAACAAAAAAACCAAAAACTGAGTTTGCTTTTATTTTTATGTTCACCACAATATTGGTATCTGGTTATTTTTCCCACAACTATCTACCATTTCCCATCACCCCATACTGAAACAATCTCCTTCCTCGTACAAAAAAAAACAATTTACAATGGCATCTGAAAGATGATGATTTTCCACAAATTCATGAGATTGGCGAAGCAATCGATGAGATGCATATTTTAATGTACGCACACATTATGAAGTATTGTGTTAATTGTTAACGCAATGATTAAGGTAAATTGCATTCAAGTTAGATTATACATATTTTGATTCGAACATGTACATGTGTTAATTTTTTGATGCAATTTTATTTAAGACGATTCTTGGTATCTGTTGAATGCTATAAAAATTCGTCACAGTAATTTAGTGTATATTTATTTCAACGGCACCAAATCGTGTACAATTTTATCCATCGACACAATTTTGTTGAAAATATATTTTTTAAGTTGTTGTTTTCTTGTTAAGTTAATCATATTGGTATTCATACATTCTTATGCAAGATTTTGCGAAACCCCATTTTAGAATATATGCATTAGTAAGCATTAGTTTGTTGTTATTTTTTATGAACACCAGCAACCCCTATTTCGAAGTTATATTATTTCTATCTGTCAAACTACATATCTTATTCATAAACATTTTTTTAGTTGTATGTTGAACTTTCTTAAGATTAAGAAATAAACTCTAGAATTAAGTTGAAGATCATAATATTTATATCAAATAAACAATCAAATAACCATATTTATGCTAAAAAGAAGCGATCATTTCATATTCGGCTTACAATTATAAGACATAAGGCAACATAACTGAGATGCTTCATCAGATGGTCATTTACACATGTATGATTATGCCTGCATAGAGAGATAATTTATATTAAAGTGTATTGTTCAACTCTACAGATCCATTTACAGTTTCGAGTGATGAGAGTGATTGGTTTGACCGAACGTCATATGTTTAAAGTTATCTTGTTAAGTAGCTAATGAATTCAAATATGATACGAACAGGTAGACGATCTGAATTCTTGTTCAATGTTGTATTGTGTGTGTTGATTGTCTTAGCATCTGCTTCAAGAATACATAAATATGTATAAGTAAACATTTTAGAAACTTTAAATTATAATTGAATATTTATAGTAAAAACTTGTATTACATGGTGTATCAGCTAGATATCAAATAAATTGATTCAATTCCGATCTGAAAGAATTCTTCGAAAAGATTGCTATAAAAACATGGGAAGTAATCTGAAATGTTTTGAGCTAATAAAGTCTCTTGTAGAAATATTTCTTCCCAAGAATGTCTTTCAGCCATTTTAAACCTTTCAGTTCCCACAATCCTGCGAAAACGTCTTTTGCGATAGCGATTTGTTGAAAACTCTACTAGAATATTACCACTAAGATATAATTTGGTGCTTGTTGCTAGAAGACGAACCATTTGAATATAATAGGCAAAAATAATACAATTTGTGGATTTCGGCAAGGGACAAGGCCCTAATTTAGAATACACTTCAAATCTCCTCAAAAATTGTCTTGTTTGTTCGACTTAAGATTTAGAAACCACATACACAAGCAACTAGGAATCAACAAATTCTAATATCTAATGCATTATAATCATAATATATATTTCTTTTTGTGCTCTGACTCACAACACATATTTTGATCATTTCCTGGAATGCTATCGCCTTAAGTTACATTTTTATATCGTTAAGATTCAGCAATTCAATAAATTCAAAATTGAATATTTCAGTAATTTGATTTATTGGTGTTGTAACATCTTGTGTTTGTTTTGTTGTAACATGTTAAAAACCCGCTTTAAGAATCAACCAAAATTGATGTGAATCGTGACGGTGTTTACAACAACAGAAACACTAAAAAATAGGTACCTTGCAGATAAATCGTCTACACACATGTAAAACGTAGATCGATCGTGCTACTCATAACTTGTTAGTGCCACCCATAGCAAATAACAAGGCTGTTCCTAATGTCTTGACACAAATAGCATTACACCATATCTCCGTTTAAATGATACTGTTTACAGAAAACTTGAAAAGCAATGAATTTCCATAACAAAGGCTCCTTCCTGTCGCTTATTAAAATCTTAAAATGTTACTTATATATGTTTTGTCTGTTTAAATATCGATAGTTATGTGGAATGTAAGTATGTCCCACTTCCAAACTTAGTTGAGTTATTTGAACTCTTAAAAACACTCATTTATGGATCGCATTTTGGACACGCTTTTAGTTTTAAATGAGTTATAGATATTAAACGGCCAAAGCAATAGTATTTCATTTAGCCATAAGATAGATAATTCTTTATTAGAGTTGCCTAAACATAAATTGGTGAACCAACTGCTCTGTGCGCATAACATTTTGTCTACGTAAAATAGAATCTGTATCTAGCTGTGCTCAATCAAATATAAGTATTTTAAATAAATTTATAACATAGGGACAGATGATTGACGAGAGACGCGAATGGATTTGTGCACGACTGGAGCAAATACGAGTAACAGGTGATGAAGAAAAGAAAACAACTGACAATCTGTTAGTCTTTATCTGTCAACACATTGTCCATGCAAATAACCAACTTGTCGTCATTATCATGGATGATTATTATTCATGTTTGCTTTTTAATATCTTTACCAATCTAAAGTAAACGTTTGCTTGCATTACATGAATTTTCTATCGGCGACGCTGTTCTTAATGTGCAAAAACATACATTTTAAATGTTTTTTTTAGAGACATCCACATCCACATTCTCCGAAGTGGCAATTATTCACTCGACTTCACCAGTCGTGATAATACATGATTCTCTTATAATAATTTTAGTGGATTATAGAATTCTCCTTTTAATTTTCGGCCCCATTTTTCTATTATTCACTCGACCTGTTTGCAGAGATTACTGAAAAACATTTAAAAGCCAATTGTTCGGATTGTGCTTCAAGGAGAACAGACCAGTGATAACTATAGTTTGAGTTTTGCCAATTTTGAACAATAAAATATGGAATGTATAGGATACTTGTATATTCATTCCTGGCCTTTTAAATTAAAAATATCCGCTTCAATTATCATACGATTGACGCTTTTAAATTCTTCGGCCACCATGGACAAATGTTTAGTTTTTTACAACATGCCGGAGAGGCGTTACAGTAGGAGGACGGTTAACTATAACGTAGAAAGTATAACACCATAAATAAATCAATCAGTTCACATTTCAAATTTTGTTCCAAGGCAGTGTACTAGAACTGTTTTACAAACTTTTTCCAACAACTTACTCAAGGAAATTGATATAAATTAAAGGATACTGTTTATCCAACGGGTACGTCGCCTTTATTATAAAATGATCAACTATAATAAATGTACCAAAAATATTATCAACACATGAAATTACACCATATTCAGACCATTAATAATCTATTTAAAGTACCTTTGGTTTCATTTAGTTTTGTTGTGTATACAAATTCCACCCTACTATTTTTATCAATCTCTCAAAACCATTGTCTGCAATTACAGATTTCGATGAAACGCAATCATATAATCCCGACTGGAATGAAAAGGTAAAATGTGCATGAATATAGATAACTCCTCCCCTTATAACAAATTCGCGTACCCTAATTTGTGTATAATTTGTTCCCAGTAAAGAAATGTGCGTTTATACGCATGCAGTATGTAGATAATCACTCTCTTCTGAAAATATATATATAAAATAGTTTAGTTACTTTTTTTTTACTTCTGCATCGAGAATATTTTCCTGTAACTTTGGTAGTCTCACATTTTCCGTTTACAAATGATACAATTTGTGCAAAAATGGTACAAAATGTGAGTGCTTGAGTTTGAAAATACACCCAAATGTTTGCATCTTGGTAATAAATAACATGTTGTCTTCGGATTATCTCTCCATTGTTCCACTTTCACAACATGTACATAATAATTAAAAGTAGAATGACCGATGCCTGTCGTGGTTACATTTTAGATATTATGGCACGATTTGTGTATTAATTGTTGAATATATTCAGTTTCTCGGCTCTCTAGATACATATGAAGAGATTACAATGGACTGTCAAAATTAGTATACAATATCTATGTTGAGTTCAGTCGATATTTCAACAACAAGCCAGCCAATATTTCATGAGCTACTCAATAAAGGATGCCAAAAGTTGGCAAAATATCTCATAGAAAGACAGACGCTCCAATTACTCACAGTATTTGCGTAATAGCATGATAACGACTCCGATTTTAGCTAGCACCAGGTAGTGAATTCTTTTTGAACCACTAAAATAAGATCTCAAACAAAATAAAACTGAACCTACTACACAAACTGGTCTGTTTTTATTCCGTCATGCAAAATCCGGTTCCATCATGTTAGAAACTTTCATCATATCGCAGTCATTTCATTAACACCATTGTGTACATTCTCTACATATCTATTATAACAGAATTTAAAATTCATCACTCGAACTTGGACCATGTTCGTGAAAATATTATGTAATTTGTATTTATACCCAAACCTGAGTTATTATTCCCTTTGTTTTTTTTTATTTTGTTTCGAATTCAGAAGAATGAAATGTACGCTATATTATTTACACATTTTAAACCTTTTTCTTTCAGGCAAATGCGAATAATCAGTGGCAAGAACAGTTCGCCCAATGGAATTTGAATACGCAGAACCCGTAGATGGTTTTACTTACATATTTTCATAAAGTACATATGTTTATTTTTTAAATAAACATAACTCGTTTAGGGGGCTGTTTTTTCTAACAAAATAATTATACTAAAGATTGCAATACTTAATCAAATAAATACGCAGGCATTTTATAGTAAATTTCTAACAACCAGACAAACAGAAAATAACAAAATGATAAAAAAAAGTTATAGCATAAGTTCTTATACGATTTCCAAAATAAAAATTATAGAGGAAACGAAAACTTTTGCATATACAAACACACATGAATCGCAATAATACATTGTGTGAATGTCAGTTGAAGTTAATTTCTATTAATTAAATGAAACAAATAATATTTACTGCAAAAATCTACCACTAAAAGATAAGAAAACATATAGAGCTTAGATACGAGCAAATATTGTTTCAATAAATTACAAAATAATGGAACACTATCAATTAAAAGACTTAATTTGAAATAATATTATCCATTAAAGAATAAAAAAAATATACTTTAAATATTTAAACAATATAATTATTTCTTAGTGTTCAATCGAATCTCTTGGGTCAGCTTGTTTAATGAGAAATGCCTCTATGATTATTTTTTTTTTCTAAAAAAAAACATAATGTCAAATATTTCTTTATTTGTTTATCGGTTATCTTAAATTATTAATATTATATTAAGTATATACAGCATTTCTTATAAAATAAATGAACTTATTAAATCATTTGGTTAAAAGTACGAATAAGGTTTGAGCAAAAAAGCAAACAAATGTTGAAGGAATATACATGAGATACATATATTATTATTGATGATTGATAGCCACGTTATTAAGAGGATGTTATGATATGAATATTTATTCATATGTACGTTTTAATATACAATATTTGCATAATATTTATTAAAATATATTAGATGCTCTATATATACATACACCTAACATTAATTATATAAAACAAACTAAATAAAAATTGTAATAATAAACAAAAATAAAATATAATAATATATATACATATATATATGTATATATATATATATTATAATAATTATAAAATATTGGAAAAAGTAGTTGTCTTTATTTGTAGCCCAAAGTTAGATGGAATCTCGCAGTGTTGATTTTGTCGACGAAACTTTCGAATTTAATCGTGTCCGCGTTAGGTTGGTTGTTAATAATGTATGTATGGGATTCAAAACACGATTTGGAAGATAGAATAAGCATGATTACGTAGAAATGTTCCTTCCCTTCTGGAAACTTCTCCACTTATTTCTTGAAAGTAATACCTGATGGTTCATATACAATTTGTATTGAAAACAACGTCATATAAAAGACGCACACAACATCAGGATCTACCTTGGATGCTTTCAAAGAGGATTACTACAACCTCTTGGACCGAGACTACGGAGCCTGTCCTGACTACGTTGTTAAAATCGTGCTCGGAAACTTCAATGCCAAAATCGGTAAGGAAACAATCCTTGGCGGAGTGATAAGAAAGTACAACCTCCACGACACGACAACAGCTAACGGCTTCTGACTCACAGACCTTGCGATAGCACGTTATGTGATAAAATGCAGCATGAGGTTCCCTCACAAATCGCAAGAATCCACATAGCAACCTGGCGATCTCCGGACGATCGAACCGCCAACCAAATCGACCATGTGCTATGTGTGTATCCTAAATGTGTGTGTGTGTTTCATCGTGACAGCTCAAACAACAACGCCAAAGGGATGTGATCGCATTGCCGCTCGGCCATCGAAGAGGTAGGCGGAACCACCCCAGCGCAACCGACGAGGCATACCAAAAGGAGCAATAGCGAAAAACAAAAGCAGACCGGGAGTAGTACAGAAGAAAAGATCTCTAGCATCTTCCCAGCTCAAGGATATCAAAGAGTCCAGAGACAAACAGAAAATATGGGCCTTTTATAAAAAAGCCAAAAGCCTTGCTGGTGGTTATAGGAACGGCACCCAAGCTCTTCGAAACGGTAAGGATAATCTTGTTACTCACCCGCAGAGAAAAGTGGATGTATTTAAGCAGAACTTCTAGTAGCTGTTTAACTGACCTGGTCTTACCTGGTCTTCCCACCTAGCTTTGAAGTCGTCGGCACAACCATTAAAAGGCAGAACAACAACAAAGCCGCTGACTCTGACTTACCATCAGAGCTTTGGGAAGACGAAAGCATGATCGGCGAATGGATTATCAGCTTGATATGCCCCATTTACAAAAAATGTGATTTCATCTTGCAACAACTATAGAGGGATATCCCTACTCAACGTAGCCTACAAGATCCTGTCCAGCGTACTGTGTGAACGTCTAAAGCCGTTTTTCACCGCACAAATCGGCATGTACCAGTGCGGCTTCCGGCCCGGCAAAGCGACTATAGACCAAAATTTCACACTAAGGCAGATCCTGGAGAAGACTAGCGAGTTTCAGATTGATACACACCACTTCTTCGAATCTTCGAAGCGAAACGGCTTTCGCTTTCAATAGCATTCATCGCAATTCATCGCATCAAGCGATGTCCGAATGCGGTTGTGTCGCACCACCCTAACAAATACGCGATGCACTGTGCAGTCCGCTCAAGGACTGCCGTGCCGTTTGAAACCTGCACCAGATTTAGTACGATTTCTTCAATCTGGTAATTGCGAAGATAGTGCGGCGGGCAGTTGTGGGCGCGGAATGCACCATCTTCCACTGTTGGGGTACATACATGACATCAACATAGTCGTGCTTTCAACGTGCCTTTTACGGCGATTGAGGAACAGTCTGAACGAACTGGTATCAAGGTCAATGCAGAAAAACAAAATATATGTTGTCGACCAAGAAAAGTTCCGTCTCACAACAACTTGGTCAAAACATTACGATTGACAGCTACAATTTCGAGGTAGTAAAGGAGTTTGTCTACCTCGGGGCAACTGCTGTTACTTCGGGCTCAAAACTCCTGCCTCAAAGGACCAAAATTATGCTCTACAAAACATTTTGCCTGTTCTGCTATATGGTGGTGCTTGGTGCCTTTTACATCGGATACAAGGGAATGGAAGGTGAATGGAGGAGAAGACATAAACGCGAACTTTACAAGCTGTGCCGGGATGTTGATGTAGTCCAGAAGACAATAAGTTGACGGAACTGCACTGGCTCGGACACATTGAGCTTCAAATCCAGGCCTCCTGGTTCGGGAAGCAGAGGAAGACCGAATCTCCGGTATTATGACCAGCTAATCGCGGATGCAATGTTTTAATGACTGTATGCACCTTGCCGAGGACCGTCAGCGATGGAAAGCAGCTAATAACAATTTCGTTGCACTGAATGAATACTTAAATCAATTCAATTGGGACGACTTGTTGGATTCCCCCAATTGGAAAGGTAACTATAATATATTCAGGAATAAAGTTAATTCTAGTTTAGAGTCATTTGTTCCTAAAATGCGTCTTAGATGTTGATTTAGATTTCCATGGACAACCAAGAGCTTGGTAAATTTAAGAAAAGTTCAAAGGAAAGCCTTTTCAAACTATGTTTCATATAAAACGAGTTTCAATTGTGAACAATTTTTGGCACTTTTCCTCAGTGCCAAATAGGCTTTCCTTTGAACTTTTCTTAAATTTACCAAGCACTTGGTTGTCCATGGAAATCTAAATCGACATCTAAGACGCATTTTAGGAACAAATGACTCTAATAAAAGAATATGAGTTCTTGAACAGATTTTTATATAAACAATACGTCTTGTCTGTAGAATCTTCGGTAAGGAGCAATGACGCATCTTTTTGGAATTACGGTAATTCAAAAATAAATTCCTCGGGCTTGTCCAAGGTAATGGAATTTGAAAACGTAACTTCAACAAACTTGGATGGAACCTGTAACCTATTTGCCGACTTTTTTGAGTCGGTCTATAATGAATCTCTGGTCCAGACAACGATGAACCCCGATGGGGTTCCGGCTGGAATATTAAAACATAGTCGGATATCGCTTTATTGTCCACTTAAAATTATATGTATTTAATCAATCGCTTAAATATATAAAAATTTATAAACACATACTGTAAAGTGTACAAGATCATAACTCGAGAAAATAATTATTCCTAATAACACTTTGAATTGTTCTAAAACAAAGTTGATCACAAAATTGACGTATTTATTTATAATTATATAATACAACCTTTATCGATGAGCCAGGTACCAACAGCACCAAATCCGGTATGAACACCAACATAATTTATTGGCATAAAATCTCTGTCTTTCCATGTAAGGAAGGCGTCATCTTCCCCTTCTTTGCCAACCGTAATCACTGAATCACGCCAGCATATCCAAAATCCTCGAAACTCACTAGGATGCAAAATATTTGCGATCCTTACCTCAACTAAATCCGGTTGTTTTTTGTTTTTACGAATAACAGATTTACTGTTGGACCAGCCACCGATGACCACTTCAAACATGGGACCTGTTTCTCCATTCTCCGAGCATAATGCGATGTGCGCGTCATTGGCTGCTCGAACCTTGAATTTAAAGATACCATCCGGGGCTGGATACAATTTATATTCCAAATTATCTGGTGTATTGACTTCTGCAAAATTAAATAAAAAGTCAACTTATGTAGAATTGTTTTGTTTATGCTTAAACTGCGAATTTTTATGTTTACGAGTATGTCGTTTAATTTACTTGTGTTAAGATGCACTCTGAATCAATGGATTTGTTATATTTTCCTTCTTACTTTAAATTACACAAGACACATGTTTTAAATTGACTTACACTAGCTCGGTCATTATGGGATTTAATTAAACATTCCCTCTGTAATCGGTAATGAATGCTGTCACATAAAAATTAGGTCAGATAGTTTAAAAATATTTCAAAAATAAAATCAAGAGCAAATAAAAAATGCGAAGTATGTAGGTAAGTCGATTTTGGACTTCATGGTAAAATTGATACTGTGCTAAAGATGTAAAAGATATGATAAATCCAAAGAAGCCGACAGCCACATAGGCTCTTGAAAATCTGAATTTATCCAACCAAAAATATTTTATTTACTGAAATGAATACCAATCTATATTCCTCACAATGTAGTTTCTTTATTTAATTGTAATATATGTATAATCTATATGTTTTTAGCAAACTTGGACTCTAAAAAGATTGTTGCGTATATATCAGAACTCACCAAAATAATTACTCGTACTAACTTCTAAAACAAAGTTGATCATAAAATTGACGTATTTATTTATAATTATATAATACAACCTTTATCGATGAGCCAGGTACCAATAGCACCAAATCCGGTGTGAACACCAACATAATTTATTGGCATAAAATCTCTGTCTTTCCATGTAAGGAAGGCGTCATCTTCCCCTTCTTTGCCAACCGTAATCACTGAATCACGCCAGCATATCCAAAATCCTCGAAACTCACAAGGATGCAAAATATTTGCGATCCTTACCTCAACTAAATCCGGTTGTTTTTTGTTTTTACGAATAACAGATTTACTGTTGGACCAGCCACCGATGACCACTTCAAACATGGGACCTGTTTCTCCATTCTCCGAGCATAATGCGATGTGCGCGTCATTGGCTGCTCGAACCTTGAATTTAAAGATACCATCCGGGGCTGGATACAATTTATATTCCAAATTATCTGGTGTATTGACTTCTGCAAAATTAAATAAAAAGTCAACTTATGTAGAATTGTTTTGTTTATGCTTAAACTGCGAATTTTTATGTTTACGAGTATGTCGTTTAATTTACTTGTGTTAAGATGCACTCTGAATCAATGGATTTGTTATATTTTCCTTCTTACTTTAAATTACACAAGACACATGTTTTAAATAGATTTACACTAGCTCGGTCATTATGGGATTTAATTAAACATTCCCTCTGTAATCGGTAATGAATGCAGTCACATAAAAATTAGTTCAGATAGTTTAAAAATATTTCAAAAATCAAATCAAGAGCAAATAAAAAATGCGAAGTATGTAGGTAAGTCGATTTTGGACTTCATGGTAAAATTGATACTGTGCTAAAGATGTAAAAGATATGATAAATCCAAAGAAGCCGACAGCCACATAGGCTCTTGAAAATCTGAATTTATCCAACCAAAAATATTTTATTTACTGAAATGAATACCAATCTATATTCCTCACAATGTAGTTTCTTTATTTAATTGTAATATATGTATAATCTATATGTTTTTAGCAAACTTGGACTCTAAAAAGATTGTTGCGTATATATCAGAACTCACCAAAATAATTACTCGTACTAACTTCTAAAACAAAGTTGATCATAAAATTGACGTATTTATTTATAATTATATAATACAACCTTTATCGATGAGCCAGGTACCAATAGCACCAAATCCGGTGTGAACACCAACATAATTTATTGGCATAAAATCTCTGTCTTTCCATGTAAGGAAGGCGTCATCTTCCCCTTCTTTGCCAACCGTAATCACTGAATCACGCCAGCATATCCAAAATCCTCGAAACTCACTAGGATGCAAAATATTTGCGATCCTTACCTCAACTAAATCCGGTTGTTTTTTGTTTTTACGAATAACAGATTTACTGTTGGACCAGCCACCGATGACCACTTCAAACATGGGACCTGTTTCTCCATTCTCCGAGCATAATGCGATGTGCGCGTCATTGGCTGCTCGAACCTTGAATTTAATGATACCATCCGGGGCTGGATACAATTTATATTCCAAATTATCTGGTGTATTGACTTCTGCAAAATTAAATAAAAAGTCAACTTATGTAGAATTGTTTTGTTTATGCTTAAACTGCGAATTTTTATGTTTACGAGTATGTCGTTTAATTTACTTGTGTTAAGATGCACTCTGAATCAATGGATTTGTTATATTTTCCTTCTTACTTTAAATTACACAAGACACATGTTTTAAATTGACTTACACTAGCTCGGTCATTATGGGATTTAATTAAACATTCCCTCTGTAATCGGTAATGAATGCTGTCACATAAAAATTAGGTCAGATAGTTTAAAAATATTTCAAAAATAAAATCAAGAGCAAATAAAAAATGCGAAGTATGTAGGTAAGTCGATTTTGGACTTCATGGTAAAATTGATACTGTGCTAAAGATGTAAAAGATATGATAAATCCAAAGAAGCCGACAGCCACATAGGCTCTTGAAAATCTGAATTTATCCAACCAAAAATATTTTATTTACTGAAATGAATACCAATCTATATTCCTCACAATGTAGTTTCTTTATTTAATTGTAATATATGTATAATCTATATGTTTTTAGCAAACTTGGACTCTAAAAAGATTGTTGCGTATATATCAGAACTCACCAAAATAATTACTCGTACTAACTTCTAAAACAAAGTTGATCATAAAATTGACGTATTTATTTATAATTATATAATACAACCTTTATCGATGAGCCAGGTACCAATAGCACCAAATCCGGTGTGAACACCAACATAATTTATTGGCATAAAATCTCTGTCTTTCCATGTAAGGAAGGCGTCATCTTCCCCTTCTTTGCCAACCGTAATCACTGAATCACGCCAGCATATCCAAAATCCTCGAAACTCACAAGGATGCAAAATATTTGCGATCCTTACCTCAACTAAATCCGGTTGTTTTTTGTTTTTACGAATAACAGATTTACTGTTGGACCAGCCACCGATGACCACTTCAAACATGGGACCTGTTTCTCCATTCTCCGAGCATAATGCGATGTGCGCGTCATTGGCTGCTCGAACCTTGAATTTAAAGATACCATCCGGGGCTGGATACAATTTATATTCCAAATTATCTGGTGTATTGACTTCTGCAAAATTAAATAAAAAGTCAACTTATGTAGAATTGTTTTGTTTATGCTTAAACTGCGAATTTTTATGTTTACGAGTATGTCGTTTAATTTACTTGTGTTAAGATGCACTCTGAATCAATGGATTTGTTATATTTTCCTTCTTACTTTAAATTACACAAGACACATGTTTTAAATAGATTTACACTAGCTCGGTCATTATGGGATTTAATTAAACATTCCCTCTGTAATCGGTAATGAATGCAGTCACATAAAAATTAGTTCAGATAGTTTTAAAATATTTCAAAAATCAAATCAAGAGCAAATAAAAAATGCGAAGTATGTAGGTAAGTCGATTTTGGACTTCATGGTAAAATTGATACTGTGCTAAAGATGTAAAAGATATGATAAATCCAAAGAAGCCGACAGCCACATAGGCTCTTGAAAATCTGAATTTATCCAACCAAAAATATTTTATTTACTGAAATGAATACCAATCTATATTCCTCACAATGTAGTTTCTTTATTTAATTGTAATATATGTATAATCTATATGTTTTTAGCAAACTTGGACTCTAAAAAGATTGTTGCGTATATATCAGAACTCACCAAAATAATTACTCGTACTAACTTCTAAAACAAAGTTGATCATAAAATTGACGTATTTATTTATAATTATATAATACAACCTTTATCGATGAGCCAGGTACCAATAGCACCAAATCCGGTGTGAACACCAACATAATTTATTGGCATAAAATCTCTGTCTTTCCATGTAAGCAAGGCGTCATCTTCCCCTTCTTTGCCAACCGTAATCACTGAATCACGCCAGCATATCCAAAATCCTCGAAACTCACTAGGATGCAAAATATTTGCGATCCTTACCTCAACTAAATCCGGTTGTTTTTTGTTTTTACGAATAACAGATTTACTGTTGGACCAGCCACCGATGACCACTTCAAACATAGGACCTGTTTCTCCATTCTCCGAGCATAATGCGATGTGCGCGTCATTGGCTGCTCGAACCTTGAATTTAAAGATACCATCCGGGGCTGGATACAATTTATATTCCAAATTATCTGGTGTATTGACTTCTGCAAAATTAAATAAAAAGTCAACTTATGTAGAATTGTTTTGTTTATGCTTAAACTGCGAATTTTTATGTTTACGAGTATGTCGTTTAATTTACTTGTGTTAAGATGCACTCTGAATCAATGGATTTGTTATATTTTCCTTCTAACTTTAAATTACACAAGACACATGTTTTAAATTGATTTACACTAGCTCGGTCATTATGGGATTTAATTAAACATTCCCTCTGTAATCGGTAATGAATGCTGTCACATAAAAATTAGGTCAGATAGTTTAAAAATATTTCAAAAATCAAATCAAGAGCAAATAAAAAATGCGAAGTATGTAGGTAAGTCGATTTTGGACTTCATGGTAAAATTGATACTGTGCTAAAGATGTAAAAGATATGATAAATCCAAAGAAGCCGACAGCCACATAGGCTCTTGAAAATCTGAATTTATCCAACCAAAAATATTTTATTTACTGAAATGAATGCCAATCTATATTCCTCACAATGTAGTTTCTTTATTTAATTGTTATATAAGTATAGTATATTTGCTTTTGGCAATTAAAGTATTAAAAGACAACGGCTACTTAATCGGAATAAATAAGACATTACAAGAGTGTGTTCAACCGACATACCTGTTGTCTCAAGGAAAGCCCAACAAAGTCGTCTTATCTTACTTGTCAGTGGACAAGTTTAAAGTTTTCAATCAGTCTAAAAATGAATCAAAATCTTAACTTCAACATCATCTTAAGATCCTGTCCAGCGTACAATGCGAACGTCCAAAGCCGTTTTGCACCGCACTAATTGGCACGTACCAATGCGATTTCCGGCCCAGCAAATCGACTATAGACCAAATATTCACACAAAGGCAAATCCTGGAGACGATCAGCGAGTTTCAAATCGATACGATTTTATCAATTTTAAATCCAAATTCGACAGTATTCATCGCAAGGAAAATCCGAATTTGGGATCCCGGAAAAACTGATCGCGTTGTGTCGCGCCACGCTTACACATACGCTATGTTCATCTCAAGGACTTCCGAGACGTTTAAAACCTGCACCAGATTTCGGCAAGAGGATACGCGATCTTGTGATTTCTTCAATCTCATACTGGAGAAGATAGTGTGGCGGGCAGCTGCACACATGGAAGGCACTATCTTTTACAAGTCAGTCCAACTGTTGGGATTTGCAGATGACATCGACATCGTCGCGCGTTCCCAATGTGTCAGTGGAATCTTTTACGGCAATTCATGAAGGACAAAACAAAATATATGTTGTCGACCGAGAAACGTTCTGTCACGGGTAAAGGAGTTTGTCTAACTAGGAGAAAACGTAAGCTCCACAAATGACATCACAGTGGAGATCCGACGGGCCCGTTTGCGAGGAAGGTGAAGGGATGAGTAGAAACAAGCGCGAACTATACGAGCTGTACCAGTCCCGAAGGCAATAATCCGTCAACTGCACTCCTCCACTGCAGGATATCCGGTATAAAGACCAAGTAATTGCGGACCCACGACAGCATGGTCTTGATGACCGAAAGTTGCGTGCCCAGGACCGTCAGCGAGGGACAGCAGCAATTGCTTAGGCTCCGACCCCCAACGGTTTTCCATGGGTTTTTTCTGGCCAGATAACTAAGCAATCAACTAACATAAGGACCGAAGAAGAGAAATCACCGGCAATTCAGTATCAGTCATCATACACTTCAACAGCTTGAGCAAGAATGTTGGGCATGTTGGTCGATATAATATGATTTTAACTTTCTTATTCGCGCATAATCTAAGTGGAGTCTCCACGCTCGTATTACAAACAAACACAAATTTGTGTGTCCCACCGCTTAAAGTTCAATATGACGAGATTGCGCGGTTCCACCTGCCACTTTCAGACGATCTGCACTCAGAACTAGATCGTCGGCGTTAAATGTCACAATGGGGCGGTCAGCACATAGGACTACGTCTGTAGCGTTAAATAACTGTGCCAAGGTAAATGTGAATACAATTCCTCACCGGTAATCTCCGCTCGGAATCGGCACATATGCCACAAAGTAGTCGGCGGCGTTAAATAGCCTCGTAGTTAATGTGACAAAAGAGTGATGCTGCAATAGCCACCTGTTGACGATTCGTGCACAGAACTTGTCGAGACGTCATGTAACCGTCCGGAGTTGAACACGGGAGGAATTGTATTACATAAAGTTTGTGTTTTCGGCATTGTATATAATTGTGTGGAGTCGATTCTGAGCATTCTATGGATTAAAATCGGTAAAAGTCAGAAAGAAGAAAAACAATATACATGGTAGAATATTGAGGATTAATAACTAAAAAATAAATATTCATTAAAGAAAAACAACGTTTTCCAAGTGAACTTTCGAAGTGAAGGTTATAAAACATAACCTTTACACATGTTGTATATAAGGCACCGAGTACTTGATCGGATGTCAACAGAAAATTCAATGTCAAAATAGTCAAAATACACCCATTTTACGAATTCCGACGCAATTAGTCCGCAATTATTGAATGTATATTCACAACAGATGTTAGAGAAGTAATTGGGATCCGTTTTAACGTTGACCTATAATATACCTTATCGGCATGTTTACATATGATAGCTAAAGCCTGAAAATCAAATCTATAAAAGCATGCTAACTTTATAATAAGCCATACTCTAGGTAACTAAGTCTTACTTAACCCCTTATAATAAAGGATTATTTTTTAAATGTATACCTTATTATAATGCTTAAAATAAGGCAGTACAAGTTTAAGCCTTATGTCCAATGACATGCAATGTTAGAGTAAAGAATACTGCATGCGATCTAGATTCCTTTTGAATAAGGCATATATATAAAGGTATATATAAACTAAGTACAGATATAAACATACATAAACTGTATTTATCAGTAAAGTTTTCTACTGGAATTATTTTGAATTTCATGTCTTTCGATTGTTGTTCGAGATTATTTAAATGAATTATCGCATTATCATCGTCCAGTTTACAGCAAGTTAAGCGAGAGTCTAAAGGCTAGGTTTAGCATTTAGAGATCTTGTAGACAAAGACTTTTTAATTTTTATGTATAATAGGCTCGTTCGTCGTCGTAATTCGAAAACTATCAGGGGTAACACAAGCCGAATACTTGAGGGGTTACGCAAAATTGTATATATACTGTAAAGTAAACTAATTTTGTCACAGACAAATTATTTACATAAATATTGCAAGTGGAGCAAAAAAAAAATGCGTCACTTCTTCAGTCGAATGGGATTTATTACTACGTTCTAGTTTGATCGAACTCGGTCGTCATCTGTTACTCCATATGACAATATTGAATGCAAGTAATGAAAATGTTTACCATACAGGGGTTTTTCGGTGTTTTTATAACTTTTATAAGCAAAATTTATTTTTTGTTTGTTTGTTTGCTTTTTCAAGATAATATTAAATGTTTTTTTGTGGATACACATACGTTTTAATTTGATTCTCGAAAAGATGACCGGAGCCTGATTGATTACAAAAGTAATCAGATTAAACTCAACTCCAATGAAATACATTTCATTGGCATATTACATGCAATCAATGATGAAGATTGCATGCGAATTTCAAGAATAAGTGAAATAAATGACAAAACTACAGCATTTTCACAATAAAATATTTTCCACAAAAAATAGAAAAATATTTAGCTTTCACTTTTCTAAATTTTGAGAACGGATAATATATAATAAGATACCAAAAATTCTACTAATCATGAAATTATCAAATAAAGATATAAAACCCAAATGTACTGTAGAGCAGTGCTTACATTTACCCCTGGCTTGCACAGCTTTCTCAACAATAAGGACAACTATGTGACTGCAATCACAGTTTTTTTAAAATTCATTTTTATTTCTTAAAATTCATTACAAACTTATATACTAGACAAAAGTGTTCAGAACTAGTTCGACAAACATTGTTACTATTTCTAACTTACTGTCCATCGGGGGCACTCTGTAATATATATGTAATATCTCCAAAAATCCATATGTTTAAGGAAAAATTACTTTTGCTGTACAACTTAATATTAAGAAAATTAAAAAAAATAATTACATAACTGTACATATATGCATATGTACTTTATATATATTTATGTACACAGGGGGGGACTCTCCTCAGCACGTTGTGCGACGGAACGTCGTGGTTGAGTCGCCCATCCACAGTTGAACGGGCGATGTGAAAGAGGTTTGTATGAGACCGTGCTTATCCAAATGGAGGAATACTTCTGAGGGGACGAAGCCATTATTACGTATCCTCTCATTGTATTGGGGTTGAGGTAGTAAGCTCCCGAGATCAAGTTTTTGACCGAGGTCATCGCTGTCTTTTTTAAATTGCGTTTTTATGCCACTGAATTTGACATATTTCCCAGCCAGTTCCTTGAGCTCATGTTTATCACATGGTATTCCAAAGTTGGCTCTGGTGACAAGTTATTTTACTTTCAATTTTGTTTAGCTTTTCAGTTGCTTTTGGAATTGAGATTATTCGCCCTTTCCCAATGCCATGCTATGGTGATTGCCCGGCTTTGATTCGATGAAATATAACTGACATTATAGTGTCCTTCAGCTCGACGGTATGTCATTTTCTTTCCCGCCACATCATCCTGGAAGTGGAGCTATACAAAGAAATCCTAAGTAAAATGACTGTTTAAATTCACCCCATACGTTTATATTGCTGTGGTAAATGTTAAAACGTAAAAAAAAACTATAAAAAACATAATAAGATCGCGGTTTAATGATCACTACTTCAACGCATTTTAAAACACATACTCAATGTAAACAATACTAGTATAATTAATACTCAGTATAAATAACTTTTCTTAAACAATAAAAAACACTCACAAAACTGAATTTTACTTTTCAAAGTGAAGTTACTTTCTTGATGTTGATCTCTACCGTGACTCGAAAGAAAACTGCAAGATATTGCGTACACCGAGGAGAGGCATTTCAAATTTTCATTTTATTTTCGTTTGGGTTGCTACGATTTATTTTAAATTGTGGCAATAACCGCCCTTACATTCACCGCAACCCACCCGACTTATGTACTAACAAACATGATGACATACATAGTACATCCAGCTCTAATTATATGTTAATCGACATCTCTTAAATAACCTTTTTTTTCTTCAACTAAAGAATTCACCAGTTATCACGTCCACTCACTGAACTGCCAGTAAATCCTCGACGATACGAAAAATAAATTCAGATGCATTCTTCTGTTTTAAAATGCGCAACATGTTTCCAGGTTTTTTCTTCCGAGAATAATTCAAAACATAATTATATTATTATTCTCTCATGCGTGGAAAGGACCTACAGTTTCTTGCCGACTCCGAACGGCGTAGTTCAGAAGCTTTTTCTAGACAGGTAATACTCTTTGAGCATTGTCAGTGACTCGAAAGAGGTAGAGCCGTTAAATAGGAAAGGTGGTAAATTCGGGTATCGAACCTGGCATACTCTGCGTAGGAGTTGACGCACTAACCCACTACGCCACGAAAACCCTTATTTACATGCAGAAATAATTCATTTATAAGAGAAATATCTTGTGATCATATTTATACCTTATTTAAGCATTGTTATAAGGTTTTTCATAGTTTAACAGTAAGGATTCTCTTGTTTGTGTCCTTTATTTTTCCCTTAGCGTTATAAATCTGACCAATTTCTGGTGGGTATTTTATCATTCATATTCCTACTCATTATATAATTTGTTAAGTATGTGCATTATGTAGTGTCCGACCAAACAATCGATTTCAGCTTCGGCCATCTTTGGCTAAAAATATAACCTTCGGCAAAACATTCTGCTTCGGCCAAATGAGACCGAATATTTGCCGAAACCAAATGTTGAATTTTCTGTAAAAATAGAATTACGGTATATTCCGTATTTGTCATTGCAGGGTAGGTATATGAGCAAGTCGCGCCGTGTTTGTTTGGTTTTGCAAAATTGTCTAGTCCATAGCAGAGATAATGCAGGACAGAGACATCGAATTTCTGCCATTTCTACCCCAAGTCCATGGCGACATTGAGCCATGAGTAAAAAATAAGAGTGTAGTGGAATTTCAACATGCATTTCACATACTTTTACAAGACGGCACACATGTATTCACAGATAGACAGATGAAACAACGTATACGAAATGCTGTCAAATAAAATTAAGGTTCTATAGCCTATGCGAATATTCAGATGCTCTTCGGGTCGAACAAGTTGACACATTTTAACAAGTGCTCCTAAATGTGCTAGAGATGATATTCCAGTAGAACTTCTTAACTTTTTATTAGTGTTAAAATCAAGAGCAATCATCTTATTTTGCTTTTCGTAAACTTGACTACTATTATCACGGTGACTGACGGTGGGTTGGACTCCAAAAGATGCTTTAGAAGTGATGACGTCGGCGGGTGTATCTTCATATTCATCGAATGGTTTGACTTTCACAACGCAAGGCGTAAGGTAGAATGCAAAAAGGGTATTAATAGCTGCTAATTTAATTATAAAAACATACCATTCTATGTAGCATTCTCTTCTACAACCTGGCATACCTTGATTTGATGTTTAAGCTTTTTCTTTTGTTACAATCGAACTCTTTGGAAAATTTAATGTGGGAAAAATTGAATCCACAAGACCACCTCTTTTTACTTGGCCCCTATTTATGGGAACCATCAATGCAAACTACATATAGTAAAATATTTTGGCAATGATTTTCCCATCTTCAAAGCATATTTCCATTTTAAAAGTTCCTTCTAGTTATTTAACATGCATAAAATTTGTGCTGCTTCCGTATGAATTGCATTGTGGAACACCGCAATGTGTTGCACCTTGTCGCTTCTTTTCCATTATTTTAAATAAAATACAGTGATATCAGCTGAAAAACACAAAAATAAGTTATAAATATTACAAACTAGTTTCTAATTCTACATGTTTTATTTACCTTTTTTAGAAAATTATTCTGAATTATTTGTCGTTTCTCAATACTTCACAACCACTATTACCAAAACTACAATAACTTGCCCCGATATTGCGATATTCTTTTTATTGCAATCGAAATCATTGATTCATATTAGTTTTAACAGATATAGATCTGCACGGAATTTCAAATTCCCATACAAATTTTTTCGCGCGAATGAGCTGACGGAATTGGTGGTCGAAATTGAGGTAATAAAAAATGCCAACAGGGGGTGCTGAAGTCAAATGTCGATAAGTTAATTGGGACAATCTTAGTAAAAATGAGGCTGATAATACTATAATATTCGGCTTCGGCCGAAGATGATAAAAAAGCCGAAATTCAGCTTCGGCTTCGGCCGAAAAACTGGCCTTCAGTCGGACTCTACAAAATTATCTATGTGTGCTGCAGCAAATCAGAGAGCAAAAACGGTTTTATTTCAATTTACTTCTGATGTGAAATTAATCCTTTTACTCAATCTTACTTTAATCAGAAGAGCTGCTTGTCAATGATTCTTTTTATCTATTCTAATTACTAACCCGATCATTAGGGTTATCTTACACGCGACCGGAAACTACTGATAAATACCCTTTTTTATGTGTTCGCAGTACCGATATCATATTGAAAGCAATTATTATGTGTTACCATACAAATTGGACTCTTGACACTCGGTGCCCGAGAGATGGTTTTCTGGTCATTGCTTTGCAGTCTTGTTATAATTGCGGGTCTAGGATTAGTGTGGGAAAACTGCATGAAAAAGATCGCAAAATCTGAGTCAATAAAAAATCTGAGTCTTATTATTATTTTTGATAATTAGATCAAGTTTTAAATACACTGAGTAGATGATTTCGAGTATTTTTACATGAAACTGATGGGTACGTGTGTCGACCCATACGCAAAAATAATTTTCAATGTCCTCACCTCTTCTGTCTTGGCCGTGCGGAGTCGACATAAAAAAACTGTAGGTCCCTTCCACTCGTGAGAGAACAATAGCACGCACAACACGAGTGGTTGCTGAGAAGCTAGGCCCTGTTCCTCAATAGCTTGTAGCGCCACCAATATTATTATTATGAACGCAGACTTTTTCTGCTATGTGTATATTCAATGGATTTTCCCTAGGTCGAATTTCGAAAAATCGAACAAATCATGGAGTCCCGCGAAAATTCGACTTACTCAATCTTACTTCAATCAGAAGAGCTGCTTGTCAATCAGTCTTTTTATCTATTCTAATTACTAACCCGATCATTAGGGTTATCTTACACGCGACCGGAAACTACTGATAAATACCCTTTTTTATGTGTTCGCAGTACCGATATCATATTGAAAGCAATTATTATGTGTTACCATACAAATTGGACTCTTGACACTCGGTGCCCGAGAGATGGTTTTCTGGTCATTGCTTTGCAGTCTTGTTATAATTGCGGGTCTAGGATTAGTGTGGGAAAACTCGCAAAATCTGAGTCGCGTTATTATTTTTGATAATTAGATCAAGTTTTAAATACACTGAGTAGATGATTTCGAGTATTTTTACATGAAACTGATGGGTACGTGTGTCGACCCATACGCAAAAATAATTGTCAATGTCCTCACCTCTTTCCTTTCTTCGCCGTGCGGAGTCGACATAAAAAAACTGTAGGTCCCTTCCACTCGTGAGAGAACAATAGCACGCACAACACGAGTGGTTGCTGAGAAGCTAGGCCGTGTTTCTCAATAGCTTGTAGCGCCACCAATATTATTATTATGAACGCAGACTTTTTCTGCTATGTGTATATTCAATGGATTTTCCCTAGGTCGAATTTCAAAAAATCGAACAAATCATGGAGTCCCGCGAAAATTCGACTTAGGGGCAGTTCACTATATAATATATTACAAGTTACCATGTTTGAGAAAATATATGTAAGTTTCTCTCTTTCATCATTTCCATTCTCCTATTGAAACTAATTGAAAAAAGATAATTAAAATAGTTCTATGACAACTATTTTGACAAGTGGTAAACCACTTATAATACATGAGATCAGTTATATTGCAGAGAGTTTCAAATCGATACGCACCACCTTCCTATAGATTTTAAGTCCGCATACGACAGCATTCATCACAAGGAGTTATTCGGGATCCAGGGAAAACTGATCCGTTTGTGTCGCACTACGCTAACAAATACACGATGCACCGTGCAGTTCGTCTCAAGGAGCCGTTTGAAACCTGGACCGGATTTCGACGTCGTGTGATTTCTTCAATTTGGTACGGGAGAAGATAGTGCGCAGGGGTGTAAACACGGTACTACATCGTCGCGCGTTTCCAACTTGCCATAGTGGAAATATTTACGGCAATTGAAAAAGAGGCGAAGCGATCTGGTGATAAGATCAATGAGGATAAAACAAAGTATATGTCGACCAAACAACGATCCGTCCCTCACCATCTAACAAAACATCACAATCGGCAGCTAAAATTTCGAGGTAGTAAAGGAGTTTGTCTACCTCGAGGCAAACGTAAGCACCACAAACATCATCACTGTAAAGATCTGACGTAGAACCACCTTTGGCAACCGGTGTTACTTCGGTTTGTCAAGACAATTGGCGACAAAACTCCTGCCTCGAAGGACTAAGAACCTGCTCTACAAAACTCTTATTTTGCCAGTCCTGCTATATGAAGCCGAAAGCTGGACGACAAGCAAGACTGCAGAGTTGATCTTTAGGCTATTACTACCACGCAGATAGGTAAGGGGCTAGCTAGTGAATACACAACGCACACTTAGACCATGTTGGTCCATTATGATACCCACTGTCAGAATACTACAACTGATAGACCACTCCAGTGATAGTGCCATTAATTTGAGCCCAACGGGACCAGATAAAAGCGTATTCAAAATTTGCTTTCGCTGGGATTCGAACCGGGGACCCCACTCACTAGAGATGTACGATTGCGAATGAATCTCGCAATCGATAAATCGATAATTGTTAAACATGAAATTGAATTGTCGATTTATTCGATTTTATTAATAAACAATCGAATCGAATTTAAGAGAATTTATTTACAAAATTTAATTACAAATTAAATTACAATCGAGAGAGTAGTTAGAAGAGTTCGAATGTATAATTTTCTCGATTTATCTGTAGGCATCTGTGTGCTTGTTGAATTTTTTTGTTTTGTTTTCGTTTGGTCTCTTAGATTTGTGTTCTTGTGGTAAGCAGAAGTAGGATTGCAATGTTTATATTTAGTTTTGTTTAACTTGTTCTCGGAGAATTTGTCAAAAATTTCCAAACTATTCAAAAATATTTATTTATTGAAAACATAGTAATAACACTACAGAGCAAACAATTGAATCGACTGAAATCTATGTAGAAAGCAAATGACAAAAAGCACTTTCAGTCATGCAAATTGTACATTGTACACAACAAATTACAAATATCGCACATTCATCTGTGTCCTCTTCGAGAATATATACATGTATGTAGTAATTTGTTTTTTTTTTTTTTTTTTTTTTAACGCAATTTTATTTAATTCAATTTTATATTTCTTACTTGCTAGACAAAATTACTTAAAACTAGCTTAACTAACTTAAGAATTACAATTGTTCTTAATACTAACCTACTGACCCTATGCGGGTACTCTAAGCTAATCTGATCTATGTAATAAATGTGCCTTTCGGCTTAATCTACGTTTTTTTCTTTTTTTTTAGTCATTAAGACAATCTTTTATTTTTTTATTCATTTGCCAAGAAAACTTGTAAAAACTTGGCTAAACTTAACTACTTAAACTACCTTATTCTAACTTAATTACTATTATTTACTAACTTAACCTAACATAAAACTTAATACTATCTTAACTATGTCCGTAACAGTACGGACACGTGCACCAGGGCGTATATGTTGTGTATATGCCGAACATATATAATTTATACGCCGTGATGCACCTTTTTTTTTGTTTTTGATTCATATATGTTTTTTTTTTTTTTTTTGTTTTTCTCTTAATATCTACCTTACAAACTATGTAAGCTGGCCACTATGGTCAGCTATCTGATCCTCTTGAAAAGCTAGCGGTGGCGGAGGCTGGTTTTGGTGTGTCTTTCCTATCTCGAGCGGGGATCGCTCTACTGAACCGGAGGAGATCCTCGTGTATACACGGTACTACATCGTCGCGCGTTTCCAACTTGCCATAGTGGAAATATTTACGGCAATTGAAAAAGAGGCGAAGCGATCTGGTGATAAGATCAATGAGGATAAAACAAAGTATATGTCGACCAAACAACGATCCGTCCCTCACCATCTAACAAAACATCACAATCGGCAGCTAAAATTTCGAGGTAGTAAAGGAGTTTGTCTACCTCGAGGCAAACGTAAGCACCACAAACATCATCACTGTAAAGATCTGACGTAGAACCACCTTTGGCAACCGGTGTTACTTCGGTTTGTCAAGACAATTGGCGACAAAACTCCTGCCTCGAAGGACTAAGAACATGCTCTACAAAACTCTTATTTTGCCAGTCCTGCTATATGAAGCCGAAAGCTGGACGACAAGCAAGACTGCGGAGCTGATCTTTAGGCTATTACTACCACGCAGATAGGTAAGGGGCTAGCTAGTGAATACACAACGCACACTTAGACCATGTTGGTCCATTATGATACCCACTGTCAGAATACTACAACTGATAGACCACTCCAGTGATAGTGCCATTAATTTGAGCCCAACGGGACCAGATAAAAGCGTATTCAAAATTTGCTTTCGCTGGGATTCGAACCGGGGACCCCACTCACTAGAGATGTACGATTGCGAATGAATCTCGCAATCGATAAATCGATAATTGTTAAACATGAAATTGAATTGTCGATTTATTCGATTTTATTAATAAACAATCGAATCGAATTTAAGAGAATTTATTTACAAAATTTAATTACAAATTAAATTACAATCGAGAGAGTAGTTAGAAGAGTTCGAATGTATAATTTTCTCGATTTATCTGTAGGCATCTGTGTGCTTGTTGAATTTTTTTGTTTTGTTTTCGTTTGGTCTCTTAGATTTGTGTTCTTGTGGTAAGCAGAAGTAGGATTGCAATGTTTATATTTAGTTTTGTTTAACTTGTTCTCGGAGAATTTGTCAAAAATTTCCAAACTATTCAAAAATATTTATTTATTGAAAACATAGTAATAACACTACAGAGCAAACAATTGAATCGACTGAAATCTATGTAGAAAGCAAATGACAAAAAGCACTTTCAGTCATGCAAATTGTACATTGTACACAACAAATTACAAATATCGCACATTCATCTGTGTCCTCTTCGAGAATATATACATGTATGTAGTAATTTGTTTTTTTTTTTTTTTTTTTTTTAACGCAATTTTATTTAATTCAATTTTATATTTCTTACTTGCTAGACAAAATTACTTAAAACTAGCTTAACTAACTTAAGAATTACAATTGTTCTTAATACTAACCTACTGACCCTATGCGGGTACTCTAAGCTAATCTGATCTATGTAATAAATGTGCCTTTCGGCTTAATCTACGTTTTTTTCTTTTTTTTTAGTCATTAAGACAATCTTTTATTTTTTTATTCATTTGCCAAGAAAACTTGTAAAAACTTGGCTAAACTTAACTACTTAAACTACCTTATTCTAACTTAATTACTATTATTTACTAACTTAACCTAACATAAAACTTAATACTATCTTAACTATGTCCGTAACAGTACGGACACGTGCACCAGGGCGTATATGTTGTGTATATGCCGAACATATATAATTTATACGCCGTGATGCACCTTTTTTTTTGTTTTTGATTCATATATGTTTTTTTTTTTTTTTTTGTTTTTCTCTTAATATCTACCTTACAAACTATGTAAGCTGGCCACTATGGTCAGCTATCTGATCCTCTTGAAAAGCTAGCGGTGGCGGAGGCTGGTTTTGGTGTGTCTTTCCTATCTCGAGCGGGGATCGCTCTACTGAACCGGAGGAGATCCTCGTGGGTGCGAACGACATCCGGTTCGTATTGAAGTCGCCTATCCACTTTTCGGCGTACGACATGGAAGATGATAGGACATCCTTGTGGATCCTGTATTAGGCCAATTGTGTCTAGATAGAGGAATGCTTCGGGAGGAATAAAGCCGTTAAGGCGCACCCTTTCATGGTACATACTATTGGGGTAGTAAGCCCCAAAGATCAGACTGTTGGACGAGGTCATAGCTCGTGCAGTGTGCCTTCTGATTAGTTTAATTATAAAATTATCTACCCTATTCACGTTTGCCTCGTTGTACAGGACCTCGTTAGGGTAGTACTTCTTGTACTCAGACTCGGGTGTGCGATACAGACGGAGACAGCTCCTAAGACACTGCCTCTCGAACACCCTCATCTTTTCCATCTGGGAAGGACTCACGTTGAACCACAATGGACAACCGTACACCATAATAGGCCGTACTAGGGCCATGTAGCAGATTACCTTCACTCTGGTATCAAGTTGGCTGCTGAAAAACAACCTTCTTGCCGCAGCAAAGGCTTTTCTGGCTTTCGTCAGAGCAATATCTATATGTTTGTCAAAATACAGATATTGATCCAGCCAAATGCCTAGGTATCTAACTACACTTTTTACAGCTAACGGCCGACCATGCGGGTCAACTATGCCGAACTTACGCCAGTTTTGGCGCGTATCCCGCGATGCCCTGTCCAACGGGGTTCGGAAAAGACTAGTTTCGCATTTCTGGAAGTTGATAAGCAACTTCCAGTCGTCGCAAAATTGCTGGATTTTCTCGAAGTCACGCTGCAACAAGATGTTTATTACCTCGACCTTCGGACCTGATCTGTACGCAACTAGGTCGTCGGCGTACGCAATTAAGTGCGGCATGGAACCTATAAGATCTGCAGTGAATATGGAAAACAGGATCGGGGAACCAATGGCCCCCTGTTGCAGACCGTTTTTAATGTTAAAGACCGTAGTGGAAGTTACGTCACCATTTTTCACAACGAACTTTCTACCTGTTATCATGTCATAGATCATGTATAGCAATGGTTTACTTATGCCAAGCCTGACCAACTTGAGGAAGAGGCCCTCTAACCAAACGGTGTCGAACGCCTTCTCCAAGTCAATCAGGCAGGCACCTGTGCACTGATTTTTGTTTTTATTCCATTGTATGTCGGACACCAGTTTTGACGCGGCATTAATGGTATCATGCCCCGCTCGGAATCCGAACTGGTTGTCCGGTATGATTTTCTTTTCATCAGCCCATTGCTTCAGAACTCGAATGACTATCTTTTCAAAAACCTTGCTTATGCAGGGAAGAAGACTGATCGACCGAAGATTTGTCGGAATGGACTTATCTTTGTCCCGTTTAGGGATCGGTTGAACAACAGCTGTTTTCCAGTGCGTGGGGTAATGTGCATTACTCAGCGCATTGTTGAACAGGGTTGTGTAAGTTTGGACCGCTTCGGGGGGAAGATGGCGAAGCACAATGTTCGGTATTCCATCGATTCCCACTGACTTTTTCTTCTTCAGCGAGTGGAAGATACCCTGGAGATCTTCTTGAGAAATCAAGATGTGATTCCCATCATTGGCGACGGCACTATGTGCCATGTTCTCGTCATTGAACCTGGTGAACCCTGGATTCTCTGATCGCCATTGACTTATCTCATTGCGGAGATAGAAGTGGTTTAGCAGGGCTCTGTTCTCCAGATCGTGATTCGGCCTACTAACCTCGTTGACCGTATACACTCTCTGGAACACTGCACCAATAGCTGTAACCTTCTCCTGGGGATCTTCCACCGCAAAGAAGTCATTGTCTAGCACTGCCTCATCTGGATCGATGCCAACTGAAGTCAGTAAGTGTTCGTTGTAATTTGTAACTGGACTGCTCTGTACAATCGCTAACTATCTCTCTCATTCTTCCAATCTCTCTCTCTCTCTCTATGTATATATCTACGCAATCGTAGTATTGTTGCACAATCAACGAGTAACAATTGACTCCGTTCGATTTTAATTCGAATAAATCGAATTGAAAGAACAATCGAATAATTCGATTATTTTTACTTGCAATCGCCCATTGCTACCACGAACCAAGGGCAGGCACTTAACCAACTGCGCCATCCAGCTACTACACGTAAACATGTCATGCAATTATTACATATAACAATATGAATAACACCTTGTGTACTATGACGATCTATTGAGGTGTATGACACACGTGTAACAAAACTTCTATACAGTACTAATTTATCGATTTATAAGCATAATAAGCATAATACCCAACTTAACTACTGAAGTCACTTTCCATGTGATCTTATTTCAATTCACAATTCAATCCTAATATTCCAATAATTCACCACCAATGCGTGTATCATCAAAATTGTAAAAAGTGTTACAAAAATGTTAAAAATGTATATCATAGAAGATATAAAACACATTCAGGCGATTCAGTTCATAAACATCTTAATCTATATGAATAAAAATCGCACGTTGGTTCGTAAAGATCCACATATCTCAAAACTCTCCAGACAGATTGACTTACAATTTTGACAACATTCATCAGAGCCGCACAAGTTTTTGGTGTTCGTTTCGTTCCTAGTAGATGGCGCTATTGTTACTCCACCATGAACGGTTAAATAATCATATTTTGTCGGTCGCGTGGGTGCGCGGGTCAAGTTGAGTAGATTTATAGATTTTGCAAGCTGGCACAATCTTTAGCTAGCTGCTTCCAATTGAACACGCCATTTTTGTTGAGGTCTTTCTCCCTATTGTGTTGTACAATAGAGAACGCGCTGGAATAGATCAAGGGCTGCTTTTGAGATTGTCCAGGCTTCCTCATCATAGATGGTCATGGTTCCTAGAGAGGACTCTACCGTGCTAGAAATTGTACGGACTTTTGGAAGATCTTTTTTGTGATTTTGATGAATGATTTTAAAAAAGTCACATTACAGCGTGTCGCTTTGTCTAAAACCTTTTTTGACATTGAGAGTCTCGGTGAGTTCGGTACCGACCTTGAAGGAGCAGCGAAAGTTCTTGATTGACCTTCCAGCACAACCAGACAAGTTTGGCAGGAATGTCAAAACTAAACATTACGTTGTATAACTCGTCTCTCAGAAATGAAGTATTAGAGAGATGAGCGATTTCTTGGGATTTTTCCAGGATCAGCTGTAGTTTGGTTGGACGCGTTGATAAAAAATGACCAGGTTATGAACTAATGGTTTCAGGCATTCACACAAAACGGCAGAGAGGATCTCTCTCTCTATCTCTCTATCTCTCTCTCTCTCTCTCTCTCTCTCTCTCTCTCTCTCTCTCTCTCTCTCTCTCTCTCTGCTGATCTCCATGTGCCTCGATCTCCATGTGTTCTCTAGATAGTGTGCAACAACAGCTTTATTCGACATTAGTCCCTATATCGCTATCTTGACTTCGCCTAGGTCGGGGGAACGGAGTAGAATATTCTGCCTATCAGCGTTATTGGTGTCTTCTTCGCCGTTTAACAATCAACAGAAGTCATTTTCCCACATTCTTTCTTCGTTACGAGAGGCTTCTGGTCGAATTTTGTACCCCTTGGATATTTGTTTTACCCGTTGGTAGAACTTTCGGACATCACTTCTCCCGCAACGCCTCTCCACTTCCTCGATCGCGCGCTTCTCATGCTATTTCTTTTACCTTTTGAGAAGCCGGTGCTTTTCAATTCTCTTAAATTCCTCGGGCTCACGAGCCGCTGTCGACTTCTGTCCAGCATCGCCTTATATGCTGCTTGGTTCGTTGAATGCGCCTGCCTGCATTCGATGTCAAGCCAGCGCTTTTTTCAAGGTGGCGTATTAAAACTCAATACATCAGAAGCAGGTTCTCTAATGGTGTTTCTACAACGCTTCTATTGTTCGTCGATTGTTTCGCCTGGCAGGTTTGGATTCTCTGAGAGCTTCAGGGATACTCGATCGGAAAAATTCCTAGCGGTCGATTGCCAATGTATCTTTCCGGCGTCCTATCGATATCCGGGTTCTCACCTTGGCTAGAACAAGGAAATGATCCGAGTCGATGTTGGCTCCTCAGAATGTTCGGACATCGAGAGTGTGGATGTGGGGGAAGGGAACCGCGTACTAATTACAGAGAAGTTTCGGCCCGTCACAAAGTCCACAAAACTAAGTCCGTTATCGACTGCAATTTTGTGCAGGATTTCTTTCCCGATGACTCTAGCAAAGATGCCTTCTTCGCAAAGCTTTGCTTTTATATCTCCTAGAAAGATCTTTGTGTAGTAGATGGAGTATTAATCAACCTTTCTAGAAGATCGTCCTTGCTACTGCTATCCTTATCCTCTGTTGAGGTGGTTTATTATGAGAATCTCGCCCATGTATTGAGATCTTAAGACTATGAAACTTGTCATACCTTAAACAACAAACCCGCATACAAAGAAGCGAAGCATTCGCTCTTTCTAGCAACAGCCGTAATAGATGTCATAATTGTTCATCCTCTTTTGCCCGATCGATACCATGCCCATCGCGAAATTTGGACGGCAGAGATGTCTGCTTTATAGGCTTCTAGGGCCTCCGCAAGTTCATCGGCTACTCGTTGTCTGCTCTCGCCAGTCTTCGCAGAACAAGTCGGTTTGAGCCTCTTCGTCTTGTGTGCGCCACCTTGTACATGGGCGCCCTCTGTTGCGTTGCCCAACAAGCTCAAAGTCTAAGAATCTTCGGGCCGGAGCTAAGTTGTACATATGATCTACATGGCCTAACCATCCTAGGCGTTGGATCCGTGGACGCCTGGCTAAACTCGTGTCCATACAGTTCGTGGTTGAACCTTCTTCTTCAAATGTCATCAACGCAAACAGAACCAAAGATCACGCACAGAGCTTTTATCTCGAAAAGACCGAGTAGTCTTCCGAGAGAGGGCTCTGTTACTCAATTGCCTTTTGAGCTCCAAAAAACAGCGGTTGGCAATTGTTGTTCTGGGCTTGATCTAGGTACTGATATTGTTTGCACTGTTAACCGCGAAGTCGGGGTAGTCCTTTGCTACCTCGAAGTCATAGCAACCTATGACGTTCTGGTCGAAATACTCGCTTATAGGAATCTATAGGAGAAACTCGTTTAAAAGAAACACTAATAAGAACACCATGTCCCTTCCAATATTTTTACCTATGTAAAATATGTATATCATTAAGAAAAACACGGATAAAAGAAGCAGTTTTTATATCACCAACTTTTTATATTCTAGTTCTATATAAAGTTGGATGAATAAAAGAAAAATATTTGAAAGAAACATTTATCAATAAATCCAAATTGTCAACGAGCAATTAAGAAAATAGTTGATGGATAAAATGACATTACATTTACATTAATGGTGAAATTCAGTTATCGTCCAGTTTGAAATTGGATTCGAAGTTGTACTTTCACAGAAAAATGTGCATCAACGGTAAGGAAAAATAACATTAAAAACAAAACTATCAATATTACAAGAAATAAGATTAAATAGTCAAAAGGAAATCTGCGGCAATATAAAAATGATCAAGCACCTTGTATAAAATAATAAAAAATACAAAAACCCTTGATGACTAAAAATATAGATGTAAAAATTAAAATATAAAGAGCAACATAGCTGGAAAATACGAAGTGCTTGACAAAGTCATAAACTAATAATTCGAGAAGGTGATTGAAATAATGCGAAATTAGCATGTCCGATTTTCCTGCAGAAAGCCCAACAAATTGCAATTCAGTTGGAAATCCTCAACTTCATTGCTAACACAGGCGTTTTTTGCGTGTTACCATTTTTCTTTCCATTTTTTCGTTAGTGAATCATTTTTCTTACAACCGTTTTTCAGATATAAGAGAAACTCGCTTAAACGACAAGAATTTGGCGGGCATTTTGGAGTTTCTTACAAGCGTAATGTACTGTATTATTAATCACTCCACACTCTTAAGTAAAATATGAATGCGCCCATATACATATTTATTTTATATTTTTGTTTAACATTTTTATTTTGAAATGAAGGCAAAAACGTATATAATGAACACATAGTACATATAGCACTTTCACTTTTAGTTTAGCTTGTTCTATTTATGATTGATTAATTTGCTAAGATTACTGAGATAATTTTCGCCCGAATGTTTGTTGCTCGAACGAACGAGATGAATCTGACGTTTTCAAGAAGTCAGAACCACATACATAAATACATAATAACAAGACGAAAGAATTCTATACGTGAACAAATGTCGAATGGAATATGTTAAGATATTATTTATGAAGAGATAAGATTTTGTCTACAAGATTGGCGAAATTTTAATAATATTGTTTACTATATATTGTTTATATAATTCTTGATTTCGTCTATATACATACATACATATTATGCACATATATCATCGATTATGCGGAGATTGAACCACCACAAAAATCAGTGTTTTGAAATTCAATGATTTAAGAGGAATTTGACATAACATAACTTCATGGAACATATGGACGCATAGACATGTCTGAAGAAAACTTCTTCTTCTTCATTTGGCGCTACAGTCCGGGGTGGACCTGGGCCTCAACCAACAAGCCTCTCCAGCTAGCACGGTCTCTGGCTAGCTGTCTCCAGTGTCGCACGCCAAGTTGGTTGAGGTCCTTCTCCACCTGGGTGCGCCACCTTAAACGCGGGCGTCCTCTGTTGCGTTGTCCCACGGGTTCGGAGTCGAAGACTCTCCGGGCCGGAGCTGAGTTGTCAATACGCTCTACATGGCCTAGCCATCTTAGGCGTTGGATCCGAAGACGCCTGACTAGACTCATGTCGCTGTACAGCCCGTACAGTTCGTGGTTGAATCTTCTCCTCCAAAAACCGTCAACGCAAACAGGACCAAAGATCGCACGCAGAGCTTTTCTCTCGAAAATACCAAGGACTTCCTCATCCGCTTTTGAGATTGTCCATGCCTCCGCGCCGTACAGCAGGACTGGGATGATCAAGGTCTTGTATAGGGTCAGCTTGGTCCTTCGAGAGATGGCTCTACTACTCAATTGCCTCTTCAGCCCATAGAAACAGCGGTTGGCAAGAGTTACTCTGCGTTTGATCTCGGTACTGATGTTGTTTGTACTGTTTACTGCGGAGCCGAGGTAGACGAAGTCCTTGACTACTTCGAAGTTATAGCTGCCCATTGTGACGCTCTGTCCAAGACGTCGATGTTGTGTGTCCTTTCTTGATGACAGCATATACTTCGTTTTGCCCTCATTCACCGCTAGACCCATTTTAGCCGCCTCCGCCTCAATGCCAGCAAACGCCTCTTTGACGGCTCGCTGTGTTCTGCCAATCACGTCAATGTCATCCGCGTATGCTAGCAGTTGTACGGACTTCTGGAAGATCGTGCCTCTAGTGTTGGCGTGTGAGTCTTGCACGATCTTCTCCAGGATGATGTTAAAGAAATCACATGACAGCGCGTCGCCTTGTCTAAATCCTTTTTTGACATTGAAGGTCTCGGTGAGTTCGTTACCGACCTTGATGGAGCAGCGAGAATTCTCCATCGTCATCCTGCACAACCTGACGAGTTTGGCAGGAATGTCAAAACTAGACATGGCGTTGTATAGCTCGTCCCTATGCACGCTGTCATATGCGGCCTTGAAATCGACAAAAAGGTGGTGGGTGTCGATTTGCATTTCTTGGGTCTTTTCCAGGATCTGCCGTAATGTGAAAATCTGGTCGATGGTGGACTTCCCTGGCCTGAAGCCACACTGATAAGGACCTATCAGGTTATTTATAAACGGCTTCAGGCGAGTACACAAAACGGCAGAGAAGATCTTGTAGGCGATGTTCAGGAGACTTATCCCTCTATAGTTGGCGCAGTCAAAGGGGTCTCCTTTCTTATGGATCGGGCAAACGATACTGAGATTCCATTCATCGGGCATGCTCTCCTCCGACCATATCTTACAGATGAGCTGGTGCATACGCCCAACCAGATCATCTCCAGCTGCCTTAAAGATTTCAGCGGACAGTCCGTCCGCACCGGCAGCTTTGATAGACTTCAGTCTTGATATTGCTATCTTGACCTCGTCTAAATCGGGGGGACGGAATTCTCGTCGATCATCGTCCATACTGAGTGGAACATTCTGCCTGACAGCGGTATTGGTGTCATCATCGCCGTTTAGCAGTCTGCAGAAGTGGTTCTTCCAAATTCTCAGTATCGACTGCGACTCTGAAGAAAACTACAATTATTTATAATGAAATGAAATACCTACATACAGGCGAGTACACACATTTCCCGAATAAAGATTTCACCGGAAGATGTTATATATTTGCGCTATAAACTTAGTGTGTAAACACAATTTATTTGTTCACACGGATCACAAAAACTATGCTGTTATACATTTTAAGCATCGTAGGGACAGTAACAATTGTAAATGTCATAAGACTATTTAATGCTATTCATCAATCATAACACTAAACAAAATTACACAATGCCTGCGAATACTTTCAAAATGTTGTTTATAACCGCGAAACTGCCAACAATGTTCTCAAAATCGCTGAAGGGGCCAATTAGCTGTGAAGTCAGCTATCTTTGTAACAGAAATGAAGTATTACAGAGTTAGCCTACTTCTCAGCTGATTGCCCCCTAGTCCATCGGCGAATTTGAGTGCTTTTTTGACAGATATTCATGCATTTTTGACGGTTATTCATGAAATAACTGCCGTCCTCTGATTGGTCAATTTGGTTTAAGAACACCTTATAAAAAACAGTTGTCAACACTTTCAAGGGGCAAGAGCGGTAGAAGTCAGTCTTCTCTGTAATACTTCATTTCTGCTTTATAGTATATACCTATGTATACTCTAACTATAGTATAATTGGTTTCAGGAGTTCATAATAATTCGGAGATGTTCGAAATATCTTACATATTTGATATGCCATTGCTTAAGAGTTAACACTTTAACAGTGAATGAAGTCATTAGTTAAAAACAACAAATTATTACAAACTTATAATCTCGCAAGATTTACTCACCATTTGGTATCTTGTGTTATTTTGAACACACTTGTTAGAAATAACAAAATAAAAATGCATTGATTTCAACTACGAGTCACACTTAACCAAAACCGGGAATAGACTGACTAGGGATTTTTTGAATGTGTGTTTTAATCAAACATTCAAGTGTGTTCAAGAATGAGAGATAACAGATGAAATACATCATCGGTGTTCGATTTTCGCTCGCTCTGTGCAGCTTACGTCACTGGCGACGTCTGATTTGAAAGCTCTATGTAAATTCTGATTATTCTCATACGAATTGCGAGAAATGAAATTAAAATCTTTTTGTTCAGTACAATCGTGTTTTGAAAGTGTTTCGTAATGAAATACGTGTTTAGATATATTGTTACGCTTTAAAGAAAGTCTAAGTAAAATTAATCAAATTATCCGAAAAACAGAGTCCGGAATGATCACAGGATTGTGAACAAATGAAACACAAATGTTCACTTTTCCATTAAAACACTCGAATTTATTTACAAACTCCTTAAAGACCACTATCACTTTTTGCACAAACTTTACAATGTGGCGATTCCTTTACCTATCGTGCCAGCTGGAAAGGCTTGTTGGTTGAGGCCCAAGGTCCAACCCGGACTTAAGAATTGGATTAGTTAGGAGTTCACATAGACATTGCATCCCAAACAACGAACAAAATGATGCGAATTATATTCTATCAATCGAAAGGGTTCTCTTGTAGTTGCCAAACGAAATAAAATAATCAAATGCTTAAGTTTGTTCTTTTCAGTAAAACCCTGCGCGTCCTTGTCCAGAAGTAAAACGGCGCTCCGCCGCACAGTGGTCCCGTTGTATGGGAGAGTTGGAAATAAATCTGTAAGATTTGAACACGTGAATCGATCTTAATGAAACATAGTGTAAATACTACGAGATCTTATTATGTTTCAAAAATGGTTGATGTATCTCATAAGCTAACGGAGTAATCTTAAGTTAAAAAAATAAAAAAAAAACACTTTTTTTTGTTTAAATGCATAAAATAATTATTTATTATTGTCGATGACTCGAAATTGGGACTTAAAGCAAATTTGTAATCACTATTTATATATATATAAATTCAATTTTACAAGTTTTGGTAACGTACACTTTATTTGGAATTAAGGAAACTAAGCAATTCAGTATAATAAGGCTTGAGCTTCAGTATTAAGTGGCAGCGAATCCTTTGTTTTGGTTCAGGCCTTAAATACGCAATCCAGGGATCAGAGGATACCAACATTTGATGATTAACATCTTCATTTGTTGCCGAACGAGAAAATTGTCTACTATTATTAATGCGATAGTACCTATAGTCTTTATTCCGACTTTCCTGCGCCTCCTCTGACAATGATCCGACGGGCAAGGCTGCAGATGATATTATTTCTGCTCCTTGGAACAGAATTTTATGGCATATAATACCGGGGATATAAATTTATAGCCATTGTAGCGGTTTCCTGGGCATATTGTCTCCAGGATAACACTGAATCTTTTTATGAGTTGCACATATATTTCCGTTATTTCTGCCGGTGATAATGTGTCTTCAAAAAATCTTCTAGATGTGTTCCCATCGTTGGTTGTGCCAAATCCTTGCTTTATTATATCTACTTTAATACCCATTTTTTGTATGAACTTCAGCTGAATTTGACTCTTCCTTGCCTGGTGTACATGCTGTGTCTTTTTTGTTGTTCTCCAAGCTCTAAACTCCAAATTGTAGAAGAACCATCGACATGCATTTATGACACCGCAAACAAAACAAGATAAAAGCAATTAGTTTAATAATTATAACAATTTTATGACCCAAAGAATTCTAATTCACAATAATAAAAACATCCTCGGCATCTCGCATAGCGTTTGCACAATACATGCATTGCAAGGGAAATCGTTTGAAAATGCCGAAAAATGCACGACATTCCTCCACTTAAATGCATCGTACTCCCAAAGTGATCCAAAGTGATCTTTAGTTTTTTCAGCATCGATAGACAATACTTTTCGCATTTTTGTTATAGTCCATCAAGCATTGAAATGCCCCTCTCAAAATGTGCCTTTACTTAAAAGCCTGGTTTAAGAAATTGGTAAGCAATAAGAAAAAACTGAAAACGCAGTTTTAAAGCAAGATGTATGACCTTTTTAAAAAAAATTTACTTTAGGTTCCAATGTACATAATTTTAGGAAATATGGCACATCAAATTTGCTTAAAAAATACGTCAATTTTTGTAATTTTCAAAGTCCCAACTTTGAGCTAACGGTACAGCCAAACGGATGATCCAAAGTCAAACAAATTTTGGCTTTCTAGGTTCTCATATTTGTAGAATCGAAAAACATAAACCATTTGGCCGGGAAAAATATGTCACTACGGGTATTTATTTCCACTGCGGGACCACTGTGCGGCGCAGGAAAGTCGGAATAAAGACTTTAGGTACTATAGCATTAATAATAGTAGAAAATTTTCTCGTTCGGCAACAAATGAAGATGTTATTCATCAAATGTTGGTATCTTCTGATCCCTGGATTGCGTATTTAAGGCCTGAACCAAAACAAAAGATTCGCTGCCACTTAATACTGAAGCTCAAGCCTTATTATACTGAATTGCTTAGTTTCCTTAATTCCAAATAAAGTGTACGTTACCAAAGCTTGTAAAATTGAATTTATATATAAAAATAGTGATTACAAATTTGCTTTAAGTCTCAATTTCGAGTCATCGACAATAATAAATAATTATTTTATGCATTTAAACAAAAACAAGTGTTTTTTTTTATTTTTTTGACACTGAGTATGCAATTAATCTTCGTCATTCATTGCATTTTGCGTACAAAATATATTTCATTGAATTTATTCATTGAAATTCTTGGTTTAGCGCCGATAAACTAGCTAAGGCCGCTCACACACAGGAAACTTTTGTCGGCGATTTTTCCATCTTGTTGGCAAGGGAGGTGAGACGTGATAGGGGTAGCCCGCGTCTCGTGCGCTCGGGGTTTGCTTTTGGTTTTTCTATTCTCTTTTATCTCTCTTCGATTTTTCTTTGAGTTGCTTTATTCTCATGCTCTCAATTTTGGGCATCGGAAGCATGCTGTACATGAGTGAGAAAGAGATGACACATGTGTGAGAGAGGGTAGGAAACAGAACAAGTTCAGAATTGAGATCTCAATTGCAGATACTGAAGGATCTCCTGTGTGAAAGTGGCAAAAGATCACAAAAGGAATTTTGAAAAAATCGCCGACGAATCTTAGCGAGTGTTATAGCGGCCTAACTGACACGAATCGCCACTGCGGGGTATACACTACCGTGTACAACAATCATTTCGGAAATACTCTTCGGAGTTATGATGCGTTCCTCCACTTGTTTATAGATGGCGGTGTATGGAGGTGATGTGGACTGAATGGTGGTGGAATGACTTGTGGACTGAGGTGGTTAGTGTTGTTGTCCACACTATTATCATGCTATTCGCACAGCGGACCCTTCCTACAGTCGGAGGAAATGCTGAATTGCAACAACGGCCGCGTGACGCTCTCCAGAAGAATGGAATTTATCCAGAAACACACGAATTCGGATATGAAGTTGATGAAACATCTGGAAGTATGGCTCCGGTGGATCTGTCACAGATAATAGCGATGATGCAACATTTGTTCCAAGAAAAGCAGCTATCTCGTGATTCGTTGGAGAAGCTGAAGCAATCGCTTGGCCGTGTTTTCTAACGGTTACTTCGATCGCCTTAGTTAGAGACTTTTTAACTTTAAAATCTAAAATATTTTTTCTCAAAGTATTTCGAAAATATAGAGAAAGATGCGAAACAATGCGATTTCAAATAGTACTCAATCAAACTCAAAATGTTATACCTGCGGGTTAGCGAAAAACGAGAAAATGGAAAGAAAAGCGATACATTTGTTCGATGGTCAAAATACGAAAGATTTTTATTTAATTCTTTCGTACTTCAGTCTAGTGACAATATACGGTTTTAGTACTTCAAATTTAAAATGGTTTAACATAATAATGTAGCTCTGCGTAAGAATTCAAATTTTGGTATAACAGCTTACGAAGTTTTGCAACTGTTAGCCATCGGAAACGGAATGCGTTGACCTTATCAATTTTTAGCACAAAGCAATATGTTCTAATAAAGATAATTTTCAGTCTTGATCCAGACGAAACCAAACACAGTATTGTTTCTTTTCTACATATTCATTAATAAAAACACCAAAAATCTGTGCTTTGCTACTAAACGGTTGTACAAAGTCCGGGTAAACCGGGGCGCCTGGCAACGCTACTGCTATCCCTCATTCACTTCGAAATAACAAAAACTACACATTCAAATATTTGATAATACGATCGCACTTATAATAATAAGACTAAATAATTATAATCAACAACCCCCAACAATACATTTTTTTATTTTTCATTATTTTCAATAAAAAATGACCTTTACTGACATGAGAAACTACAAAAGTAAATTTTAATGGGTTTGAAAAATATAAACCTTTTTCCATACAAAATGTAATGTACAAGCACACACGAGACACATCAAAAATTAAATACGAATAAACATTTTTCCAAAGCCAACAACTTTGATACAAGGATATGACGCTGGTATGTAAGATATGTTGGTTTATACAAGACGGTCCTAAGGTTAAAACTGTCGAAAGCGCCCTTGAAGCGAAAGAAAAAGTTGTATGAGCTTTCTAGGATATTGGGGGCATCTTACAACATATCGCACGAAGCAATTATCCGAGCTCTTACAGAGAAAGAAGTAAACAATACCGTATCGAAATGGATACACGATCTCCTGAGCAAGAGATCAGCGGAGACTCACACGTCAGAAAGCACAATAAAAGTCAACATGACAAGAGGATATCCGCAAGTAGGAATCTTATCCCCTCTCATGTGGAGGCTAGTTGTGGACGAGCTTCTAGAGATACTGACATGGCATGGGATCAGATGTCAGGCATACATGGATGACATAGTCTCTATAGCCAGGAGAAAGATGGAGGAGACCCTATGTGACATCATTAAATGGGGACTAATAATAACAAAGGCATTTTGCTTGTCGGCTGGGCTGAACCACCATCATCCAACACTGGCTCCAGTAAAAGAAGTTCAATATTTAGGAAAAATCTTGGACAGCAAACTCATCTGGAAAAACATAGAAGTGGTAACCAGGAAAGCGACGCATGTGAGGGGAACTCATAAGAAAGTAAAGGCATAAAAGATGTAAAAGAAGAAAAGGTAGAAAAAGCTTCTCAACTTCGCCGTTCGGAGTCGGCATTAAACTGTAGGTCCCTTCCACTCGTGAGAGAACAAGGCCCAGGTCCGCCTCGGACTGTCGCGCCACCCATATTATATAATAATAATAATACCGTCTCCAGGATAACACCAAATGGAGACATTGTCATTATAATTGAGGATTCGAATGCCAATAACAATACAACAATACAACAATACATCGGCTGCTGAGAACATTGTTTGTCGAGTTCAAGGAAGTCACAGAGCGTTGATCTCGATGCCTGGCGGCTGATTACAAAAAGAAAAACTCGAATTACGGCCGCGGTATCTGTATCGCAGAGATAGGAATCATAACTCCTTTATCGCATGAAGATGAGAGAAGTTCAGCGTAGTGAGCGACGTAGCAAAAGTGACAATATCAATCCACTAGCCTCTGTAGTACAGGAAGCTGCAAGTAGGTGTGAGAGCAGAACCGTTTACAGGACCACTAAAGAGCTAACGGGTGGTCGCAGCTCTGATAATCACCTAGTGAAAAGTCTGGATTCTGTGCTCAGGATGAGGATCAGCTCAAAAGGTGGAAGGAACATTTAGCTGCGGTTCTGAGCCGTCTATTCTCCAGCAATATGCATCCAAACCAGACTGAGTTGTACGATGTAAGAATTTCTCCAATTCGCACCACCTCCGCAGTGCAAACGAAATAGTCCTCGAACAGAACTAACAATTTTTGCTGAGCTACTAATTCTACTTATAGAGAATGTCCGGCAAACTAATAGCTTGTCTGCTGTGTGGAAGAAGGGAATGATCGCCAAGCTTCATAAAAAAAAAGATTTAATGCTGCGCTAAAATTGGAAGGGTATTAACATATTTCCTGTTATAACGAAGATACATTTTTAGTTCAGAACCGACGACAAGCCTGGGATACGAATGATCTTACTGCTGACGACCATGGACAGCAGAATAAGATTACGAATACCTTAACATACCACGTGCAGCCGATGAACTTGTGGAGGCTCTGGAAGATTAAAGGCAGATATCACCGCCATTCAGGAGGTGCGGTGCGATGGACCGGGCAAAAAGAGAATGAAAAACATATACTTCGAAGATTGCTACAGAGAGCGAAGGCAGCGGCCATTTGGATGTGGATTTGTTGTTCAAGACAGACTTAGGCAAGAAGTATTAAGCTTTAAATACATAAGCGATCATAATCATCCGCATCTAGGCTAGATTCGGTAACCTCAGCCTGAACTGCACCCACGCCCCAACGGGGGATAAATATGACTTTTATGATCTCCTAGAAAAAACATACGATCAATGCCCCAGTACGACACCAAGATCGTACTAAGAGATTTCAATGCAAAGCTGGGCAAAAAAGACATTTTCGCTAGAGCCACCAGGCATAACAGCCTGCACGACAACACGTCCGAGAACGGACTCCGGCTGTTCGACTACGTAACGGGCCGAAAGCTCTTTGTTACCAGTACGCGGTTCCCACACCTCAACATCCACAAAGGGACTTGGCAGTCTCCTGATCAATCAAACGTCAACCAGATTGATTACATTGCAATTGAATTTTCTGCCAAGGTAAGAACATGGATATCGATAGGACAAAGGGCGCTATCGAGGAAATGGAGAGGTGTTATGTTATTATGTCGTGACGAAGAGGGGCAACTCGTAGAAGATTCGCAGTCGATACTGAGAATCTGCTTAGTTCATTTCTGTAGATTGTTAAATGGCGAGGAAGACACCAATACCGCTGTCAGGCAGAATGTTCCATTCCACACAATAAACGATGATCGTCAAGAATTTCATCCCCCCGACGTAGACGAAGTCTAGATAGCGATATCGAAACTAAAGGCAAATAAAGCTGCAGGTGCTGACGCAGCTACAGCTGGGCAGCTGGAGATATGTAGGTAAGGTACATGCACTAACACATCTGATGAGTAGCCTAAACATCGCCTATAAGATCCTTTATGCCGTCTTGTGTGAGAGCCTGTCAATAACCTGTGTCCTTATGAGTGGGGTTTCAGGCCGGGGAAGTCCATCATCGACCAAATCTTCACATTACATTAGATCCTGGAAAAAACCCAAGAGATGCAGATCGACACCCACCACCCATCGATTTCAAGGCCGCACATGACCGCGTGCATAGACGAGCTATACAGCGCCATGTCTAGGTTTGAAATTCCCGCCAAACTCATCAGGTTGTTCAGGATGGCGATGCAGAATTCTCGCTGTTTCATCATGGTCGAAAACAAACTCACCGGGATATTCAATGTCAAAAAAGTTTTAGACAAGGCGACGCGCTGTCATGTGACTTTTTCAACATCGCGATCGTGCATATCTCACTCGCTAACACAAGAGGCACCATCTTCCAAAAGTCCGTGCAATTGCTAAAATATATGGACGACATTGACCTGATTGGTCGAACACGAATAATCAATGAAGCGTTTGCTGATATTCCAACGGAGGCGGCCAAAATGGGTTTAGCTGTGAACGAGGGCAAACTTCATTTTGCCTGTCATCGGCCAGAGCGTCACCATAGGCAGCTAAAAGTGAAGGACTTCGTCTACCTCGACTAGTAACACTAACAGGACATGGACAATAAATGCTCTTTAGCGCGGAACATGGATAATATCAAGAGCCAATGAAGAAGTGCTTGGCCTTTTTGAGAGAAAAGTTCGGCGTGCAATCCTTGGTCCTGTTTTCGTTTTTAGTTCTTGGAGAAAAAGGTTCAACTATGAACTGTACGGACTATACAGCAACATGAGCCTAGCTAGACGTCTACGTTTCAACGCTTAAGATGCCTAGGCCAGAGCGTATGGACAACTCAGTTCCGACCCGAAGAGTCTTCGACTCCGAACCCGTAGAAAACGTAACAGAGGACGCCCGCGTTTAAGGTATTGGAGAAGGACCTCAACCAACATGGCGTGCGACACTGTAGGCAGCTAGCCAGAGTTCGTGCTAGTTGGAGAGGCTTGTTGGTTGAGGCAAAGCAAGAAGCGACGTACACTTTCAATAGGGCAAAAAACTGCTGAGAATGGTTGGCGCACCCACCGGACACAACCACTTGAGATATCATAGAAACAAAATGGGACTTACCCAGGACACCATACGCAGGGACCGCAGTGACGAGGAAGAAATAGAGGACAGTCCTCAATAACACTGGGAAAATATTTCGGTTTTATGATCATATTTCTGCTGTACAAATTATTAAAAATTATGAACGAGGACATCCAAATCGAGAGAGTTCGAGATAAATAGAGTTTCTACTCAGGGAGTCCACTGTTATTATTATGAAGAAAACTTCTCTAGGTACTTTTTCTCTTATTGGGAAACACCCCATTGTGAAAAATGTTCAAAAGGAAATGGGAAGAACTATTGTGAAGAACTTTCCAATAGTAAATTTTACTGAATTTCCTCGAACTTTCCCCCTATCATTTTGTTAAGGAAATTCAAGTAAAAATATCTCCTATTAATTATAGTATTCAATAGTATTCAAAAATATTTGATTTATTATCAATTTATGCGCATTTATCGTCGATATATTATATTATATTAATTATATATTACCAACTAATTTAAAAAATCTAATAGGAGACAAGAAAAAAAAAGAAATTATTACCAAGGCACGCTGCAATTCCAAAAGTATGCAAAAAAAGTATTTTGAAAATTACTGAAACTAGCAAATACACCAAGACTCTCATCGCGTAACTTTTCAGACATCCTTTTGATTTACTTCGATGATTTGTTTTATGTAAGACCATCACTATCGTCTCGCCTATCGTTACAGTTTGAGTGCTCTGAAAACAATAACTCTCATATAAAAATGACATATGTGCTCAAATCCCATTCTCATTTCGGTTTGCGAACAAAACTTATACAAATGCGACCTATCACTCTAAAGTTGTTTCAAAAGTGTAGAACAAGATACCTACACACAATTTGTTCTCATTTAATAGGAGACGATATTTTAATAGGTATCGGCAAAACTCAGTCGTCGAGACGATAGTTAACACGATAGTTAAAAGAGACAGTTTTCAGTCTACGCCAAGCAGGCAAAACGATATCTCTCAAACGCTATCGTTTTTCTTTGCTTACATGAAACAATCGTCGAAACGCTAACATGAGACTACTGTCGCCTTACGCAGGTGCATAGGTAGCGCAGGTACTACTTACATGCCATTTAACTAGACCAGCACTCAGGACACTCATAATGATTCATTTGCCCCAGGTATGCCATACAATACTTTCCGCAGAAGATAAGGAACCACTTACACCTAACCTAACTTAAGTGATTTGTAGATGCCTAGCGATGCACATAGTTATTGTTAGACCAACAAACACATACGGTGCAATAGCATGGTCGAAAAAACCACGTGATCAGTTCAAAAAAGACTCTAAACCAAGTTGAAAGGTTACATGCTTTTGTATTTCATTGCATCTGTGGTAAAAGTAGGTACATTACATCGAGACAATTCGATGCACTAGCCAAAAAGCTACCACTCCTTGCCATGACGAAAGATGACGTGATTAGAAAATTCAATTCCCAAAAGGAGTTTACCATCAAGCTGATCGCTAATAAGGACTGGAGCAGTGAATCCATAGGCTAGAGACTGAGCAGCAATACGGTTAAATTGTATACAGATGGATCAAGAACTGATGAAGGAACAGCGCGAGAGTATTTGTATCAGTATCTTTCAAGCAGAAGTCTGTGCCATTAACAGATGCGACATAGCAATAATGTCGGACAGTCTTCCCGCTATCCTGGCACCAGACTCCCATACCAAATCCAAGCTTTTGTGGGTGTCTACAGACGCCTAAGCTGAGCAGGAGTAAAAGAGTAAAACTCTGGTAGTTACCTGGCCATACAGGCAATGAAATTGCCGACTCCGTAGCTAGGAAATGAGTATCGGAACCTTTTATAGACTCCGAACAGATACATGGAACAACCTTCATGGCATGAAACAGGCCAAGAAACTCTTGACTCAAAATAAACGGAAGATGTTTGTGGCATGTACAAAATGAGCAAGAACAACCTCGGTATTCTAACAGGCTTCCTAACGGGGCGCTGTACATTTAGGGAGCACCTAAGGAAATGAAAAATCGAACGAAATTCCCGAATTCTGTGAGGCACTGGCGCACAAAAGGCAAAGATCAGCGGATGAATTGAAGTCACTATAACCAGCTCTCATTCTCAGATTCCTGAAGGAAAATGGCTTAGAGAGAATACTCTAGTACAAATATCTTCTCCCTTCGCGCAGCAGGATATAACCCACAATACAACTCAGAATAGAACTGTATGTGATGAGAACTCTTAGGAAAGCAAAGGTAGGATAGGGGCACAATAGACCTGAGGGACGCTGTGCAATATAATCATCAATAATAATAAAAGATTATTTTTGTATAACAGCTCATTTTATTAACAAGTTTAACAATTTTGCAAAATTATATATTTCTACATCTGATATAATAATTATGATATAATAGCACTTTTAAATATGAGGCTGCATTAATTTCAAAAATACACAAAATAGAGATTCATTTTTTTTTTGTTACGTTTATAACAGTAGTTTTCAATACTGTTTTCACTTGAGTATGCAAAAGTTGAAAGCCACAATCTATGCGTTTTACTGATGTCGTTATTGCTGTGCTCTTACAGGAAACATAAGAAATTTAATTATTGACAAACACTTCGTAGTTTGAATAGGCGACTTCTTCACCACCATAAGGAATGTAGCAGCAACCATGCGACGGTTGAATTTTTCCAATCACGATGCAGCCATTATGGGTTGCTCGGCCAATGAACAATGGTTCTCCACTGTCACATTCACCAGCGGGAACTGCTTGATCAGGGATTTTTCCATCTGATGACGGAATCCAAATTCCTCTGGCACCACACAAGACCTCGTACTCATTATGAGCATGTTCGCCACCTCCCCATGAAACATAAGTGACACCGTGTGTGGGATGAAGTTTGCCGGGAATAAGAGAACCTTCATGTACAGCACGAGCGATGTACAACTGTTCGGATCCATCGAAGCCACCTTCAACAGCTCCCGGAGGGATTGTGCCGTCAGCAGCGGGGACCCAGCAACCGACGCCACCAGTTGTTGTTGTTGGTGCAGAAAATCCTAATACAGGACCTGAAGCTACGAATTGGTCTACAAACAAAAGTTAATCATAAAACTGGCAAATTTATTTATAATAACGTAATACAACCTTCATCAATGAGCCAGGTTCCACTAGCACCCCATCCGGTGCAAATACCAACATAATTGACTGGGATACGATCACTGTCTTCCCATGAAATGAATGCGCTATCTTCTCCTTCCCTGCCGACCGTAATCACTGAACTATACCAGCGAATCCAAAATCCTCGGAACTCACCAGGATGCAAAATATTTGGTGTCATTGTTTCGACTAAATCTGGTTTTGTTTTGTTTTTACGAATAACAGATTTCGTATTGCCCCAGCCACCAATGAACACTTCGAACATGAGACCTGTTTCTCCATTCTCGGATAATAATGCGATATGCGCGTCATTTGCTGCTCGCACTTTGAACGTAAAGACACCACCTGGGGCTGGGTACAATTTATATTCCAGTTGATCTGGTGTATTGATTTCTGTGAAAATAAAAAGAACGTAAACTTTAGAATTGCTTTATTTACATTTAAATTGTACATAATTATTAATTTTTTAATGAAATAAAAATCAAATCAAGAGCAATAAAAAAAAACCGAAGTATGTAGATTTGCTATTTCATGGTCAAATTTATATTGTACCTACTAACGGATGCAATGGTGAACGTATGAATGATTAATCCAAAAAACCGAATGCTAGCTAGTTGCAAGTCAATATAAATGTCTCCTAATGTTTATTTTAATTTTACTGTATGATCTATTTGCTTTCGCAGCAAACTTGAAATCTGAAACCTTTTTTGTGTTAGAGAAAGAGTTACTTAGTCAAACTTAATAAGAAATTAAAAAGTTAGCAGCTCACTTTACAAGAGCAAGTCGCTGTCACTTTACAAAGGCGGCATAATACAAAACCCCAAATTTAATTACAGCAACAATTTCTACGAACTTGAACAAAATGTGTATTGTAATTGTACGCTGTTGGTTACATTACTTGTGTAATAAGTTTCAAGTGGCGCAGTCCAAATTGAGTAAAATCAAAATAAATTTTCTGATTTCCATAACTTATTAAACGCACGTTGTCATGTCACCAGATACTTAATTTAGTTAGTTTATTGTTCTTCTCAGCAATTTAAACTACGAGGTATACATATACGTACTACTAATATCACATTTAAAAAAAGGATACGAAAACACTTAGTCAAAGAATTTATTTTTGTGAATTTCCAAGACATTTTTTTCTTTTTATTTTGTGTAGCTATTTGCCGCTCAAATCTTGCCAAAACACTTATTTGCTTTTTTTCAGTCTAATATCTATCACATTCTTGGTACAAACTTACTATGCAATATTTATGTATGACTGATTCAAATTTATTCGACAGAGTAACAATATAAAACTCATAGAAAATCTATCAAAGCAATTATAAAACATTTACATATGCATAATCAACAAGTTTGGCAGAGTTTACATATGATTAAAAGCACATCACCTTTTTAACTGTACCTAGAATGTGCAGCTAAGCTTTAACAATGTCTACCGCGTTGCGTCTAGAAAATGCTACACTACGAAGAAAAGTATAAATATAATCTCGCAATGTTTTGAGATATAAATAGAATATGGAAAATGTTTGAACACACCACCGTTAAAGAGTAAGTGAAGCGACACACCACCATTAAAGAGTAAGTGAAGAGAAATTGCAAGTCTATTTACAAAAACAAAAACAAGTAGGTAAAAATAATGTGTAAAATGTTTTGGGTTGGTACCTAATGCATAAAAATGTTTCTTTGCTAGGCCATTGACCCATGGGAGATCTGTCAGATCAGTAATCTTGCTAACACTACGTCACTTCGAGTTTCTTTACTAAGATTGTATTTTGGTTTGTTGGTATATATATATGTATATAGGTCAGGGGTCAACAAAAACACAATAAAAACAGATCAAATAAAAGCTTGAACTGCCTGACTCTCCCGGAATAAAAACAAGAAAAAAAAAACGAAAAAGATTACTCATCATTCAACCAGAAAATTACGTAAGTGACACGCCTCTAGATAAGTACATTCTATCAATTTCTGTTAGCTGCAGAATACATTTACCAAACAATCATTTTTGGTTAAGTTTTGCAGTTCTGTAATATCAACTAATCAAAGAGAATTTGCTCGAACCAACACTAACATACACGATATAAAAATTTGCTTCCATGTATTTGCATGCTTCACTGATGATGAGTTTGAGTACATATTTTATAATTGTGGGAACGGCTTCTATTGTAATACGATTATATTAACGTAATAATTTCAATGCTATTTGTTAGCTTGCCAATATTCGATGCATTATAATTAGATATATTTTTTAAATTCAATATATTTTTACTACGGTATTTGGTAAAGAGTATACCTATTCTGTAATAATTCAATGAATATATATAATTACTAGTGTAAACAAAAGAAAAACAATAGATACCAGAAATAATTCTCTGTCGTAGGCATGTGTATTTGTTGGAGAATTCATTCTATCGTTCGATTTTAAATTATTGATACACAGAAATACAAATTTAACTGGTAGTGCACCTGTCTTCTGTTGTTTATAAATTTACGCTCTTGCTAATTTTTTAAGATAGCAAATGGATAATTAAGGTTTGTATAATGTAATTATATTAGTAGTCTTCACTCCAGTCGACTATGCATATTTTTACAATACATTTTCACTGATGGATGTTTTTAAGTTTAAGTACGTCGGCACAGACTTTCGTTTCACAGTAGGTTCAAACACTTCTAAGAGAACATTAGCACACACAACTCACACAGAGCTTGGCCATGAATTTTAATGAGATTGTAATGATCGAATTCAAGAATTTAAAAAGAAACATTTATGTACATATGTGCGCATTTTATGTGTGTTTAATACAATTTCTACAAAGTTTTTATCAAATATATGCTTAATTTAATTTTATCAAAAGCAGATGGCTGCCACTTTTTCATATAAAGTACAGTTATGCTTGAATTCCAAATTAAGAAAAGAAACTATTCGAAATGAATGACACCAATAGCAAAACAAATAACGGATTCACACTGTTAAGCGTTCTCTTCGTTTATTCTGGAAAGTTCGTGCAAAGAAGATTCCAATTTAAAAACCAAAGCATGTGATACTTATGCTTACACAAGTACAAGCAGAAGACAGAAAACGTAAGACTGAAAAATGTGTTGGGTTAAAAATAAATCACTAGATGACATCATTACTAGAATATGTCTCGGTAGAATAAATTAACCTTACCTCTCTCCCTCTCTTTCATTATTTCCATTCTCCCATTGAATTAAAATGAGAAAAGATAATCAAAATAGTCCTATGACAACATTTCAGTTTACAACTTGAAGTATATGAGATCACTCATATTGTTTGAGAGATTGCTTATGTTCAAATAAGATTCAACGACAATCGCAACTTTGGACTATTGCTAAGCCGTAAACAAGTCATGAAATTAGCAGAACAATATGAATAACACCTTGTGAACTCTGACGATTTGTTGGCTTATGACACATCACATGTAACAAACCTTCGATACATGTAGTTCTAATTTATCGATTTATGGACATGATACCACTCACACTACTGAAATTAATTGCATTGTCATGTGATCTTATTTTAGTAAGATGATAATTATATGTATTACTACAGCACGTAGAAGCAATTTACAGTGCAATGCTAATGTCTTAAAAGTGTCTTAAACCAATTAAATTTATCTTCCAATAATGCATTTTGTTTCGTATTTTTTTGTACGTGTGTCTGACAAATGACCTCAGTGCGATATCAGTTAACTTTGAGCTTTTTTATACTACAAAATATGTTCATAAAAAAACAGGAAATATATAACCCATTCTGCAGATTTAGTTCGTAACCGTAATATATATGTATAAACCTAGCCTATTCAAAATCGATCATAAGCTTATTTAGTAAAATCTGAATGCATATATCTCATTTCTCAATTTCTTCTCAAAATATTTTTATTTTGAAAAGAAGACAAACAAATAATATATTATTATATATGTATATACTTAATTTATAATTTAGCTTGTTATATTTATACTTGATTAATTTGCAAAGATTACTGAGTTGAATACGCCCGATTGCTTGTTGTTCGAAAGAACAAATCGGACGTTTCCATGAAAGCAACCACACATAATAACAAAAAAGCCGGTATTCGCTACGTAAACAGTTCTATCTGAACAAACTTTGAATGGGATAAGTTCAAGAATTTGTCTACAAAATGGTTGAAAGTTCAATATTGTTTATCTGCTTCTCGAATTCGTGTATATACATATGTATATATTTATCTTCGATTATGTGCACAGTAAAACGCCACAACTGGTGTTCTTAAATTCAGGGATTTGAGGAGACCTTCACATCTTACAACATGATGGCATAACATTACGTCATAGTGGCAGTATCATGTATGGAAATGAAGAGACGGAGCTGCTTAGATATGTATATACATTTGGACGCACCTACCTACGTATTTGATAAAGCTTTACAATAATTCGTTTTTTAATAAAGCAGGAATTCAAGAATGAAACGACATATATGCGATTACTTATTGTGTATGTAGTGTAGTATACGCATTTCTAAAATAAAGTTTTCACCGAAAGCCTGGTATTGTATATTTTTCAGTATAAACTAAAAGTATATTTGTGGTAAAAGTGTGTGTTTATTTTTTGTGCTTTTGGTTTTTGTGTGCTATTCATGAATCATTTGACAAATCAAAATGTCCTGTGAATGCTTTCAAAAACACTAAATTGTGTTGAAGGACATGGGGAAAATCAACTTAGAAGACGGCTATCTGTACAGAACTTGAGGAGTTCCCAAAAAAAACTTCCGAATTTCTTAGATGCATGTACATATGCATAAGTGGTATGCACTTGTTCGAGAGTCAACACTTCAACAATTGTAAGTTAACAAACAAAATGTATTCGATTTTTTTTGATTCACAGGCTTTACTCACCAGTTGGCATTTTGTGTTTTTTGAACGCACTTGCAATAAACAAAATAAAAATGCTTCGATTTCAACTTTTGACCACACTTAACCACAATCAAGAACAGACTGTCGAGTAGCGATATGTTGTTTTCAATGCCGCGTGTTTATGTTCACAATCATTAGAGCTTAATCAGTTTCGAAAAAGCTTTTATCAAAAGCGGAGATAGGTATTTACAGGTATAGCTGCAATATAAGCTTTAGTTTGGGATGATGTCATCGTTTGGTAAATTTATATTCATTTCTTTGTAGTAGTGTATTGGATTGAAGTGTTTTTGTTATTCTTTTCGTTCATTTCATTGCGGAATAATCTTAAATGATGTGAGCTACAGGTTGATTCGAAAAAAAATTACTCAGACTATAAAATAACAAACGAAGCCTATTTCGGTTTTTACACTTGTAAAATTGTTCCCAAGATTTTTTAATTTATGGGCAAAGGAGGTACTCGATGTTTGCTTGGGATTTTGCGTAGGGTAATGATATGTAAGCCAAGCAAACAATGTAATGATTTTATTAGACTTATTACAATATAAACTAATACCACGTTTCCACCAAACGAAACCGTGAGGTTTCATCAATTTTCTCCAAACCTACCTGCAAACCTCGCAGTTTCTGATAAAACTCGTTGCATCCCAGTTGAATTCATCCGGCAATGAAAGGTTATCAAAAACGAACAAGCCTACAAAGTGAACTTCAGTTTATTTAGGTGAAAAATTTCTCATTCTATCTGCTGGTGTTCTCAAACAATTATTTCCTGTCAACAGACAGCTGTTCCAGGGACCATTTAAAAATTGAAAGCGAGTGGCATACATTGAGAGCGAATGTCTCGAATACTTCAACCTCGGTGGAAACGGCCTATTGAGGTTTCATGGTATAAACCTTAGTCTTGTAAGTCGTATAACTCATAAGGGATCCGCATCGCATGCAGTTTTCCTTATATTAACATTGGGATGCGATTGGGCATAAAGCATACATTTTTGTTGCCTTATTTTAAACATTATTATAATGCATAAATAAGCATTATAAAAAAAATCACAATCAATAAAAGAATAATAAAAATATATTTTCATCTTAACGAATTTATTTTAAAAATAATAACTATATTTTACATATATATATTGTATATATTGAGCTGACTTGGACCGCCTGCTACGCACTTAAAGTCGATTTAGCCTGGACTATATTCTGCAACGCCTTTACGGCTTCTTTCAATTCAAAAATAAAAAATATTTACTTTGTTTATAACTTCAATTTAAACCAAACAGAGCAAAACTTCCTCGGAATTCGGCAATCATTCTTGGGTCGGACGAAGAACTGAGTATAGTTGTTGCTATTAAGGAGTTATGGGGATTGATGGTGGCTGAAATTCTATATTATGGCATAGTGACCAGATTTATTTGAAGCAAAAGCGGGACAGATTTTCAATCACATGGAGCACAAGTTATTCTTTTTCCTTGTAAAAAATTAAAATAGTACGCAATATAAACGACAAATGACACTTTTATTTAAAAAACAAATAAATATTAAATTACTAGTTCTTAAAGGGAACTCCTTTAGTAGAAAAATGTTGAAAAATATCTACCCACCTCAAATCGTTCCATTCTATTAATTTTATATCCATTTTGTTAATATATTTATTTATATATCCAACTTCGTCAACGTAACGTTTTCCGAAATTGTTTGGTGAGTTTTCTGCGGTACAAATACAAAACTTTTTTCCACTAAACAATTAATTTACGAAACAATCACAAAAAAATAAAATATAAAGCATTGTTGATTAATTTTTTACAGCGTGGTTGGCCTTAGGACGCAGCGTTTTTTCAATTCTCATAAGGTATGTATACATATATATATAATTTCTGTGACGTAGGAACTTAACTAAATAACATCAGAAATTTATAATCTACATATTTAAACTAATCATATAGTCCAAATTGCCTGTTCAAAAGTTGTTTAAGGACCAAATGAACATAAAAACATAGTTAACGGGCTGGCTACAAGTGCACCCTATCACATTCTCACCTCGTTTTTTTTTAAATTGCTTTATTGTAAATGAAAGAAAAAAGTGAAGCAGTTGTGAAAGGATGGGAAACAGAAAGACTGACTCTTGAAACCACAAAAGGCAAAGAGTGCGTGAGTAAAAAAAATCGCACATGTAGAACCCCCCAAAGCTTAATTATTGACTTAGGCTACTTTCACACTTGCTAAGATTCGTCGGCGATTCTTTCAAAATCCCTTTTGTGATCTCAAGCCACTTTCGCACAAGAAATCTTTCAGTCTCTGCAATTGAGATCTCAATGCTAAACTTTTTCCATTTCCTCCCCCTCTGACACATGCGACATCTCTCTCTCACACATGTACAGCATGCATCCAATACCCAACATTGAGAACATAAGAATAAAGCAACTCAAAGAAAAAACGAAGAGAGATAAGGCCGCTTTGGCTGTTTTCACAATTGATGATTGAAGATTCGTCGCCGATTCTTTCAAATTCCCTTTTGTGATCGCAAGCCACTTTCACACATGAAATCTTTCAGTTTCTGCCATTGAGATCTCAATCAAAAACATCACGAAACCATGAATAAAAAAAAGGAAAACATAGATGACTGTACTCATTTCATATTTACTAACAACAGTAAGAAAGTAATCTTATAATAATAATTGCAAACGAATATAAAACTTAGTGAACTGTAAGACATTCGTATATATAGAATTATAACTATAATAATATGGATGGCGCTACAGCCCGTAGAGGGCCAGGGCCTAGCTTCTCAGCAACCACTTGTGATGTGCGTGCTATTGTTCTCTCACGCGTGGAAGGAGTATAATGCCGATTCCGAACGGCGTATTTGAGAAGCTTTTTCTAGACAGTAAAATTAATTAAGTTTTACTTGGGGATCGAACTTAAGGTTGAATTCTTCGGGCTCAATGTTCTCAATCAAAATATTGGACTGATTCATTATTTCCCTAATATTCGACGATGTCCATTTAATTTGCCTAACGAGGTTAAGTCACCGTGACACTACTGACATTTTCGTTGACAAAATAAAAGTTAATTTTTACTTGTCTGACTTTATTCTTTCAACCATTGAAGTATCCAACCATTGACTTAACTGAACCATTGAAGTAATCATTATTATTATTATACATACATCGCATTACTACTATTTACAGACAATGATTTTATATTTGTTGACTTCAAAACTTGGCAAAATGGTTCATTCCTTTACAAATGAGGATGTTGGTCTAATATTTTGTTTATAGCTTGATTGGTGCTTGTTGTACTGCTTGACGGTTGATGTTCTTTTGTTGTTAAACTTCTGTATGTAATTTATATTGTCTTCAGACTCCATGACTGCTGCTGACAGCTCTTACGACTTCGATTTACAGAGAACATATGATCCTGCACGTTTCTCCGCTACCTCCAGTGAAAGGTTTTCAATGTTAAGTAATAAACCTCTCAACTTGTCATCAATTAAATCAATGATGAAGACATCGCGGACAATTGAATTCTGAAGGGTGTCGTAATCACATGCTGCAACCAATTCTTTTAAGCGCGTTAAAAATTGGTCAATTGTATCGACAGCTTTTGGCTTGGCTGCCTTCCGTTATTCCTATAAGATTAAGAAAAATGTCGAGTTTTTGCAACCACAAATGCCGTGCTGTGACGAGATTAGGCTGATTAAAGTTCATCTCACTAGGTGGCTTTGATCAAAATGAAAGTTCCATCATTTTTGCTGTTTCGGTGTGACTTTTGTGGTTGGTGGACTTTGACAAACTATCAAATCAGTATCAATATCAATTCAACGAACATTGTCCTTCATGGACAGGAATTGATGAAACGTCTGTGAATTTATTATTTCTCCAGGATAAATTCCGGATTCAGAAATTATTTTGTCGCTGTCCAGTTTGTACACGGGGTGTTTATAGATTAGTAGTAGTTTATAGGTTAGTTTCCCTTGAGAATATTGCCAACCCTGACTTTGAAATTACACGAAAAAACTTTTTTTTTTTTAATTTGGCTGTCTTTAGTTATAAACTTATTTTTTTAAATACATCTGACACCATGTTTTATTCCAATGGTGATTGAAATAGAACAGCAGGTAGGAAGTGGCATTACTGCACTTAGGTCAAAGAAACGCCACGTGGGTGTTTCAAATTACCGACGATTGCCGTAATTTATGAATGCGAGTTTTTTCAACAAATTTTACTAGTGGATTGACCTATATTTTGCTTAGGTGCTTAGACTGTCGCCTATCGTGGTTTTCCTAGTTGAGGCTACTTTCCTCCTAATCCTCGTCTAGACAGCTTCTACAGAAGTCATTGGAGAATATGCACGAAGGAAATTTTGGTTGATTCAAATAATATACAACCCATTTTTCGCCACTAGAACATTTTCAAACTAGTTCGTTGTAAAGAAAAACTGATAGATATGTATAATTGCTTTTTCTTGATGTTGGATTTTCGCGCTCTCCGGCTGGTCGCGGATCTGGATTTTTATTAAGCGGCACTGCTGATGAAATGGATACAGATCCTATTTTATGGCCGTCTGATATGCTCATTTTTACAGTCTGAAAGCAACCCCTAGAGCACGCCCAATTTAAAAAAAAATATAACACAAATGATCTTTGGTGTTCAGTTTTAAAGTGAAATGGTAATGTTAAGGAGATGAACATGAAGTAACTTTAAACTCTGTGAATCTTGAAATAAATAAAATAAATTGAATTACCGAATTTTCGAAAGACAGGAATACAGGATTGATATGTTGGCATGATAAAACAGAATAATCGTGCGAAATACAGATAGGAGCGTTAGTCATGAGTTATGATTAATGAAATTACATTTTACAGCACACTAATACAACTGATTACTATTCCATTTTCTGTCGAGATTCTCGCCTTCAACAAAATATATATTCGCTCGCTTCGACGGTTCTTCACATTCAAAATATTTTTTTTTAATATTATACTTTCAGGCCTGATTCCTTTCGCCGGTGATGTATGCTAAGTGTGTTTCACAAAATGCATGTATTAAATAATTAAATCACTTCTAGGTGCAAATGCAGAGTGCAATTGAAAAAGTTAAAAGTTATCAACAAATTAAAATGCATTATTTCGTTATTTTACATTTTCTGAATATGACTTTAGTTTCGTATGAGATAATGTTAAATTAATCAAAAAACCAAATCAAAAGTACGAATGTTTGCGTGTCAAAATACAAAAAACGGCATTAAAATTTGCGAATTTCAACTTTAATTGTTAACAATTTTGTTAATATTAGTTTCATATAAAAATGAGTTACAAATTCGTGTTTTGCAGTCAATTTGGCATAAGACAGAATTTTTCTTTTTAGTTTGCCAAGTAAGATACCACAATAACGAATGACAAAAATAACAAAGTCTACGATTTTCGATTCCATAGTTTCACAGGGTAGAGCTTGAATTGAGTTGTATCGAATCGCCTACACTGCGCAGTGTTGGGTTATTTTAATGCTTCACCAGCTTAGGTTATTGTTTAAATAGGTACATGATAAACACTCTCATTAGTGATGTGTACGGCGGTTAATAATAATTTCTTCAAATGATGAATAATGAACACACGGAATTTTCGAATGAAAAGAGAACGTCAATAATGTGCTGTTGAACTTAGTTTTATAGTAATTCACACCCACACATACAATATCAAATCTTACACATATATTTCTGAGCGCTACTATGCTCATAATCTGTCGTCTAAGTTTAAGAGTTTGTCTCTACAAAAACTGTAGTCTATTTGTAGGCGTTAGAATAACGAACAGCCTAATATACCTTAACGCTCGTACGACAAATGCCAGTGTATACCAGAATATCAACCGACAACCACACATATAATTCATAATTTGCACAGAAACTCCTTCGACACGTTTTTACCTAAACAAATTGCAAACATATGTCATACTATACGACTGAGGAATCCATCTCTTACAGAATGAATGAGTGCTCATACATACATCTACCAAACCATACATGTGCATATATGCTGGATTTGAAGTCGGTGTGAAGTCAGTTGTAGAAATAATTTGTCTCGTGTTGGTCGCTCGAGCGCCGGTTGTGCAGCAGAAAAAGAAACCATATGGCACCAGTAAACAAAAGTTAACATTTAATTGTACTTTCCTATTTCGATAGTTTATTTCTGAACAAATTTCACATCGGATAAATGTTTCGTTCAGTAAAGTGTTTTCAGCTTATTAACAATTTTAATTTTTTTCATTATCCATTCAAAGATATCTCCCGCCAAGTGTGCAAAACGAGTAAGTGTGCATCACATCTTGTGTACCTACGAATTTCTTATATCAATGTGTATTGGATTTGTTGGCGTATATGTTGTGTTGTGGTTCTCCCTTTAGCATTTGCCTTAAAAAAAAAAGTAAATGCTAAATTTATAAATAAACAATATTCCTTAAACTATCAATATAGATTGTGTTCTTTTTTTATGGTCCGATACAACTTGTAGAGCTGTACTAACACTTTCAAGGGATTTCCAGAAAACACGCGTAAAAATATGCTGCAGGTTTTCGCTATACGACTTTAGTTGCAATGTGGTATTTTTCTCTGCCTTTTCCCTTTTTATTTGTTTTCATAATTTGTGTTCTGTCATGAGGCAACTTGTTTTCCAAGAAAAGTTTAGTTTCGTTGATCACCAGGAACCGTCTACAAAACAAAGTTTCATACAAAAAAGAATTCAATATTATTCATTTGTATTATGCAAACATCCGCTCTTTATTCAACATTTGTTTTGTCGTATAAAACACAAGTAAATAGTTGTATTTCTTACGACTTTATTTCCAGCGGCAACACTATTCAGGCAATCTAAGGCCGCTTTACGTAGAAAAAATTCGTCTGCGATTTTTCCATCTTGTTAACAAGGGAGGTGGGACGTGATAGGGGTAGCCCGCGTCTCGTGTGCTCGGGGTTTGCTTTTGGATTTTCTATTTTCTTTTATCTCTCTTCGTTTTTTCTTTGAATTGCTTTATTCTTATGTTCTTAATGTTGGGTATTGGAAGCATACTGTACATGTGTGAGAAAGAGATGACGCATGTTTGGTAGGAAACAGAAAAGGTTCAGCATTGACATCACAATTGCAGAGACTGAAAGATTTCCAGTGTGAATGTGGCTTGAGATCAACAAAGGGAATTTGGAAGAATCGCCGACGAATCTTAACGAGTGTGAAAGCAGCCTAATTTGTAAGGGAATGTATGCAACTCAAACTTGTGTGGTTCAATAGCGGTGTTTTTTTGCAAGCGTATATACGCCTAATTTTGAAGTGCACAAAAAAACGATCATCGTCGCTTAATGATTCATCATAAAATCTTGGCAGCACCGCCGACATTTATGACATTTGCTAAGCATTCAGGGGTGTAGTCGTGGAAGGTGTTTTTGATCTTTGATGGTCACAATCTTCATTTTGTGACTGTGTACTTTAAACCACGTACGTGACCATCATTTTAAAAACAAAAACACTTAATAATTATAAAATAAAAAAATGTTCATCAAATGAGAAGAATCGATTACGAAACATAAACGCAACGTATAACAGAGACTCTGGATATAACAAAAATTGCATACTTATGGATGCCAAAAAATTGAAAAATGATCTAATACATCAACCACACCTGCAGGTGTAAGCCACATACAGCAACCTAAACAATACATGAATGAATTCAGGAATGAACACACAGAAATTAATGATTGGGACCATTGTTTTTATCCGCGCTTATTCCTTAAGCGGCGATAGATATGATGAGTAAGTTAAGCGGATATAGGATTCGTTGTTAGTGTATTTTACATGCAAATCGAAATTTAAGCGTATATACGCTTGCAGAAAAACACAGCTAATGTTATTCATCATAAGAGTCCAGAAAGATAGAAATTAAAGGCATTGATAAAATTTTGTGAAAACATTTATATCAACCAATATAAAGAAATGAATTCATTTAATAAATATTTTGTAATGTTTTCGTTACATTTTGCAATGATGTCCGTTCGGAGTCTTTTTAGTTACCTTACGCGAAAAATTTGTATAGTAGGATGGTTGCATGTGTGTGTTTATGTGCCTCTGGCATTACTGTATTGTCGTGCATGGAGAGTGACCAGTAGTTATCGACTTCTGATATTGATCCTTGGCAGTATCCAGAGATATCCAACTTCTACCTCCCTTGCCCCTTGATTTCATCTGACACCGTTTTTATACGCTTTTTGTCTCGTGTCTGTGAATACGTGTGAGCTCTTGAGAACAGCTGATACCCTTCCCCTCCTTAGTAATGGGGTGAATCAGAGTTCTTATTTAAGAATTCGCTCGTTATTTGAACGTTTTTTTCAAATTTCGGTGTTACATTTTTAACACAGTGTGGAGGGGTAAACGAACGAACAAAGCTTATGTTCATGAAGTCGATTCATTAAAACTTTGAGCAAGTTACAATCTGAGATACTAGGACATAATTAATGAATGTACAACATGTGAATTTTTGCATATGAATAAAAATGAATAATACATTCACACGTTCAGTTAACCAATAATAAAAATATTAAAGCGTGAATCACAAATAAGAAGTTTTGACAACCATTTTTATTCATTAGTAATAGTTGCAATATTAATTACATTGTTGTTATCAAATTGTTTAAATTGAATTCATGAGTTTTTCAGAATTCATGAATTAAGCGTATAAAGCACTTCAGTCTTCGCTTGAGTTAATTTGTCAGGTATCGCTTATGAATAGGCTAATTTGAGGTCAAATAGTTCCTGTTAAATGGGCATTACAATACATATTTATTCACGAAAGTCCATATTACAATGTAAGAAAATTCTCTTAAAAATACGAGTCAACATTTGAACACCCTCCGAACAACAACCAATGCATGTAGCATGGATCGTACATGGATTGTGGGCAAATTCAGATATCTGCCGCCATTTTTTCCCACTAAATTTACGAATTTGCAGCAATTTCCCAGTAAAATCCACGAATTGGCCGCCATTGCGTGGTGGATCCATGGTTTGTTTAAGAGTATTTGTGAAATACAAGGGAACACCAATACCAATACAATGCATTTCTCTCCGGTGTGGACTAGGGGAAATAATGGCCAAAGTTGGATATCTCTATTATCCCTTATCTCTGGCAGTATCTCTGCTGGCGTTATTTCCCCCCTGTTTGGTATGACATTTACATTTACGGAGACTTGGGCTCAGCATGGGGGTTTTTTTCGCTTTCTTGCCACATTGCTGATGTAAATGTTTCTAAGATTTTACCTGTTCATCGACACCTACCTTACTTCCGTGGAAGCTCAATCTGTGTTCCTTATATCGGTCATAAAGACTGTGGTCGTCTATCGCTTTTCAAGAAAGTCCGTTTGAAGGAAACAAAAATCCAAATCTTCACTGAACAATTGATTATTATGTTGATTTTATTTACTACGAAAAACCGAGCATTAGAAATACAAAAACAAAGAAATCTTATACTCCTCAGGAAATTCTGACGAACGACGCACACTCAGGATTCAAAAGAGATCACAAAAAGGATAACGTAGTAGATAGATAAACATGAAAGATACAAAAGAAAATTGAAAATGAAGTGGCTCGATGACATCCCGGGGCCCATCTGAACTTCTACGTTTCAGACTTAACATCTAAAACGGCGTCCTGCCAACAGTTCTCTTCATCTTCACTGACCCTCCTGCAACTAGAACATCAGAAGTGTTGTAACAACTCCGTCTAATCCAGGATAAACCTTAACAATGCTCCCTAGTTCCCAAGAAGAGCGAATTTTGTTGGTGGTAAACAGGATGACACGATATTTTTCGGAGAAAATACCGGGAACTCAAACAGCATACCATATGGTGTTAAATGCATCGGATCGTGTGTGACCGTTCAGCGATATCTGATATAACTATAGATGACCCTATATGAAGATTCTTGATAAGGGCTTATGAGAAAATGCTTTTTTGGAAGAATGGCTGGATTTCGTTACACATAGGATACAGATGCTTTTTAAGCACGTTAGTCAGAATTTTTGACGGTTATTCATGAAAAGAAAAATAAGAAATAATATTTTATTTCTGACTGTGCCTAAATCACATTCTCAAGGCTTTTATCTCGCTTTGTATTTCCCAATTAATAATTAATATACAAACATTCACTTGGCCGCATAAGACTGCGTAAAAATCAATTTCAGACGTGTTTAGCACAGCAACTATAGAACATATAAAGCCAAACTTTTTTTTTTTCAGAATTTCAGTGCGTCAAACAATAATTTTAATTTTTTTCTGAAACGCATCGAAAATCCACAACCACAAAAGACTGCATACAACTGCGAGAAAGCTTTCAATTGCAGTAAGTTAGCCAAAGATCTACTCAATGATGCCCTTGCATCAAAAATTAATGGAGTGATGTGTATTGTGTTACTTGGAAATCTTTGGCGCTATATGGTGGTATAACCTGCGCGTATTGGTGATTTAAATTTTTGGGGTCTTCCCAATGAATTTCGATATATATATATCGGTTATTGGTTCAGTTCAGTCAGATTCGGTTTCTTTAGGAGCCCTTACGTTTCTCTAATGTGCGGTTCAACAAGGACTTGCCAACCTTTTCTTCTGTGAGGGGAGATAGGCCTTGCTGCTCATAATTATTTCTCTTAATTCGTTCCCAGTGGATTAAAGTGTATCCTTGGAGAACGTTGGGAAAGTTTCCTTATTTGAAGTAATTAGCTCTGCATTTTCTGCTGTTTGTCTGCAGTCTTTTCTGTCAAGAAATACCAAGAACGCCGCGGAATTCTTACAGACTGTTTGGGAGCTCTATTTCGACATTGTGGAGTCATGCCATCTCCGGTTGACCTCTCGAAAGTTCCAACCGTCAATGTAAGACTAAACAAAGGACGTCCGAAGCTACGTCTAGCAACTTAATTGACTATCTCATTTCCCGTGTTCCCGTGGTGGCCCGGGACGCATGTCTTGGAGTCGCCCGGACAAATTAGCTAATAGAGATATTCAACTTTCCAGCCAAGAACACCTTCCCCTATCGCAAAAGACGCATACTACTTTATTTGAAAGCGCATACTTTTACAAGAGGTGTCTTTTGATCAGCAGTCATAAATTTTAACTTTAGGCTGTTCACGAATATATATTTTTATTTAAACTCAAAATGAAAGATACAATCCTCGTATTATTAAAATGCTTTGCTATACGTAAATGATATACCAAGTTGATATTCAAAGTAACTACTCTTTATTGTCTCGCTGTGTACGTCTGTCTTTCACCGATGACCCCATTCTTCTTTCGCGAATGGCATTGCCAACCTCTTAACATCCATCTGTCATAATTGAATCTGTTATACTAGTGCAAATAAATTTTCAATTTGGTTAACTTGTCCACGATCTGCAAATATTCCGTTAGTTATTTTCGTCAAGTCTATTTACGTTATTTGCAGTGCAAGTGGAAGTTATGACATGGAAAAAGGAGTTTGCTTTCCTAGGGTGCATTTTAAAATTAAAGTAAAGTTCCACGAACTGCGTAAATGGAAGTACATAACAAATTTACAAATATTGTTGCTGATATACGAGTCCAATACTCAATCGTTCAATTACTGACTC